>CM039680.1:56211886-56811886 GCA_022537955.1 Schmidtea mediterranea | reverse complement strand
TTAACAAATGGCGATAATAGAAAACAAAAAATCGAAAAATAAAAAGGGGTAAAACCACTAATTATACCAAAAGAAAAAATACAGAGACAATGAATAACAGTCGAATGAGAAAATTAACGTCATTTAAGACATACAATTGTAAACTACAACCCAAAAACAGTAATTAATCGCATTATGAAAGACGTATATATGAATGGAAAGGAATAAAACATGAATGAAGGACAAATAAAAATTAAAGCGAATAAAATCAAACACAGTAAAGAGAAAGAATTGAAGAGCACAAAACAGTTGAATGAATGCAGAAACAATGTCAATAAATTAAAAGTTACGCGGAACTGGCAAATGGAAAATCAAAGCCATAGAAACAATTAAAAACATCATGGATAAATTGTAACGTGGGAATAACAGAAAATAGTCGAAAAATGAAATCTAAACAACGAATAATACCCAATATGCACAATAAGGATGATAATGGTCGGTATTCAAACTGATATTGTTAAAATATACAACATACAGCATAAAAGTCAAAGGTAGATTACAATAGTGAATGTACAAAGTAAAATGATAAAATAAAAGACAATAGAAGTGTCAATGAGGGAATATAAAGATAATAAAACAAAAACAATAAAATGAAGTGTAATGGCAGTGAATTGCGACAAAACATCGAAAGTCGAAGTGTTTAAACAATAAACACAAATAACATTGAACAATTGAGGAACGAGAACAGTGAATAACATAGCAAATGAATATAGAAAATAAAGAATGTCAACACCTTTATATAATGAGATTGAATCAGAAGGAACGGGAATATCGACAAACGAAATAAAAAGAGAATGAATAAAAATCATTGAATAATATACAAAATAATAAATAGCGTGAAAGTAAATATGATAACAACTAATAGTGGCAAATGTAAAAAGAAAAACTGATGCTTGAAAATAGCGAAAAGCACCAACATTGACTTTGAAAATACTCGGCAAAATTTGAATAACAGTAGGGTAAATTAACATTCAGTGACAGTAGAGAACAACAAAATTACAAAATAAAATAGATATACATCAAAGAGGGAGCATTAAAATGAAACTAATAAGATAATGAATAACACCAAAATGGTAAGAATGTGTCGAAGGAGGTTGACCAATGCAGAGGCTAAAAAGCAATAGCAGTAATAGACTAAAAATTAATAAATTAATAAATAAATAAATTAATTAATATCGAAAAGGGTGAAATAAGAATACTAACCATAATTAATAGCAAGTTTGAGAAATTGAACGGGGAATAACATATTTGAATGTTATAATAACGGATAATTAATAATATCAAAAAAATCATAAATTGAAATCGGAAAATATTGAAAAGAGGAGGTGTGTGAAAAGACAACCAGTGAGAACTTAGACCAAATATCAAGGGTACAGAGAAATAGTAAATAAAGCCGACCTAAATAAGCAATATCACGCGATAGAACAACAAGTCAAACAAATAATAGGCGCGGTTAAAGATGAGATTCATAAAGGAGTAGAATACACACACGAATGTTGTATTGGTCAAATAAAGTGAGAATATAAGTGGTTATGCTCCCCTGTGGTCACTTCAGTACTGTCGACAATGTGCTGAGACAATGAAAACTTGTGTACTTTGTAAAAATAACATTGACGAAAAGTACTCGAGTATTATGATTAAATGAAGTTGAATTAATAAAAGTCTAGCAGTTGACCCTTCCTGCGCCTATATCTTTATATATAAAATATGAATATAGAAAAGTGATGAATGGAGAAAATTAAAAAAAAATGAAGGTGTCCCGATCATCCAGAATAAAGTTCAAAAAAGGGGTAAAATACTTTTGAGCTACCCTCGGGTAGTCCGTCTGAAGCCGAATCGGGAGGGGATAACCTATCACCCAGAGGAGAAGTATAGGACAACCTTCCGGAGAGGTTTGCCAAGTTGAGAAGCTACTATGGTAAGGCTGATCACCTTACCGTTGCAGTGGTGGATCAACGAAGCCGCTTTGTATTTTAAATCTTGGGGGTAGGTGAAGAACTCTTGAAGAGGCAGAATGAGAAGCGCGCGTGTGAGAAATAAAGAAAAGAATAAATAAAGAAAATGGAAAAGAATACCAACGAAGAAATAATAAACGAGCCCAAGTAAGGAATAAATAAAAATATGAAAACAAAAATGATCAAGAAGCAGGCAAAAAGATGTATTAACAAACCAAGGATTATTAATCAGTAGTGAGGAAACGAAGCTTAATCGTAATAATGGCCAAGTTGCAACTCGGAGACAGGTATTAACGGAACCTGAACTCATATAAGGGACATGTATTAACGGAACATGAACCCCATGAGATGTGTATTAACGGAACACAGTCTCAACTCGGAGACAGGTATTAACGGAACCTGATCTCATATAAGGGACATGTATTAACGGAACATGAACCCCATGAGATGTGTATTAACGGAATACAGTCTCAACTCGGAGACAGGTATTAACGGAACCTGATCTCATTTGTTGAGTATAAAAGACATGTACTAACGAGACATGATCTAAATCGGAAATTAAGGAGATGCATAGTAATAGAACACAGTCTCAACTCGGATTAAAAGGGATGTGCATTAACGGAGCATAATCTCAACTGGAATTAGAAAAGACATGTGACAAAGAGACATGGTCCACGACTATAGTAGAAAATGTACATTGTGAATGAGGAAAAAGAAATAACGAGAAACCAGTCAAGGAAACAGAATGAATCAATAAAATAAATGATGAGAAAATATCCGTGCACGGATAAGGGAATATATTGTATAAAAGCGATAGCAGTTAACGACATTAAAAACAAAAGATTAAGAAAACGGAAAACAATGTAACCGATGATAACGATTGATGAGAAATAACGAAAATAGGGAAAATGGATTAAGAAAACGAAAGGATAAAACAAAAAGACGAAACTAAAAACCAGATGAGGTTAAAACAAAGTGAGATAGATAGAACGATGAAAGATAAATGAGAAAAGGAGAAAATAAAAATTATTTAAGGATAAATAAAAGGGGAATGCGAAACGCAAAATGAATGAAAATAAAAATACGAGGGGTAATAGAACTTGGGAAACGGCGTGGTCGAACGAATTGTTAAAAATAAATACTTATTACGACTATATAGATAATTGTTACTACTCACATAGATAATTAAAAATTGACGCAAAACAAAATCAAAGAGATAAAGAATACTGATGGGAATTATAATAAAAAATGTGACGAAGCCTGAGGAATATGAATTATCATAAGTACGAGTAATATAACCGAGATAATTGGAAGAAACGGACACTATGGAAATCCTGAGAAACGAGGATAAGTTAACATTGATAAAAAGGACAAATGAGTAAAGAAAATCTAGATGAAATAAAAGATGGTTAAACGCAATTATAAAATAAATACCGTTGGTTGGAATTAAAATTAATAACGCAAGAAAAACGAACAGTAAAATGCTATGCTATGTAATCATTGTAATGTACGATTCATAGATGTTTAATAAACAGTGGAGAGGTGATATTTTTCTATTCAGGTAAATCAATCAAACAAGACAACAATTCAGTATCGATAACAACCAAGTCAATAATCCAGTATCGATAGTAACAAAGAGATTAACCCTGTATCGACAACAACCAAGCCAACAATCCAGTATCGATAACAAAAAAGTCAATAATCCAGTAGCAACAACAACCAAGCCAAGCAAGAAATAAAGCAGCAAGACAAGATTCGTAAACGACGATGAATAACGAGAATTCTGAGAAATATTGTGATTACTACCAAAGACCAGGCCACAGATCTAGTAAACATCATGGGCAAATAGCATGTTGGAATTGTGGAAAATTAGGACATACCGCAACAAGATGTAGAATACCCAAAATAAGTTTCCAATGTCGGCAAGAGAATCACCTTCCAGCTGCATATCGAACAAGAAGAAATCATGACCAAAATAACAACACTAAAACGCCAGAAAGCAAGTTAACCGAGATGCAAAATGAGACAGACATGCCTACAAGAATGTGTAGCTATTTGGCCGATAACCAACCACACATGGAAATCAATCAACAATCAGAAATAAATGTACTACAAGGTATATCAAGGAAACAACAGATAAAACGTGATCCAATAAAACATCAGCAAGACTGGAACACGTTGAAGATTACCGAAGCATTAGAAGCTGAAAAACGGTATAGCGAGATAGGAACATTTCAAGCACGTATAGAAGAGGAAAGTTGGAAAAGAAAGAAAGAGGAATTGTTGAAAGCTGACATAATAAAATTAACGACCAATGATAGCCAAGTAAAAAAGATTAACGAAATGTGGGAAAAACGAATAAATGGGGTACAAAGAATCAATATGATGCGAGCAATTACAAAAAAGGAACCAAGTCTACAAAGAATTCCACAAATAAGGATTGAAAGCGAGATAATCGAAAGAATGGAAAACGTGAATTTGAATAATTAAGATCACAATGAACCGACAATTGGAAGTGATGTAAATAGAAATATCGAAACAAGAAATCAATTCGGAAATACAATGTTTCAAAAGAACTGTAAATCACTAATAAATGGGGAAAATGAAAAGAAAACGAACACCAATGAAGATTATGCAAAACGAATAAACGAAACTACTAAAATCAGAAGAATAAACCGAACCAGGACAGACAGAAGGAGTGAAGGAAAGTTCAAACAAGGATATAAAACTTATGATAACGCTATCAGATACTGTAATAAATGCCGACAACAAGGTCACAATGAAAGCGAATGTTATAGAAAGAAGATAAGTCCGACTTATGAAAGAAATCGATACACGAAAAATCAACACTATCGCGCAAAATTAGGTTATGAATGCAGTGAAGTAGGACATTTAGCAAATAGCTGCCCAAATACGAAAGATAAATTGGGAAATCAACTCCAGAGAAATAATGGAGAACAGAGCAATCAAATGTATGTAAAGAGAAGAATGTATCAGTCAGAGATAAGGAAGTACCAACCAACGGTAACAACAAGGCATCAATATACGAATAAAGAAGAGAAAAAGAACGAACCAAACAAACAACTAGATATAAACTCATACCCAGTATTGAGAAGACAATGTATTGAACAAATTAGGATAATAAGGGAATTGATTGTAAAAGTAACTAAACAGGATGAAAAAATTATAATGTGGAAGCAAGTAGCAGAAAACAAATTAAGAGAGAGTGAAACACTAATGACAACAGTACTCAGACTAAAAGAAGAGGTAATGTTAGCAGAATTAAAAATAAACGAAATGAAGGAAGAGCAAGATAAACATGAGATATCGATTAGATGTACAGAATTGGTAGAGATGAGGAAGACTAAAAGTAATATAGAGAATAAAATGGAGATAAACAGCGAAGTGTAGACGAAAAAGTCAAAAAGGATATGTATATAATTAAAAGTAGTATCAATGTATATGTAGAATTTGACGTATAAATGGATAAAATAAAAGTAGCAAAACAAAAATAGGTGTATATTTATAATGTAAATATTACTAAGTATCAATAAATATGTAGTTTAAAAAAAAAGAAAAAAAAATTGATAAGAAAAATCAATGTCGAGGACGACATTTTTGCGAAGACCGTAAATAGAAATAAATTTGAAAAATAATATTACGACGTTACCAGAACTCAAAAAAGATCATCGAAATAAGGCAAATAACTTAACTTCAAAAACAAAATATTCCGTAGATGACGAACAGGATGATGATAAAAATATAACTAATCGTAGAAAACAGAAAAAACTCAACTCAACGACAAAAAGTGAAACAAATGAATCAACAAAAATGGAAACGACCAAACAGGAAAATGAACTGAGAAAACAAAAGCGGTGTAATGAGGCGGTTCAGAAAGTCAGAACCTCATCTAAATTATAACGAACATAGATAAAGGGAATATGAGTGTATATAATGTATAAAATATATGTATAAAAGTATTATAAAGCGTTATGTATAGTATATAACCCCTCCAAAAATTTTGTTAACGTTTAAAATTAGATGAGAAAGTAAATAATGAGTATAAAAATTAAGATAAATGAATCAAAACTATCAGGAAGGCGTAAACGTTCACTGAGATGTGGAAACGGCAGAGAATTTCGTTAACGAGTACAGTAAACCCAGCTGACAGCCTAATGATGCTGTAAAATACGAATTATTATCATATGTCGAACACTGAAGAACAACAGAGAAGAATTATTAGAATGAGAAGATAAATTAGAACGCTGAAAACACAGAATCAGTGACAAAGAAACGAACTGCAAGGGCGAACGTAACCGGTAGAAGTAGATCAGCAAGAGGAATGGACTGATTGGCTACTGAATCAAGTAGAAGAAACACAAGAACCAGACTCGTCTAGTAGCGTAAAAAAAATGACAGGAAATGTACTTGCGTAGAAAGGATTAACTGTAAAAATGTAGAAAGAAAATTCAAAATCAAATATATGTAAAATTCGATATATAAAAGTAAAAAGAAATCAAAAATACGTAAGAGAATAAATGGATAAAAGTAGAAAATACAAAGAAAAATATTGTAGAAGATGAATTCAACAAAAGGCATGACGGAAATCAACGAAATTATCAAAATAACCAGAAAACAACCACAAATAAAACTAGAACCAAGATTTTGATGAGGATTATGTACAGAGTTACTAAAAGAGCCAAGGAATGTGGATAGAGATTGTGCACCGAGTGTATAATAAGCTGAACATTAAACCGTTCAAAGAGATGTCCTGACTATGGAGATACCAAAATAAAATCCCTTAAAGAAACTCAAGAGGACTAAGCAATCACCAAAGAAATATTATCCATGAGAATAAAATGCCAAAAAAGAAGAACCGTGCGAGTGAAAAGGGAGAATCAAAGACACAAATGAATATATGAAAAAAAGAAAACCATGTGAAAGATGTCAAAAACCAGTAATAAAAGGTGAAAAAAGTGTCTGTGAAGAAGGGAGAATAAAATGTGAACATTTAAACATGACCGAAATGTAGAAACAAATACAACAAAAATATGTGAATATAGAAGAATAAAAAGTCGGTGGCAAATTCAGACGAACATGTCCAAGTCAATGTAGGTAATAGAAGAAGTAGAGTTAAAATAGCATTGGTGAAGATGCAGCCGAAAGAGAACAGAATGCCCAATGGTAAAAATGAGATGTAAAACAAAAAGTTTGAAAGAAGAACTGTTACAATAGCCACCGAAGCTTCCAAAATGATGAAGCAGGAAACCATGTGGAATTATGTGAAAGACAATGCGTTGTTAGTAAAAGTATCGGTGGGAAAGATGGGAGCCGGGGAATATCAGATTGAGTACGCCGAGAATGTAAATTGATTATAAATACATATATGTATATATCGTAAAAAATGACCCATAAATATTATAAAATCTGTACTGCGTAAAATTAAAACGATGAACACCGCAAAAGAAAAATAAACTGATTGTAGAAAATGAATACCGAAGAAATGATAATCGATGTGCGAGTCGATATTCCGACGTTAATGGTGATAAAACTAATGAACAACGAGGGAAATAGAGCAATTTTGATTAAAAACGATGCCACCGAAAAAATAAATCGAATTAAAACCGAGATGGGAAGACATAAAGTGATGGTGAAACAGTTGAGAGAACGAACCAAGAACATATACAACCATCAAACAATTAAACTTCACGATAGAGCGAATTGCAAAAAATATACGAGAAAGACATGGCGAAAATGAAGGAAATGATAGAAAGTAAAACGGAAAACGATGTCGGAGCAGCAAAGAAAAGGTACATTTTGCAACAAACGTCAACAGTACAAAAAGCGGAAACGGAAAACTGTAAATGGCAAGCCGAGTGGTGAGAAAAGAAGACCAAAGAAAAGGACGAACAAGTAAACCAGTTGAACAAAATAAAAGAGTTCAATAAAGAAATGAAATTAAAGTGTAATAAGGTAATGTCAGAATTGCAAAACCGAAGAAACTGGCAGTTGGAAAACGAAGTATATGAGTAAAGCGAAAGATTGATCAAAAAGATAGACGAATTAGGAACGATGAGAATCGAATACCTTGGACAAGTAGCGGAAGCTGCATACTACGAATACCGAGAGAAACAAGCAAATAAGAAGAGAGAGAAACTCGAAGCTCAAGTGGAGCAAGTAGGAAACGTGTAAATAAGAGTGAGAGAAGAACTAGTAAACACAAAAAGAGAGCAAATCGCACAAATGATCCAAAGTAATGGGACAAAGTGGAAGAGCCATAGAAGGGCTAAGGAAAAAAGCAAGAACCTGGAAGACAAAATACCAAGAAACCGCAAGACAGCTGAAGGAATTGCCGCAGAAGTGGACACCTCTGGATGATTGGAAAATATGGGAACAACTCGAAGACCAGAAGAAGATTATCAACGAGATACAAAAGCAATTAAAGAAAACTGAATAGAGAGAAGAGGATTCAAAATTAATCTTAGCAATTCGAGAAAACGAAATAACAGTGGCGCAAAGAACATTTAGAAAACTATCAAGATTAAATGAACAAAATCAACTGTGAGTGGAAATAGAGCAGTCGCGCCAAGAACATGATAAACGAGATGTGGTAGGATATAAGGACATGCGTGAGAAAAGAGACATCGGACTACAAAGGCAAAAGGCACAATGGGAAAATAAGAAGGAGGCACTTGAGACGAAAGTGAGAAACTTGGAAAGTGATGTCGAAAAGCTCAAGGCCCATGAAAATACTACTATGCTAGAGTAGAAGACCTCACGGGGAAGGTAAACCAACTATCTTATATGTTCGATGGAGAAATGGCTACCACACAAATATATAAAAATATATATTTATAATCAGAAAATATATAAAAACCAGAAAAATGTATAAAAACTCATAAAAAGATAAAATTCATAAAAACCAAAAAATCAAAAAGATAATAAAAATAACAAAAATCATGAACATAAAAACTGTAGAAATATGAATAGTCAGATTGAACTAACAACCATAGAAGTAGAGTCCGGCGAAACCTTTATCAACGAAATTGTAAATATCAAACTCATAAAAATTGAAGTGGAAAACGAGTTCCCAATATCAACGAAATGTAAAATAGAAGAATCAATGGAAGTAGAAAGTTCAATGGAAGTAGAAAGTAGTGAACAAGAAACGATGATAAAGAATATGAAAATGGCGATGGAACAGCAAATCCAAGAAATAGATTGTATGACAAATCAATGGTTCCAGTCGCGAAATCTGATAAAAGCTCTGAAAAGAAAATGCGTTGCGCTGAATAAACAACTAGAAGAAGTAGAAGACGAAACCGAGTGATTGAAACAAAAAACCGAAGTAAATAAGGGTTGGGACGAAAAGGTAGATGAATTAGAAAATGAGCTAGCGACCAAATGGACAAGATACGTACTGGAAGATCACTGGAAAGTACAAGCAAAAAGAATACAAAGAAAATATCGAAAAGCAAAGAGACTAAACCGGGCATATAGAAAGCTCGAAGGATACGCAATGAAACAGTATAAAAAGTGCAACAGCACAAACAACAAATACGAGTATTGAAAGAGACAAATGAGAATCAAAGAAATATGATTGAAGAAAAAGAGAAAGTCATCACCCTAATCCCCGAAATGACAAATCGATTAATGAGAGCGGAGTTGATGCTGATGAATAACCCAACCCTAAATGATCAACGTGAGACGAACCCAGAGTAAAATAAGTGCAAAACAAAACCGTATATAGAAGTGGACAAAAACAAAATGAACATCTGTTAATAGAAGAAAAAGAACCTGTGTCAAAAATCACCTTACCTCTAATCTTCACCCTCGTAAACAAATCAAACTCGAACCTTCAGAAAATCCAAGAAGCCCTCGATTCAATACAAACAATCAAGTCAGAACTCATCACAATCCAAGAATATCTTCTCCGAAAATCTTTATGCCAAAATCTCAATCCACACCTATTGCAGAAAATAAACCAACTCTATCTTCTAGAAAACACCCTCTCGCAAATATCAATACCGTCATCTCACCCAACTCCTGAAAATCCGAAACCAAATAAATTCGAACCTTTAGAAAATCCAAGAAGCCCTCGATTCAATCCAAACAATCAACTCAGAACTCATCCGACTCCAAGAATATCTTCTCCGAAAATCCTTATGCAAAAACCTCAATCCACACCTATTGCAGAAAATAAACCAACTCTATCTTCTCGAAAACACCCTCTCGCAAATATCAATACCGTCCAAAAGTTGAATGATATAACCTGACAGAAGAGAGAAGTGTTTCTTAAAGTGACCGCAGAGGGTTGTAATTACTTAAAATCATGGGAAACGTAACGGGAGTTAAGGAATTGTTAATCAAATTTTAAAATAGGGAAAGATAAAGGTAAATTAGGAAAAATGTAGTCGATACCATGATTAAACAAATGAAATAGGAAATTTACCGAAAAATAAGGGAGGAACGCTGCCCAAAGTTTTGAAGGATATTTTTATAAATAATGGGTAAAGATGATGAATAAGTATGGAAATTGTAGGAATAGACGAGTAAAAGAAAGACGTAAGACCTTCCATCGGCAGTCCAGAACCCGAAAGTGAAAATATCGTGAGGAGTAGTTCTAGAAATGGAGCTCACCTGCTCATGAATTTTCAACCTCTATGTACATTACCAACATGGCAATCACCATGGGTACATAGGAGGGATAGAAAAATAATCTTGATGGCGTTTAGGGGGTAGATGCACAAAAACCCTAGAAAAAATAAATAAAAACCAACCCCATTCGCCAACATAGGGGAAAAAATGAAATATGGTAAAAACGTGTAGGCGTTTCGTTTTACCGCATCAAGAAACATGCGTATAAAACTCCCATATATAGTCAATGTCAGATCGACATAATTTAATGGTAATTTTTCAAAAATTCTCACAACTTTGAAAGAACCTAAAGAAGTAAGGGAAAGCTCTCTTTAATATTTATTATTATTATTATTGATTTGATATTATTCTATGTAAACCCTTAAGAAAATTTTAGGAAAACTGTTGTTATACTTGAATTGATTTTAATTTTATTTTTAGTAAGCACTATAGGAAACTCTCTATTTAGGTTATTATCTTTAATTTTTAGGTCTATAAATGTAGGATTTGTTAAATAGTTTATATGTACCAAAATTTTTATTTTTCGAATTATACGATTTGATTATTTTTAGTTAAATTTTTGAATTTTCATCAGTTTATTAACCAAAAGAAAAAATAATACTAATAAAAGACAAGTCGGAATAATTTTACTCGCATCGACCAAGTCCCATGAAAACTTCGTTTCCCTAGTACTTGACCAATGCGGGATGCCTCATGATTAAATTTTCCGTATTCTCACGCAAGCATAATAATTATTAATTTTGTAATAGTTGAGAAAAAGAATGGAATTTATTTGATTATTTATTTCTTATATTATTGATATTATTACTATTAATTGTTATCCATAGTGCTCATTTATGATGTAAAAGTGACTATGACATACAGGTAAGAAAGCAAATTAATGTTTCACCAACTAGTCTAAAACTAGTACTTCGGTGTGTGAGGTACCGGTAGCGAATGGTAGTTCGCCGGGTCAGATCTCCTCTCCAAGAACCTCCAAAAACCCTCAGTAGAGAGCGTGAACCCGAGGAGGGTTAGGGCATTTTCAGTTCTTGAGAAGGAGCTCACCTTTTGCTAACCTTCCACCCACTAGTTCACAGTACCAACGTCAATTTTTGACGGGTGACTAGTGGTAAAATCTCTAATGTAGGCGCTGAGTGGAAAGCTAAAGTTGAAAGAGACGATAAGGACAGTGCGACCTCCAAGCTTCTGATTTGTGTCCGTTGAGTCTGGACTAATTGATTTTCTTCCGCCCACCCCGTTGAGTGGCGGCTAATAGCGGATATGTCTGCTTTGTTCGCGACGGTTCAATCAAGGACGCTTTGATTTTTTGAATTTCTCGACTTATTTGCAGTAACTGGGAGTGCAATTCCGTGATTTGATCAACTCTTTTCCTAGTACACTGAGATTGTCCATATCTACAAACATGACATGGTTTAAGTATTTTATTAATTTCAACCTCATTAACAAATCAAAAACAATTGGTTCGTATATATCTACTAACTACATTTAATTTATCCGACTCGTTGCTAGTTCAGATTTGTTTTAATTATGAGGTCTATTCTTTCATTTTTATCCAACTCAAAGTTTTAAGGTGAGGTTTAAACGCATTATTTTTATTACATTTCAATTTCCTTTAAACAATATTATGAAGTTTTCTATGTTAAATTTTATTTAGTATAACAAAAAGGATTTCATGTCAGATCATAGTATTCTAGGGTCGTCCTCCTCTTCTCAGCTGATCTTAATACCAGAAGTTTGAACCTTCTCTTGTTGATTGGCTTGCATATGCATGTTCGTCGTCACAGCACAGTGTACTGAGGCGTTCCAAAGCCGAGGTTCTAATAAGTCTCCTTGGCACTACCATGTTGATCGGTGCCTCCATCTCACCCAAGGCAGGGTCGGTTAATTCATATGAAATTCCATAACCAGGAGCGTACCCATCGGTACTGGAAATCATGCCTGCTGCGATGTGCGCATTTACTCTGTTGAGGTGGCGACTCGCCATTATAATATACCACCGTGTCCTGAGTTGTAGTTCCTCCAATTTTGCCAACGTAAATTCTGCCTTCTGCCGAGCCTCTTGCGCTGGATTTCGTCCTGGCTAGCGTTTAATAGCGACACAGGACAGTTCAACTTCATCGTTTCTACTCGTAGAGTGGTTCGGCCAATTGGATCCTCTGGTTGGCGATACGGTATATCCTGCATCCCATAAGGCTTGTCGTCACCGAGCAGCATTCCTGGTCGGAAATCAGATTGTAATCCTGGTATCATCATCCCAGGATCCGTCCATGGGTGACGTGCTGCCTGCTGAATATTGAAATAAGTAGATTAACTATACCATTATTATCGTTTCAATTATGTTAAGTTTTCGTATAGTATTTAATTCTATAAATTCTACGAATTGTTTTCAACTATGTATCTCAGTCCCTTCGGCCTTACGATGTCTTTGTCTCATAGTCTTTCCGGTAGATGTCGCCGATTCATATGGCAATTCCGTAATAACTTTACTTTCTAGAAATTGAACCAATGTCGACCTTTCTCTTCATCACTCGCCTATGATAAATGTTTTCCACTGTCTACGGATACTAAGCCCATGTGAAATTTAGTAAAATAAATTATTGTCACATATGATTTATTTGGTACCGATCAACCAGATTCTGATTGAAGTTTTGATTAGAGAAAAAATCCTTTGTGGACAGCTCGAAATGTATGATAGCTACTCGGTTCGGATGACGTGTTGGTTATACTAGCACGAAATTTTAGAATTATTTTAATACCAAAAGAAGAAAATTAAGATTCATTCATTCATTTTATATTGATGATTCATTTCAGGCTAAATATTTATTACACAAAGTGGTTTTATCTTCATAGGATATTCCTTCCTAAAATCTCATTTCTTTGTTCCGCCGTATCCTTTATTTACATAGATTCTGCCGGTCTGAAAGTTTCTGAAAAATTTTCTATCTTCCAAATATTAGTGCTCAGATGTTTTTTGGATAAATGTAATAATTTTTTAAGATCTTTGTATGAATTAAATATTTCACTACCTGATAACCTAGAATTCATTTCTGGCCATTCGGTGAATCATTCGACACATGAATTCGTTACATACACCATTTATGGGGATTGCTATATGCCGTGTGCCTGTTCGCCGTTCGATGAAGACAGGTGCCGTATTAATTGACATGACTAGATCGGTTGCTATTTAGTTTCAATATTTCCTCTAAATTTTCTTCCGAATTCGGGCGATTTATTTGTCAGACTATTTCACCGTTGGAGATATTTTTAAAAGATGATGACATGATATTTAATTATCCCCGGCATAGTTGGATTCGCCATTAGTAATACGTTTACCCTTTATCTTTTTTCTATTCATTTATATTTTAGGTTTGTCCCTGTTATATTAAGGGTCGTTTCCATGGTGTAAATAAACTTCGGAATGGATTCCAGTGATTCACAATTTGGTTGGGGAGTTCTTACAACTACGATTTAATTGACAATCTGTGCTTATAAATTATTATTGGACAATGGTAGATTATTTAAGTCTCAGGGCTGAAAAAGAAGAATGGGACGGATAGAAGTCTTACTCCTTCAGATCGGCCAGTGTATTCTCTATGGCTTGATCACCATTCAATTTTTACTAATTTCCTTATTGTCGATATTAATGTTTCGTTTTTATATAAGTATATTGTTTTACAACTGAACGATTGTTTCATTTGATTCTTAGTGGCTATTTTGTATGGTGTATTGATCTATGGAGTACTTTGAAGTTAAAGGAAAACTGATGGCTTAAATTTCCCATGCCGTGGGAATTATATATGCATTATCTCATTAACAGGTCCATCTGGGTTGATCAATTTAAATCTACTTTACATTCTTGATTTTAAGAATTATTTTCTTTAATGTCATTGTGGCTTATGATTAAATGATCTGTTGACGTCTTATGTTATTAAAGCATTAATTTAAACTTTCATTTTTATCCTACCCACTAAATAGTCCTGATTATCACTACTAACCCTCATTCGCTTATTCTATCGACCAATATTACATTAAGATTTTATATTTATTCTAACTAAAGTTTCCGAGTATTGAATTAATATAGATTTTTTGTTTGGTTCCATTTACTCCCTTTTTTACGGTTATTAAATAACTCTAATTTCTCTGAAGTTTTCATTCTAACTATTTACTAATTATTCAATTTCTACTACCAAATAATTCTAATTTGTCTACGATTTTCATTTTATTAGATTTACTAGATATCTTGATTTAATTTACATTTTTATTTTTTATCGTTTACAATTTGTCTATTACCAGATAATTCATCTACGGTTTTCATTTTATTAGGTTCACTACATATCTTGATTAATTTACTTTTTTCGTTGCAAAGACTTCGCTCGTTTTCCCCACTCATCCCCTTGGATATTTGATCTTAAGGTTAAACATGTCGAATTTAAAATTTTATGAGTGTCCACTGGACTACTCGATGTAAGAGATTTTGAGCTGATGAGTAAATAATAATTTAGGTCGATTTTTCGGGAGGTGGATGAAGGAGGATCAGCCAAAAGACTGGTCCTCTATCTTCTCTCTCTCTTATATGTTTTCATAATTGACGCCTGGATCCGTCGTTACGCACGACTGGGTCTTCACAGACACGAGATATTGGCGGATATACCGGTACTTACACATCTCGACTTGTGTGTATATTTTAATGACTTGTAGTAGGTTTGAGCTGTGGGCCGGAAAATTTTCGACATATTTCAAAAGTCGATTTAATAGAACTCATATAATTGAAATTTCCATCACAGAATTTAACATCGTTCCATATACAATACTCAGTTAAATCATTCATCTTCACTTTGAAATTCGAAATAGCTGGCTAATAGAGTTTCGCTAATAGTAGTTCGAGGCTTTCGCTGATTAAAGTTTTAATAAACAATGCTAGTTTTCTTGATAAAAAACAATAGAGTTTTTCACGACAAGAAATTCTGTGAAAATGAATCAGTATATATACCTTTTCTGTGACCCTAACCTTGCGTGTTCTTTTTGATGCATTAAAACAAAATTTGACCTTGGTTTTAATTGTAATATCTAATTCTTATTTTATTATTTTTCTACATTAAATGAACAATATATTTTTATTATTTTTAAAAGGAATATTTTCTTACTAAAATAATCTATTTTTCTTTATTTTAATCATTAAGTGTTATTTTTATGAATTGTTCATTTTTTCGGTCAAATTTTTCTGTTATCTTGTTATTTCAATGTTAATTTCGTGTGGATCTTGATGCATATCTGTTATTGTTTTAATTTACTTTTATGTTTTTGATTTTATATGTAATTATATTTTCCTCATATTTTAGGGTGCTTTAGGTCTGATTTTAAATTTACATTTCTATGTTTTTCGTGTTATTTCTAATTCATTTAAACAAAATCTTGTTTTGACCTAACACTTGTTTTCCCTGCTGGCGTAATATTGTGTAACATGTAAAATTTGATTTTTGACCTCGTACGACAACTTAGTTACTACCAACTAGCTACTTGTGACACGTGTACACACTTTAGTTACTATTCAGCGAATTCAGGGCCAGATCCAACGTTGATCACTTTGCAAAGTCGGACTCTATCAACCATACCTCAGTCTGGAAAATCGTAGTGGGCCAAGAATTTTTTTTTTGATATTCATGATTTTTCGTTACAGTCATTTTCAGTTGACTTGATAAGTTTAATTAATTTATTTGAAGTTTAATTTCTTTTAATTTAAAGTTAATTTTAGGCTGGCCATCTGCGCGAAATTTGCCAGGACAGTCCGGGATTTTCAGCAATTGTCCCGGGTCCGGCAGGAACGCTATTTGTCCCAGAATTATTAATTTGATCGAAATCGTGAACCAAGTTTTATGTTTTTCAGAAATAAGGTATCATAAAGTATTGCTATAATACAATTATGTTTAAATTAGTAAGTCAGACCATTTTAGACCTTTATATATTAAAATACAAAATGTTAATAACAATAAAGTTCTAAAATTTTGCTTCTTTGAACAATATTTTGATGACATATGAAAACTTAAGAACACTTTAATTGAATTAAAATTTTTAATTATAATTTATTATTTATAACTTGATTTCAGTTCAAAATTACAAAAGAAAAAATGCTCATCTTTAGCAGAAATCAAAAGAATTCGCCACAGATCGATATGAAGAAGAAATTTGCTCGATAATTAATCGAGATTCGCTATTCGATGAATTGCGTCTGATTGGATGAGATCAAAAGTGTCTCCCGAAAAAATTTGGACAGCAATTTTTACCCATTTTCGAAATGAGTCCACTAAGCTTCCCAACTTTTAAAAGTTAGTTTAATATGCTTTCGCTCTATCTGGAACATCGACAGATGTTGAGTGTAAATTCTCGCTAATGAATTGGATTTGGGATGATCTGAAAATTTTGGCAAATTTGTTTATTTGAATCTTCCTTATTTAAGGAATTATTCCTCACAAACTAATTATATCCATTCAGGTTTTTATTATTTTATTTTTCCAGTTGTGTGTCTATTTATTATAATCTTTGTAAAATTGTACAACCCTAACAGGAAAAATTATAATCATTAGGTGAGTAAAGAGTATATTAGGTGGGAAAAGAGGGTATTGGATGGGTAAAGGGGTTTTGAATTAGTTTAAAAACATTGTAGAGGATTTCGTGAGGGTATCAATAGTGAATACCGATATCAAGTGAAAAAAGGATGTTGGACCGGTATAGGAGTATTAAATGAGATGTAAAACATAGGTTATCAGTTTAGTAAACTAGTAAATTGGTACAGTGTGGTTAAAAGGGTGGATAAATTAGAGTTCGGATGGATAAATTGGGTATTTTATGGTTGTATACTACCATTTTGTGTCTTATAATCGTAGGGCTAAATATATAGTAGCAGGGTGTCGTATTACAGTTTAAATAAGTATAAAACCGATCATTATAATATATTATCTATACAAATAAACTTTGGAAATTTCTTTTATTTTTCAATCGATTCAACTACATTATTTTATTGTGAAAATCATATCATAATCTGAAGTCAGTATACATCAGCATACTTTAATTGATATTAATTTATGATTTCATAGAAATTGGTCAAGTATTTAAAGTAATTAATTTATTATGTACTATATTAGTGATTAATAAAACAGTAATTTGAATAAATAATTTTTAAATATTTATTTTATTACCAGTTTAATGTTATTTTATTCTATTGAATAAATATTTTGATAATTTCATTTGGTACAATATAATTAATAATCAAAAACTTTCATGTATTTACAATTTCTTTAATATATGTTGTGCAAGTAAAATGAATCATAGATATCAAAGAAACTTCCGTTTATATAAGATAAAAACTGCTTTATTAGAAATATTAATAGTATTGTTGTTATTATTAAAATCAGTTTTCATCTGACTCTTCGTGTCCTTTAGAAATTAATAAGCAAACCTTACACAGAAAGAATTTATTCACAATTTACCACAAATAAAGTTGTCAATTGATTTGCGCTTTTCTTTCTTTCAATGATAATTATTGGTTATCATGAGGTAGGTTGCCTAAGAGGTAATCATTTTTCTGGCATGATAATTTTTATTTGGTTCGATTTTTGTATCGTTAATGTTGCTCACCCACACTTTACAGAATATTTTCTACGACCAACTGGTAACTCATTCACTTCTGATCTCCCTTTTTTTAGTTCGCTAAGAGGACTATTATCTAATATTTGGTAAACCTTATGCCGAAATTTTTAAAGGCTTTTATCATTAATTATTGTTCATATGGGCAAAAATAATAATAAAAATATTAATATTAATAATAATAATAATAATTATAATTATAATTATAATTATAATTATAATTATAATTATAATAATATTAAAAATAACACCACATGTAAAAATATACAATTCACAGCAATAAAAAATTCATTAAAAAAGAACTAAATAAAAAACTTAATTAATTCACATATAAAAGATTTAAATAAAAATAATACAACAACTAAAATTGATTAATAATTTCTTTTTTATTTAATAATCGTCCGGGAAATGTGGATGTCGAAATCTGTATTCTTCTCGAAAATCCTGATCATCTTCGTCTTCCTGAAAATGTGGATGAGAAATTTGATCATACATTTCATCCATTGTTTCTATACCCATGTGGGGTTAAGGGTTTTGACTACCTCGACCCCAGATGTAAAGTATGTTTCGTTTCCAATGTTTAACCGTTGCTGTGCAACTTTGGTAATGTAACCATGGGTTTTAAGGTCGCCAAAGGTGAGCGCCACGGAGGAACTACTCTGGCCCGACCTCAAGCTGGGTTCAACACACCACCGTTAGAAAGCCTGTGTGTGCTTTATTTGCTCTGGTCCCATCTTTGTTAGTTTGGTCAACTTATTATAAATTAACTACTGAACTGTCGTTAATTATTGTTAGGGCACTATTCGAGTGACTATCAGAATACAGAAAAATGATCAAACGAACGATACAACTATATTTTAAAGGGCGACAACTACATGCTGGATCATGTTCGAGCATCGCGGCGCTTGGCTCGCTCCTTCCTTCCTGGTCGATGACCGCTGGGCTTCGGTGTAGTCTTCGGACCTGTTGTTGTATCTCTATACGCCAGCTGAGCAGGAGCGAAGACAAGGGGGTACGTCACTGCCGCTCCTTCTTGACAAGCTGACATGGCCACCTCCAGACCTCGTATTTGAGTTTTCAGGCTCTGGTTGACCTGCTTCTCCTCCGACCAGCCCTTTTGTGCCGCTGCTATCTTCTGGTAGAGCGTCTTCACCTTCTTCGGCCCTACCCAAGTGGCTTTGATTTGCTGTATCTCCTTTGTTAGCTGCACGATTTGTTCATAAAAGCTTTTATTAATTCTGCGTGCGTGATCTCTTGTTGTAGGACTCTCAGTGGTTCCATATCTATAAAAGGGTGTGGTTAAATCGGATTAATTTGTTTTAATTTAGCTAAGTAATCACAATAATCAGTTAAGGGGTCCTACAGGCATTACTGTCAAATAAAAAGAATTTTAGAACAAACAAGTATTCGAATTCAACTAAAACATTTTATTTCAAGCTCGCCTAACTAGGCATTCATAATCAGCTAATATATTTCATTGTCAACAACTATTCGTAATGATGAATTCGGCGATGCTTATAGACATCCCTTTCCGGGGCCGGCCGAGCGTAAGGATGCTCGCGATGCTCTTCGGCTGGCTTCTCAGTCCTTCTCATATGTCGGGGAAGGATCTTCTGGGGAACCACCACGTTGATGGCCGTAGATCGGATGTTTAATCTTTCGTCGTCGAGATTGTACGACGTGTTGTACGGCGGGGCGTACCCGTCCGTACTGGCGATCCGGCCCGAAGCAATGTCGTCGTTCACATTGGCGAGGTAGCGTCTTGCCCGATCCACTTGCTCATTGGTCTGTCGCTGATGTTCCTCAATACGAGTGAGGAGGAACTCAGCTTGACCACGGATTTCCCTGGCCGGATTTCGACCCGGCTCCAGCTTTATAGCGACGAACCGGAGCTTGACATCTTCTGCTTGTTGTAGGCTACCGGCTCTGGCTTCTCTGACTTGTGATACGGTGAATCCCGCATCCCACATTGCCTGACGGCAACGGTTTACCGTATGCGCGGGAAAACGCACTGTGATCCGGGATTCATCAATCCACGAATCGTCTAAAAGAAACTAATTTAAAAAAAATTTTTTAATACACTCTATGTACACTCTATGGAGGAGAAATTATTTCCTATTCGCTACATTTTCGTTGGAAAGGTTAAGACGTTAACCTACAAGAATCAATATTTCGTAGGTTTTTTCAAGCACATGATTATTATATTTGTAAATATAATTCAAATATAATTCAAATATAATCCATATTTGTAATATAATTCATTTTCGGACACTTCTAATTATGAACTAATTTAGAGTTAATAACTAAACTAACAATGCAATTATGAATTAATTTAATTAATAACTAAAACATACTTGAACTAATTATTAATCGTATGATGATGTTTAGTATATTTTTCTCTGAGCTGATAAATGTAATATTACTAATCATAAGTAAAATTGATTATAACCAAAATCATATTTCCTAAATTTAATCATGATATTACTTTCTCATTATATTTCATGTAGATTGTCCTTTATGAAAGTTGTTTAATTAGATTAGAATTTTGTTTTATAAGGAAAACAATATTTTAAGAATTCCTAATTCAATAAAATTGGGATCATTAAATTTAATATTGAAAAATATTTGACTATCTTAAGGATAACGAATCTAATAATTACAAATTAAAAGTTATAATGTTTTCCTAATTAGTAATTAATTATATTAACATCGAATTTGGAGTTCATACAAATATCTAAGAATTTTCGAATAAAACGGTTGCTAAACCTTCGTTTTCGTTGTTTCGTAACAATAAATAATTATACCATGTAGTCATGACTCAGTAATTTTATGTACATTATTGTACACCATCAAACCGATACGAGTTCCTTGAAATGGAATTTTCTGAAATATTTGATTGCGACAATCGTAACGCATTAATTTGAAAATCCGTCATTTAATCTAGCTATCCCTATGGAACTCGATTATCATTCTTGTTATAAATCTTTTAGATGGGCGAGATTTTTTATATGGAACACAGTCACGTCAGTTTGCATGATTACTCGAATCCCTAATTTGAGGTATCTAAATGGATAAGGTCTAAAATACGAACATTAACTTGATGGTGGAATTTGATTTTTCTAAACTAATGTATTTTTATCGTATACATGAACGGGACTTATACTGTTAATATTAGAATATTTTTTTCAACTTGATAATGGCATTTCATTTAAAAATTATCTACATACTTATTCTTTAGTATTACACAAATAAATGAGAATTAGGATACTTATATTGACTTGACACGGATATTTTATTTATTAAATCGTTTTATTTACAATTATCTACAACTCTATTCCTTAATATTACCTACATAAATAAAATTAAAAATATACTTATATGCATTCGACAATGATATCCGATTTATCAAGCCTTATTTGACATTATTTACCGGATAGGATCTAAAGTACGTTATGGTCATCTGTCATTAACACAGAACTTATTAAATAAAAAATAAAATAAAAAAAGTTCTTCTATCGGATAAATAATATTCACGAAAATAAATCGAATTATTTTAATATTTCAGTTATTAAATTTAGCGATAACCTGAAATTTGGGGAAATCAAAAACAACGGGATATTTCATCCTTTGAAATTGATTAGGTTTTGGCATTCAAATTAATTTTCTCCGTGAAAAAATATTGTTAAAATCGTTCTAACACCCAGATCATCTCTCCATTGCTAACGGGTTACGTAAAATCGAAAAATCCCTGTGTAATTTGTAGAATATAGACTATAGTAGTCGGAAACGGATAGGATATCCTTTATTCTCTCGAACTGGTTCCGGTGTGCATAATCTCTACTGGTTGGGGGTTTGGTATAACAAAAATAATCAAGATAAAACACCGGTCTTTCCAGTATCATATTTTATATTTTTTTAAATCGTTATTGTTATCGGCATTCCTAGCTCAGAAGTTAGCATTGGGATTGGTGCTGCGAGATTTCTATCTAGGGCTCGTACAGATTAATAATGAAATTCACAGGAATAAAATTTACCTAAAGGTCGAGATCTTGGGTTTAGAACTATGTGATCGTCCGGAATTCTGGCCGTCGTGTCCTCATTTGCTTGGTTCGATTTGCGATACATTTCAATTTTCCAAAATTTAACTGTTAGTCCCGACCTATCGATATTTCTTATAAAGCTCGGAGTATCAATCGAAGAAAAAGAATGTGTGTGACTACCAGCAGTGAGCTAGATGGACTCGGCCTACACAGTGAGTGTGCATTGTAAAGGTCATGTCGACTAGTATTACTCAGGAAATCCTCTGCATGGCGCGTGTGTGTGACATCCAAATTGTGTGCGCCTATCAAGTTCAGTTGTGCAGTGTCAGGCATGAGAGATTATCCACATCGATTTATGCAGAGATAAAAGTCAGGTCAGATGCATATAGTGGGCTTTCAATTTGCACTGGTTCGATCTTGTTAATTCCTTCTATAATTCCAAGCTCGCTCAAACTTTATCAACAAATTATTCTGGTTAGATCGTTATAACCACAGGTATTATTCGAGGAATAGATTCTGCAAATATTAATTTTGATTCTTTCAGGGATTCAACTTCTAGTGGGCAAATGTTGGGTGAAAGAAAATACTTCTTGGCACTTTTCCAAATTTCGGGTGGATTTATTTTGTCAAATAAATATTTTTTTTAAGTTGTTATTTGTGGTTGATTTGAGAGATGGAGCGGTTTTAGTGATGTGAAAAGACGGGGTATATTATTTTATTTTTTGTTTTATGCGAGGGGATGTTTGCTGGTAATTACTGGTAAGAGGTTTGGTGTCTATTCTTTTCAGTGATTTCCTCTAACAAGATTATTAGTCACGTGGAGATTAGTAGTATCAACGTCCGAATTATCTCTATTTGATGGACATGGATTTCGCCATGAGACTGTTGCCGCGTTATGAAGATATGGGTCTCTACCTTATTAAAGGATCATTTTTATCGCCGATGTCAACCACAGATTGCTTTCCAGTGTTTAATCAGTTCTTGGAGAATATTTTTTATTACAATTGATGCTGGCGTGGTTCGGGGTTTTTATCAAAATTTTTAAACAAAAAAAACTCTTGGAAATTTGGAGTTTGATTGGGAATTTAAATTGTTCGAAAAAGCGTGGTAAATATTTATTCCTCAGCCATAATTAATTTTCCGATTTTTTATCGAGGGTTAACGTTGATTCGTGATTTATTCTTTACTTTTAATAGGTTTTAATGACATTAGATATTGTGTCGGAAAGCTATAATGTTCACATTATTTATTCGTTACTATTACGAAATCTTACGGATTTTTATCATCATTTTAGACGTCTATAGTAGTTAAATTAACTAATTTTTCTCTTAAATAATTTCGTTGGCTTTAAGCTATTTAATTTTTATTGAGCTTTTACAACGTTATATTGAGAGTTCGTAACTATTAATTTCCTTTTACCTTTTCCCCTTGCAGTTTTATTTAATTTCAAACATTATATTGGAAGTTACCACGATTACCATATTTGATTTAAGAAATTTTATTGACTTTAAAACATTTTATCCGAAGTTTACAATAACTACATTATTTTATTCTTTACTTTAAGTGATTATATTGACTTTAGACATTATACTAGAAGTTTATAACAACGATTTCATTTTATTAGTTCCCCGTGACCTTCCCTTTGAATTGACCTTAGGCGCCTTGTGTTCATATTATAATTAATGAGTGCCCACTGAACTACTCGTGTGATAATTTTGAGCCGTATGTGAATATAATTTAGGTCGAGTTTATGGGAATTGGGAGACGACGAAACAGTCAAAGGACTAGTTCCCCTTCACCCTTTTCCCTTATACGGACTGATGTTGACGTTACAGCTCCTGCGTTCTCACGCTGGAGCCTTCACGGGCACGAATCATTGGTGATAATACACGCACTTACACGATTACAAATTGTGTGTTGGATTTTACTAGCTTGAAGTATGTTTCGGCTGTGGGCCGGAAAAATTTCGACAATACAAACAAAATTTTGATTCTATTTAAATAATTTATTGAAATAACAGTAACCCAATAATTACATTCATAATAATAATAACACACCGCTCTCCCCACGCCGACACCCAAGCAGAGCTCAATCGAGGTTGCGAGGATGCGACGTGGAGAGAGTTCCGAACAATACTCTCACTCACATTGTAATTTGTACTGGTTAAAACTGTTCCAAGTTTTGTAAAAACTGCTTGGACGATGATGATTAAAATTATGTAAAAATGAATCGGTATATATACCTATTGTACGACCCTAACCTTGCGTGTTCTTTTTTATTTAGTAAAACAAAATTTGACCTTGTGATTTTCTGGTATATTCTAATCTTAATTTTATTATTTTGTAATTTAATTTGACAATTTTTCTTTTGAATTTTTTAATTGAATTATTTCTAATTCAAATTATTTGATTTTTATTTCATTTTCATGAAATTTCGCATTTTTTTGTTAAATTTTCAAATTTCGGTCAAATTGTTAGGTTTTCATGTTATGTTTATGTTTATTTCGTGCGGATCTTGTTGCACTTTGTTATTATGTAATTTATTTTTGTGTTCTATAGTTTTATATTTATTTGTTCTTTTTCTCGCATTTTGGTATGGTTAATTGGCGTTTTAATAGGTTTGAGTTTAAATCTGCATGTTATGTTTGCATGTGTGTTACCGATTCATTTAAACATTTACAAGGCCGTCTGTGTTCTGGTCCAACACCCATAATCGTGCCACCAACATTATAATGCCCATAGGCTAAACTTTTATTTTTCTCAACCCAATATCTCTTGTCATCATTATTTGTTAAGGCTATTTTACTATTTTTATTGTAAATAATTGATGATTTTTACTTGCTATTCGAGATTGTGATACTGAAATCATCGAATTATTATGATAACAATCAAGATACGATTGATGTTTTAAATCAGTACCATTCAATGTTATTCCTTTAGCCTTGTTGCTCTCTATATCATCCAAAAGACTTAGGACTTAGGAACACCCATTCCTTATATCGGAGCCCTTTATTCTCATCTTTGAATTTACCAATGACAGAATCTAGAGCTCTTGAATATAATTCATGTGATGTATCATAATTTGATGTATAGAGTAGGTTATCTCTTATCAAAGCTGGTAAAAGAATATCTAATTTACACCCTTTAATTTCTAGAAAAAATGAATCAGTGTCACTTGCAATAATATTGATTTTACAATTAAATTCCTCTCGATATTTTTGTCAATCAATATATTGCAACTGATACATACGTAATTTAGAGAGATCTAGTACAGTTTGATCAATGTAGCTAGATCTATCTAAACACACTGATTCATTACCTAATAATATTGAAGTTAAATCGTCGTCAATTTTATAAGTCTTTTTAAATGTTGGTTTAGAGGAATAAGTTATTAATTTAGAAGACGAATTACACAGTCTCAAGTTTATGCGCTTTTTTAAGTTCTCAACTGTCTTTACATATAAACTATTATTTAAAAGTTTAAAATAGTTTTCGTTCAGATTATTTGTTGATACAGCCCTAAGTCGAGTATTCGTATCAATATTATTCCTAAATATTGAAGACTGTTGAAACCTAATGGCTCTATAAATTTTAGTTACCTTTACCCCAAGAGAAAGACAAAGTTGTAGAAATCTCCAATGAACAACATAATTCTTTTTCGGTAGATGTGTGAGCATCACATTCTCTATTTTAGAACCTAGAGCACATAATTTTTCAGCTGCGACCGGAAAATCATCCAGTTTATTGTGAATAGATGTTGGTATATCTAAATCAACTTCTACGGTATATCCATATGGAAGTGTATCTAGATCGTTCGATTCACAGTCCTTTAATAAATTATTTAAATAAATCTGATCTATAACCCAAGATAATTCACCTCTAGGTAGTTTTTGGCTAAGAGTCCAACCATATAAATTATTAATGTCAATGTATAAAAGTTCAGTATTCTCATTTGTTTTAACATAATGTTTGTTTACAAATGTCAAACTCCTCGTATACCAACCTCAAAGAAATTATACATTTCCATGACTTGGATCAATTCGATGGGTTCATCTAAAGTTATCAGAGCTGAATACCAAGACATATTTACAAATTTTGAGTTATAAAAATTACCGTTACTCCAATATGTCTACTGATTTTTGTAAATAAATTATTAAAATCTTTTTCTTTATTTGCTTCCTGATATAAATCATCGATAATAATAACATCACTTTTACGCAATCTCGATGACCAATTTTTATCAAATCCCTTGATTATATTCATTTTTAATTTACAAAACTGACCTTGAGTCATACCATGCTCATCGTCAGCTCCCTTATGCCAATATATTTTATTAAATTTTGATTTAAACATATTTGACTGTAATAAGTTACAAACAAATAAAGTTTTTCCACCACCACTATTACCTACAATTTGATACACAGCGTCATTTCTTATTTCCATTTTATTTAAATTAATTTTAATAATATAATTGTTTATATTTGTTTTAATTAATTAGTATACACAAATATATATTATTTAAATTTTATTACATTAATTTATGTTGAGAAATATAAATTATAAAGGCAAATGTAAAAAACATGAAATTTCCATTGAAAAAACCTCAACAATTTGTGGACAGACATGGAAAATATCCAATTATATTTTTCAAATCGGGTAAATGTCGCATCATGGGTTGTAAGCAACCTCTTAAATTAGGTGATTTAAAATATAAGATACATGATTTACAAATCCAATCCATTACAGTAACATTTGATATCGGAAAATTTATAAATTTATATGAATTATCACGTAATGTTAAATGTATATTTGAACCAGAAATATTTCCGTCATTAGAAATTCAAAAATATGATCCAGTTTGTGTAAATATCTTTTCAAGTGGGAAGGTTGTAATACTTGGGATAAAAACTTTAGATTATAATGCATATGTTGAAAATATTATATCAGAAGTTAAAATTTTAATCAATTAAATTTGTTTATATTAGTTTAAATTTTAGTAATTTGAAATATGTCGAAAAGTTATGTATATTTTTAATTGTTAATATCCTAATAATCATATTTAGTTTACTTATTTGAAGTGATTTTAAAAAAGATACAAGAACTATTCCCAGGAATTAAAAAAACTCTGGATTATTGTGCACCAGAGTTGCTCGTTTCAAAAATATATCGGTTTACCGGTATCAATATAGAGCAACTTCTAGAGATGCATTACGACATGGTATTAGGGTCAGACAATAAATGGGTTGAAAATTGTATTGTTTGTAAAGATTCAATGAGAGTTTCATGTTCCAACGGATGTCCATGTTGTCATGATTTCAAAAGAGATCAAACAGTACATATCCTAATTGCTGAAATGCGTAAAGCATATTATACCGATGTCTATGATTTGAAATAAATTTTATAATCGAATGATTATTATTATTATTAATATTATTATTAATATTATTATTAATATTATTTAACGAAACTAAATATAGACCTTACTACAGTGTGACCATTATGCTGACATGTAAAAAAAATAATTTAAAAAAAATGTTTTTTCATTTAAAAAACACTTCATTTAAACAAAAAAAAATTTACCCCCTCCCTCCGGGTATGGGCAGGGCGCTGTTGAGGCGGGCGCCGTCTTGTCACTACAATTTACTTAAATGATATTCAGATCTTGGTTATGAATATTTATGTCATGGGTGTGACGCTACATACATCGGAATGAATGCCTGTCATCTTCGACCTCAAGTTTTCAATAACAACGACTAATGGAATTGATTGATATTAGTAAGCAAACTTTTTTGATGCAGGATGAAACTAAATGTAAAATAGTTTCATTAAAAATTTTTTTTTAATATTTTGTTGAAGGTTATATTTAAATTTTGTCTCGGTTTTGTAAAATTTTAGAAAATTAATTTTTTTTAAAATTTTTGATTTTTAAAAACATGATTTTTAATTGTTGATAAAATACTTTGAAAATTTAAAGCAGAAATTTGTTTAAATAACAATGGTTTATTCTAAATACTTTAAAGTTCAAGACTACCTGACACAGGAAGAAATTCTGTCGAAATATATTGTATCTGAATTTATAATTTGGATTAGTATTTATCATTAAAATATATAAAAACTTAAATATCTGTTTTGATCAACTTTAAAATCTGTTTTTGTCGATGACGGAATCGTTTATATAGTAGATGGTTATGTCACCGCTAGACCATGTCAACGCTGGACCCACCTCCCACTTCCCCGGATAAAATTTTTTTCTAAGCCCAAAAGTACAAATTTTTTTCTGTGACAAAGACCCATGACTCATCATAATTTCTCAGGGTCATTTAAACAAAGACCATGTCTCATTCAAGGTCATTGGATGACTCACCATATTTTTCAAGGTCATTTAAACAAAGACCATGACTGATTCAAGGTCATTGGATGATTCACCATATTTTCAAGGTCATTTAAACAAAGACCATGGCGCATTAAAGGTCATTGGATGAGTCATAATAATTTTTCACGGTCATTCAAAAACTTTCAGTCATTGGATGACTCATCATAATTTTCAAAGTCATTTAAACAAAGACCATGATTCATTCAAGGTCATTGGATGTGGCATCATATTTTGTCAAGGTTATTTAAAATTTCTCAAGGTCATTGGATGAGTCATCATATTTTTCTTAAGGTCATTCAAATTTTTGAAAATTTTTGAAATATAATTTACTATTTATTTTTATAAGTAGTGTTTTAATTATTATTTTATTTTTATTAAAAGTTAATATTATTATTTTATTATTTTTATTATTAAAATTTTTTTTATTATTATTACAATTATTATTATTTCAAGTTATTTTTATTATTATTATTTTTATTATTATTATTTTTACTATTATTATTACTAAAATTATTATTATTATTATTATTATTATTATTATTATTATTATTATTATTATTATTATTATTATTATTATTATTATTATTATTATTATTATTATTATTATTATTATTATTGTTATTACAAGTTATTACTAAAATCATTATTATTATTATTATTACTAAAATTATGATTATTATTACAAGTTCTTTTTATTATAATTTTTATTATTATTTTTATATAAAATTAAAGAAATTTTCAATAAAATTGAAATGTACTGGTTATATAATTATTTCAATATTGAATAGAAAAATGAATATATGTGTATGTATATAATTTAATTAAAAATATTTTGTGAGTGTGAGGTATCATTTACATGGTTTTCAATAGTTTGTTGGGCCAAAACACAAACGGCCTTGTAAATGTTTAAATGAATCGGTAACACATGCAAATATAACATGCAGATATAAATTCAAACCTATTAAAACACCAATTAAACCCACCAAAATATGAGAGGAAAAACAATAAAATATAAAATCATAAACATAAAAATAAATTAAAATAATAACAAAAAGCTACAAGATCCGCACGATATAAATATAAACATAACACGAAAACCTAACAAATTCGAATGAAATTTGATAATTTAACAAAAATGTGAAATTTCATGAAAATGAAATAAAATTCAAAGAATTTGAATTAGAAATAATTCAATAAAAATTTTAAAAGGAAAATTATCAAATAAAATTGCAAAATAATAAAAATTAAGATTAGAATACACTAGAAAATTCCAAGGTCGAATTTTGTTTTACTAAATCAAAAAGAACACGCAAGGTTAGGGCCAAAAAATAGGTATATATACCGATTCATTTTTACACAATTTTAATCGTTTTTACTGGTAAATCAGTTTTCTTAAAAATCTATTTTCAATGTGAGTGAGAGTTTTATTTGAAAACTCTCTCCACGTCACATCCTCGCAACATCGATAGAGCTCTGCTTGGATGTCGGCGTGGGGAGAGCGATATATTTATGAACATTTTTATTTTGATGATGTATCTGGTAATTTAATTTGGTTTTAATAAATTATTTATAATACCTAAAATTACTTTCGTTATAATTTTTGTCGAAATTTTTCCGGCCCACAGCCAAAGACACATCACAAGTAATTAAAATCAGAAATGTTATTCAGATTCGTGTAAGTGCGTGGAATATCGCCAATGATCTGTGCCCGTGAAGACCCGGCGTGCGGAACGCAGGGATCGGAACGTCAATATTATCCCGTATAGAAGAAAGGCGAAATAAGGAAGTGGTCTTTTGGCTACTTCCTCGTCTCTCGTTTTCTTTAAATTCGACCTAAATTATCTTACATACGGCTCAAAATCACCACACCGAGTAGTCCAGTGGGCACTCATAAACTATAATATGAACATAATGCGCCTAAGGTCAATCAGGGGAAAGGTGACGGGAATAAAAATAAAAAAATTGAAATCGTTGCTAAAAAATTATTCAAATCCATTATAGATTCAAACTATCACTAGTGGTTAATATTACCGTAAATTCTCAAGTTATAGAGGCGAAGCTGAAATAGTTATAATTATGTAGCGGTTGCCACGAACGTGTTAATGATCGTAAATTAGGGTTATGAATCTAAATAAATTACAGACTCCAGCAGTCGTTAAGTCCTTAAAATACATACGAGCAAAAATGCTTTCTTTTGTCTACAAACAAAAACGATAGGGTAATCATAAAAAAGTTTTTTCCATCAATATAAATAGCCTGGACAGGTGAAACCATTTACGCAAATATGAAATGACGGCAGTACCAAGGTTCATATCGAGGACTCGAATCATTACCCACGTAGGGGTAGAATAGGCTAACTGTGTGATGTGGTAGTAGGATTCAATAGGATAGCGCAATTGATATAAACTATAGAAGTAAATATATTAAATTAAATCGAAGTTTAAACGCTAAGGACACGTAAACAACAATAAAAATTCGTAGTACTCCCCCATAGTGACGAATAGGTGATGAGACGTGATAATTTATTACAACCATACCCAAGTTCAATTAAAAAATCAAGGAAACGCCGAGCTAAGGTATGCTCTTAATTACCGTTTGAAAATGCAACTCCCGAAAAATCCTCTAAAGACACATCGTAAAGAGGCTTACAATCATAGATAAATAAATTCCCGATGAATGTAATAATAGCATAGAGGAATTGAATTAATCAGAACTCCGTCCATCTTCGGGAATACCACGCATTTTGATATTATGATTCTTACTGAAACACCCGACCATCCTCAAATTACCTCCTTCAGGTTTTCTTGACCTAATCACTAACGCCGAACGATTTATTTAAAATGAAACAAAAAGGGAAAAATCATAATGTTAATGATCCACAAACGGTCCCAACGAATAACTTTCTAAAAGGAACTAAATAAGCCAAAATCGATAGATTAAAAAACATAAAATCATACCATTAATAATAACAAATCGGAAAATAGTCCGGCTGAATAAAATAAATCGAAGACATGACAGTTGACAACTAATACCCATGAATTCTACTCCAAAGAAAATATGTAAATAAGATCAATAAATAATGAAATAAAATTGTACCATTATAATGAAATAAAATTGTACCATTAATGATAAACCCGGAAGATTTCTCATTCGAATAGAGGGTCTGGTGACTGAATAGTCCGTTTCCCCGAGTAATGCTAGAGGAATTCAATAAATAAGATCAATAGATTAACGAAATGAAATTAACAACTACTATAAATTCACAGCGGTCCAATAGTGGGAAGGTAAAGGGGAGCCGATATATAATTCCGCCGATGTGACAGTAGGGTCTCAACTGTTTAATACATATACTTAGCACACACGTACGCACAACTTCAATAGCCATGGACGAAATCGATTATTGCATACGTGACATGCATGTCAGTAGCTGCGATATACACACAAATCAATACCCAATAAAAAAATGAAAATGAAACCTATTAATATCTACCGGGAACGTGTAAAATCGTTAGTCTGACAGGCGTGACAATTCACAACAAAAATTGTTGCACACTTCACTGCGGTTCTGGCAGTAATGGAAAATCAAGCCCGTGGCGATTCTATTATCAATCCATGAAAGCCAAAATAAATATATCGCACACCGACACCACTAAATGCCCGTAGTAGTGACCTTTACGACACACGCTCACTGCTGACCGGTTGTGCGTACTCTCTTCGAGTCTGTAAATGGAACCCCGATGCTATATATTAAATGACAATTCAACGACAGATTGAATTTTAAATGGAAAGAGAAATGAATTTACAAGAAAGTTCGTTGAACAATCTACAAGAAAATTCGTTGAACAATCTACAAGAAAATTCGTTGAACAATCTACCAAAAAATTCGTTGGACAAACATACCATAGCCAGGATCGTGAGAGAGGACCTCATATTAGAAGGGCAGCCCTTAAGTAAATTATAGGTTTTTTTTATTATAATTTTACGATTTTGTCGAGTGCAAGCCGTAGGAAAATCTTTATGTCCAGTCCAATACCTAAGATGAGATAAAACAATCCAAATGCAGCGGCGAAAAAATTTAATTTGTAATAAATATTGATCTTAATTTATCCTAATTGTCATGAATTTTATGATCCCAAACCCTGACTGCTAAAACCAGGTATACAACTTATTAGGTAGTTTAATTATCTAAGTTAAAATTATAAGCATTTAAATTCTTTAATGAGATGTCGAATTACTCTTATTATTTCGGAAAATTTTAATTACTTAAACGAAATTTGGAAATATTATTATTTAAATTATTTAACGAAGTTTAAATTTTCCGTTATGGGTTTAGAAATCCTAATTATTTTAAATTATCTTTGATCTTTTCTGGAAAATGCTAATTATTCTAGTTCACGGGATTTTTAATTAATTTCTCTCATTTTAGGATTATCTAATCGTTTAATTATTTTAATAAATTTTTTTGCTTAAATCATTTTGGAAAACTCTAGTTATATAAATTAATTTATGAACAGTTCGGATTATTTTAAATCGTCATTTTTTTTGAAATCCCAATTACTTGCGTTATTTTATGTCTAATTACTTTGAAGCACTCGAGAAAATTTCGCCCGATTAGGAATTTCAATTTATGGGAATACTACTAAAACATTGGACTATTTTATGAAGTGTTCGGACATTTTAACCACTCTCATATCATTGTAGGTATTCTAGTTCCGCCAAACTTTTAAGTATGATACTCATTCCCAGTTACCGTCTACGAGATTTTTAATGTACTCGGGATTACGTGTAAATTCAGATATATCTATTGTTCCGAAGTAATTCATGAACCCTTGCAATTTAATTTCAGCCATGATGATTATAATTCTAACCGTAATATTAGCACAAAATATATCTAAAAAATTATCAACAATCCTTTGCACAAACGCATATCATTCACTTACCAATAATCACCTCAGATTTCACGGTGTGGCAGCTAGTTTCAATTGTTGTTTGTACCAGTTAGAAATCTTGGTTAAAGGATCACCCCTTTAATTCATGGGCTTAATGACTCTAGTGATTCCGTGTTAACCGCGACGACGTGAGTGGAGGGGGGAGAACTCCGAGTGACTGCCGATGAGTCAATATCTGTTATCGATAATTTCCATAAAAATTAATTAACGATGTGATAAATATTTACTCAATTTTTCAGCTGATGATCTCATTACCCGGGATACCATCAATTAGCTAATTTAAACAGTCAATAAAAATTTGATAAATAATATATGATCGGAATAAAAGCATGTTTAAAAGGTATATTTAATAGTCAATAAAAATTTTATAATTATATGATCGGAATAAAAGTATGGTTTATATTTAATAGTCAATAAAAATTTTATAAATAATATATCATCGGAATAAAATCATGTTTAGAAAGTATATTTAACAGTCAACAAAAAATCTTATAAATAATATATTATCAGAATGAAGGTGCGTTTAAAAATATATTTAATAGTCACAGCAATTAATATTTGATTTCAGCGTATACGCATACAAATGGAATTAATTCCCCTCAAGATAGGATTGGGATTAGGGCCCTAACTTAAACCTCGAGGAGGAGGACCCGACTGATGCGTTATAAACCCAAGTAATCATTCTATCGTTTAGGGAAATCAGGACCCTTCACTTACGTCCATACGCACCTAGCAGATCAGTGAAGGCAAGCGTGGCGTCGCTTCGGTCGAGAGAGGTACCCCGATGCGCCCGAACCCGGAGAAAACCGGCGAGACGAAATGCTCCTGGTGGAGGATACCATGAGGCAATTCAAGCAGAGTAGCCAACCAAGTGGCCCAAGTTCGGTCCAAGAAATTCATGAGCGGGCTCGAGCACTTCTGGCATGCCTCAAGGACTACCAACGCCGGGTCAATTTCCTGGTGGATTGGACCAGTAATTATCTGGCAAACGTCGAGGAGGACATTGCCGATGGTAGGATCGCGGAGTCCTACCACTTCATGACGCAATCCGACTCCAGGCCGGTCCGTAATACGAAACGGCCCGTATTCATAATTCTGGACTACTCTCCTGAGAAAGGGATGAAGAAGTTTTTCGAGGATTCTGGACCTCGCTGATTTATGAAGCACCGACCGCCTAGTTTTATTTTGAACCATTTTATAAAATAGATAATTGTCATTTGAGATTTGTTTCATTTTTCTTTTGATTCCTTAATATAATTTTTGTAACTTGTGTTTAAATTAACCGTATGCTTGGAAATTTTAAATCAGTTAATAAAAGCTTTAATGTTCATTATTGCAGCAATGGAACCCTTGCAAATATTGCAAACGGAACTGACCCACGCAAGGCAAGCCAATAAAAATTATCACGATCAGGTTATCCAACTAACCCTGGAGGTCCAACAAGTCAAGGCCACATGGGTAGACCCAAAGAAGGCCAGATCATTGTATCAAAGGCTTACCGCGGCCCAAAAGGGATGGGCAGAAGAAAAGCAACTGATCCAGAGCCTAAAAATCCAAATAAAGGGGCTGGAGGTTGCGCTGTCGGCCTGTCAAGAAGGGGCAGCTGTAACCTATCCACTCGTCTTCGCCTCGGCTCAACTGTCCTACCGAGAGTCGGCGGCAGCTCCAACAACGACCGCAACTCCAACCGCAATAACAACCAACAGTTATCGGCCTGGACGAAAAGAATGGGTTAGACGTAGAGCCGCTCGATTACTAAACAAGGCCTAATAAACTTGGAGAGTGTATTTAGTTTGCAAATAATATATTGTTAAGCTTGTAGATTATATATGTTTATTTTGTATTTATATATTCGTTATTTGAAACGGTACCTTCAAAAGTTTGGGTAAGTGTCTATAACACCACCATCAACACCCAAAAATACGTCATTACAATACAACAGTTAGGTTTATTTCTAAAAATAACATTGTCAAGTTCCTTTTATATTATGATAAACTCCAACGATGAAACTTGCAACATAAAGGGGACCGAATGATCTAAAGTGAGCACAAGTCTTCTAACGGCAGCTCGTTAAACCCAGTGAGATTGTCCGAGCAATTACAGCATTAGTAATAACGCTCACTTTTTGCGGACAATCCACCCACTCGAACACAGTTCCAACGTTGCTCAGCAACGGGTGTCGAGTGGTAGCAAGAAATATTTATATGGCGTTACCTGGGCAACCATAGAAAGATTTAAACAAACTACAGTACCCAGTAACCCACCAAGTTTTTTGAAGGTTTACTAATATAATCTATAGTATGTAATGAATAGAAAAAGTTGGTGTGTGCAATGAACAAATGTAAAGATAAAATCGATATTTTTAAGCCAATACATTTGAATATATATGATATTCATGTTTATGGCTCAAAATTGTGTTTAATTCAGCGATATAGAACATAGAAAAGGTTTAATGACAATATGTGTTATTTATGATACACGTGTGTTTCATGTTTGAAATATGTGTGTGTATAAAACTTAAGTAAAGATTTTTCTAGCGTGTGACGTATCATTTTAGAGGGTTTTCTATGGAGGTTTCAAAGGTTTGCGATTGTGGTTCATAGTAGACAGAGATATAAAAATTGTAAATGTTTGTAAAAAGTTAAAGAAAAGTTCGATATTTTTAAGAAAATATGTGCAAATAAATATCAAAAATAATTATGGCTCAAATGCGTGTGTTAAACAATTGATATATTATAGTGCTTATGGAAAAACTCTAATGAAAATATGTTTTATTTTTCAAAAATTTATGAAATATTTATTTTATGGCTAATAATGTGTGAGTATGTGTTAAATCATAAAAATAGTTCAGTATTTAAGTAAAGTTTGAGATTGTTAAGAAAATGTATATAATTTATGATACACACGTGTTTTTGATTGAAATATATGGGCTTGTTTTACCGATATAAGAATAGTTATAGACAATTTTGAAGAAATTATACATAATTTATGATTCACATGGGGTTTTTATTGAAATATGTGTGTTTGGTTTACTGATAAAAGAAAAAATATGGACAAGTTTTAAGAAAATACACGTAATTTATGATACACATTGGTTTTTGATTGAAATATGTGTGTTTGTTTTACTGATAAAAGAAAGGTTCAAAACAATTTTTAAGAAAATACGTATAATAAGTGATCTAATTTAAAGACATTTATATTTAATTCCTATATTTTCGTTTAAAATTAAATTTATTTTTGATAATAAAGGACTAAATTACTGGTGGGTTACAGGGTTTCGTCAATTATTTCATCTTTATTGTTGTCCCAGTAACGCCATTCAAAATGTTACTTTGACTACCACTCGACACCCGTTGCTAGGCAACGTTGGAAATGTGCTCGAGCGGGTGGATTGTCCGCAAAAAGTGAGTGCTATTGCTAATACTATAATTGCTCGGACAACCCTCGGGTCCAACGAGCCGTCATTAGAAGACACATGCTCGATTTTTTGTAATTGGTCCCTTCATGTCATGTATTTATCATTAGAGTCTAATAAATTACAGGAATTCTATCATGATTTTCTGGACTATCTTACATATGAGTCAACAAAATCAAACTACGAAATATATATTATCCATGAGTTACAATGTTTGTAAATTTGATTTGGATTGGGTTAGCAATCGAGCGGCACGACGCCTAGCTCTTTCCTTGCGTCCTGGACGAGAAGGGGTATTTACGGTTGTTTCAGGGTTCGAGACCGAGGTTGGAGCAGCTGCCGACTCCCGATAGGCTAACTGAGCCGGTGCGAATACTAGCGGATATGTAACAGCCGCTCCCTCTTGACTGGCCGACAGGGCAACCTCCAGTCCTCGTATTTGCGTACGTAAGCTCTGATTTATTTGCTTTTCCTCTGCCCATCCCTTCTGAGCAGCTGTGAGCCTCTGATATAGGGGTTTGATTTTTGCTGGATCTACCCAGGTGGCTCGAATTCGGTGTACTTCTCGAGTCATTTGGATTATCTGGGTGAGTAGATTTGCACTCACCTCTCTGGCGCGATCCAATTCGTTTTGCAGAAATTGGGTAGTTGCCATTGCTGAAACACAAAATCTTTAACTTTCTTTACGGACTTAATCAAATCGAAATCATTATTATTTCAAACATAGTTTATAAAATAAATTTATTCGAGAAAAGGAAGTAAGACGAACAACAATTAAAAGAAAATTTCTTGTTAATCACACACAACATGTCTTTCATCGGAGAAATCAGGACTCTTCGGTGAAATGTCTTTTTAGGCCTTTCCTCTGAGTAGATGCCAGATATGGCCGTCGGGTATCGCGGGCCGGTCGAGGTGGATTAGCCTCCGCAATACGCCCGACGCGGATGTCCTCTTCTACGTTCGCTAGGTACATCCTCGCCTTGACCACGTTCAGGTCCACTTGCTCCTGCACCCTTTCCCATTGAGTGAGGAGGTTCCGCGCGTGCTCGCAGGTTTCTTCGGCAGGATATCGCTGTCCGTTGGGCCAGCAAGGGTCCTTTTTGAAGCCCAATAGGCGCCAAGTGGTGGGATATGGCCACTTTGGTTGAAGTTCCTTGATAATTTCTGTAGTCGGTTGTGCTCTCTTCTGACACTGTTCGTCGGCTACTTGGGTGGTAGTCCAATCGAGTGGCATGATTTCTTCTGAAAAGGCATTGTGGATAAATAGTTGAGTATGAAGGAAGAAAAGTTAATTCATTCAAACCGTCTGCATGATTTGATGTTCAGCTACTTCGGAAAAATAAAGGGTTGATCATTATTTCGTTATACGAGCGACGTTGGTTGTTTATAGAGACGTTATAGTGAAATAATTCTTAATGTAAAGACAGCTAAGGGGAGATACTTATAGCGTTCGTGGAGTGGGAATAGTTGTTGTTAATTATTCAAGAAGAAACGAAATCCTTACAATCGCGAATCAAGCATCTTTAACCAACAGCATTAAATTCCCCTATGCTAATTTGCGCCCTGAAATTTTTTCGTTATTAATATTTGGGTTAATAGATTACATAATGAATATAATGTTACAATTTGAATTATCCAAATCTAAATTCTATTAAATTCCGTTAAATTCGCGTTTGTTAAGCGACGCAAATGCGACTGTTTGTTTATGAAATTTACCATGCAAAGGTATCTATATAATTGTTCGAGCTCCTAAAATATAGTTTCCTTGTATTTCTTTCATGGTCGTTACGATAGTTTTCAGAATAATACAATGCATCCTTATTACCGTTAGTTGATTCATGAAAGTTAAGGTTCCTAATATACATTTATTTATAATTTAGCGATTTTTCTCTTGAAATGACGTTAGTAAAGCGCATTCGACTAGTATTTCGGTAAATTTAATCGACAAAAGTAAAAGAAATGATGACAGCTCTTGAGACATATATCGTCCACGATTTCGATGTTTCTGGATATCTCTGCTTAACTACCTGGGGAATTCATGGGGAGCAAAACTAATTTGTATTTTGGCGTGTTGGAAAAATCGGATACCTGAATATTAGTGCCATAGTAAATTACCGTTATTAATTATTGAATTTTAATTAACTTACGAAGGACAGTTAGCATAGTGATTTATTAAGCTTTTACGACCTTATTCATTCAAGAGTAATTTTACAAAATTTACCTCGAGTCGGTGAGTTTGATTTTTCCGATAAAAATTTTCCTACGGTTTGATTCATGATCCACAAAGTTTTAAAGGAGAAATCGATAATTAACTAGACTGAAAATTCAATAAATGATGGTGGGTGTACTGTCGTTATGTTGTTGATAGTCTAGCACACTCGTATTTATGTAAATCGAATCTGGAAGGTCAACCTATTTTGGAATTCACTATTTCCGGTTGGTCAAAGTTGATTTATAGTTCAGGTTGATTTTAACTTTGATTTTGTTTACATTTAATATCTCTATTTTCTTAGTGCAATATCCAGTTGATTCCAGGTTTACGTATGTGTAGCTCGAATGTCGATGATAAATTCAAATGGTTAATTTTGTTTGATTATGTTATTATCAATTTAATTCAAGGGTTTTAAGATTGGTTCAGTCGTAGTTTGGACATATTGTGGATTCATAGGCGACTGTGATGGTTTGGAAAGCTGGCGAATCCGGACTCTATTTGGAGGGGGTATTTTCGATCGGATTCCGTAGCTATATTTTGGGATTTCATCAAGTTTCACCTAGCTTTCTATTAGGTTAGTGGTTTATTTTTCGTTATGTAATTTCGTCGTGATTTAAATATACTTTAAGGTTATCGATATGGAAGGGCTGAATCTTATCTACTCGATGGTTTTTATAAAAAATATTTTTTGTATCTACTTCTCGGTTTATCGTTTCGCTTTCTGCCGATTATCTTGGTGATGATTTCAATTATCAATAGAGTTGTCTCCTAAACCTAGCTTATCCAGCACACTGGTCATACTCGCGGTGCGTTCCAATCTATTACCTATTCAAACTCTCCACCGGCACTGATTTATAAGAAATCGATTTGACCCTATGATCGTGTATTTAATAAGTTTGTAATGGTAATATTAATTTCACGTGTTCTCTTCTGAATTTCGCGTTAATGTACAAATTTATACGGAGGGTATTGTACCGCGTTTTGCATTTGAAGTTAGTTTCTATAGTTTACACCGAAATAATTAAAGCGAAAATATTATAATTAAGTTAAATTTTTCATTTAGTATTATGAATGTACCGTTCATAAAAAGATTTACAATTATGAGTTTACCATTATGAAAAAAGATTTATAATTAATAATATGAATCTAAAGTTAATAATATGAATTTATCATTAATAAAAGTTTTACCGTTAATAATATGAATAAATACTATGAATTTAATAAAGAAAAAGATTTACAATAGATAATCTGAATTCTTGATTAATATTATGAATTTACAATATAAATTTAGGATGCATAGCGTAGATTGATATCATGAGTTTATAGCAAATAACAACGATTTCATTTTGATTTAATTTCCAGTCACCTTCCCTTAATTGACCTTAGACGCATATTGTGTTTATATTATAGTTAATGAGTGCCCACTGGACAACTCGGTGTGATCATTTTGAGCCGTGTGTACAATAATTTAGGTCGATTTTACAGAAATGAGAAATGAGGAAGCAGCCAAAAGACCTCTTCCTTATTTCTCCTTTCTTCTATATGGGATAATATTGACGTTACGACCCATGCGTTCCGCACGCTGGGTCTTCACGGGTACAGATTATCGGCGATATTCCACGCACTTACACAATTCTGCACTGTATAATGATTTTATTAACTTGCGATGTGTGTTGGCTGTGGGCCGTAAAAATTTCGACAAAATGATTTTATTAAATATATAAAACAATTTTTAAATATTATAAATATTTATTAACATATTAAAGAACCAAAATACAAAATTACTTGACCAACAATAATTCAAAAAGGCATAAAATTGCATCTCTCCCCACGCCGACATCCAAGCAGAGCTCTACCGAGGTTGCGAGGATGCGACGTGGAGAGAGAGCTCCAAAATAAAACTATTTCTCACCTAAAAATAAAAGGCTTCGCGATAGATTTTTAAACAATAATTCAAAATTAATGCTTGATTCAAAAATGGTTAAATTTAATGTGAAAATGAATCGGTATTTATACCTATTTTCTGTCCCTAACCTCGCGTGTTAAATTTGATGTAGTAAAACAAAATTCGACCTTGTTATTTTCTAGTGTATTCTAATCTTTAATTTTATTATTTTTCAATTTATTTTACTAATTTTTTATTTAGAATTTTTATTGAATTATTTCTAATTCAAATTTTTTGATTTAAATTTCATTTCCATGAACTTTTATTAATTTATCAAATTTCGGTCGAATTTGTTGGGTTTTCATGTTATATTTGTATTTGTATCATGCGGATCTTGTTGCATTTTGTTATTATTTTAATTTATTTTTATGTTTATCATTTTATATTTAATTCTCTTTTTTTCTCATATTTGGTAGGGTTTAATTGGTGTTTTAATAGGTTTATTTTAAATTTGCTTGTTATGTTTGCATGTGTGTTACCGATCCATTTAAACATTTCTCAAGGCCGTTTGTGTTCTGGCCCAACATTACTTATAATCAAATATTTAAAAACCTAGGGACTAAGAGTCATAATAATAAAAATTTAATCTAATACAGTTAAAAACACAATAAAAATTTACGATAAGAGAGGCCAATATGAAGTTTATGATTTATTATTGCGAGACCAAGTGGGGTCAAAAAGTGCCTGGGCTTCAAGCACAAATTAAGCCTTGCTTGTCGGGTAGTTACACATTACAAAACTTTTAGTTCCTGACACTAGAAAGCGCCAAAAGCACTAAATTAATTAATGTTTATTACTATCAGAATCATTATTTGCAGACTAGCAAGATTACAGCCGCCTACGACCAGCTTGTAAATAAAATGTAATAAAGTGTAAAGATATTAGTATATTTAAAAATGAAAACAAATAATTCATCCATTTAAACTTCAACTCATCGGAATCGAATGATGGAAATCAAAATAATATTATTATTATTTAGTCGAAACTTGATATATTAAATGCGCTATATTTCTACAATCAATTAATAAAACCAAGTCTTTGTTAAACATGGACTTGTTTTGCATCTACATTGTGAGTCATGGACTAACATAATCCATGTATGTTGAAAATTTGCTTTATTCATAAATACGTTAAAATTAATTTGTGTTTATCAAATAGAACAACATGATTATATTTTATAAGTGATATAACAAATTTAAAATAAAATCTGTAATATTCACCAAATTATTATTATTATCAATTAATTTTATTATTAATAAATAATTAAATAAATTTGGCAACGATTTAAATAAAAGATAACGCCAATAAAAAACTTTTCGTACGATATATTTCGAAAGCATAACTGTCATCTTCAGGTACTCAAAACCAACTAAAAATATTATGAATTAACATTTAATTTAAATAAATTATTTTTTATTAATTTAATTTTGTAATAAATAAATATTTAAAAAATATATTCAAATAACTTTTAATTAAGTTAAAATTTTATTTCTATAAATATTATAATTTTTATTTATATTATAACTTTTAAAAAATAATGTAATTTAAAAATTCAATTATTTTAATAATATTAAAAAAAGGGTTTTTTTAAAAACAATACATAAACATGACTTAACATACGTAAACTATTTAAAAACATTCAAAACATTCGTAGTCACAGCACTTTGCACATAAATCTTTGGATCCAATGACCTTATCAACAATGCTTCACATATCACGCGTTCCCAATAATTATTAAAACATTTCCACAAAATTCTAAAATCAGACATTCCTATTTCACTTTTACAGCCTCTATTGTGTTCACTAATATTGGTCAAACCCTTCAATCTACAATGCTCTAGAACTCGAGTACAGAAATGACGGGAAGTCTCTCCAATGTATGTAGCATTACACCCATTACATGTAAATTGATAAACGAGATCAGAACACAATCCAACCGGAGTTTTTGATTTATTAATAAACATATTGCGTACCTTACACGAATTAGAGACGATCTTATATTCTAAATTTCCCATCTGTTTACTTAATTTCCTTTTATAATTTGTAAAACCTTCATAGTACGGCAATACTAACACATATTTAGGCTCAATTTTTTTATGTTCATTTTTATTGTTATTTAGATCAACACTCAATTCACACTCATTTGACAAATTACACTCAGACTTTCCAAAACATGGATCCTTGGGATTTTTAATCAATTTGTCAACGGTCTCTTTTATCATCAACAATAAAAATGATTTAGAATACCCATTCTTTATCAACAACTCAACCAATTTATCAACACTTTTTACCGAATTAGCAAAAGTAGAAGATAAAGCCCATGAACGATAAATCAATCCTTTCACCATATTTCTCTTATACTTAAATTCACAAAAACTTTCTGGAGAAGTATAAAGACCAGTATCAGTTGGTTTTCTATAAATGTGCAAAAACGGTTCTACATGTTTCTGGTTTTCAAATACAAGAAAAATATGATCCACATACCTTTTATAAACAAAAGGTTTTTCAAATTGGAAAGAAGCAATTTTCTTTTCCTAACTAGTCAAAACTATTGATGCCATCGTTGGTGCTAAAGAGCAACCCATAGCGACTCCATCTATTTGTTGATACCATTCATTATTGAAAAGAAAATTGACACTTGAAGTATCAAATTCAAGAAGTTTAGGAAATGCCCTTCTATCCAAATGTATTGTTCAGAATCATTTTCATTCCACAACGCACAGCATAAGTCAATTGTATCAACCAGTGGTACATTCGTAATCAAACTGCAAACATCAAACGAAACCATAACATCATTCACACTTCGTTTTTGTAGCTTTGCAATACAAGACACAAACTCAAAGCTATCCATACATTCAAACTCTGCGGTTTTAGTAATCCATCTAAAAAATTTGCTATTTTATACTGGGCAGTACCAACCATCGACAAAACTGGTCTCATAGGTACACCATCTTTATGGATTTTTGGAAGCCCATATAGTTTTGCTGGCTGTGATCCTATTGGATGAATAGACTTACCTACCTCTTCATTAATAAGCTTTTTCTCAATAAAACCATTTAACATTTTTTGTACAAAATCTTCATCCTTAAGAGGAGGCAATTTTCCATTCTTCCGACCCTTTGGCAATTTCACAAACTGATGAGAATTTAACAAATCATTCAACTTATTTACATACACATCATGATCAAGAATAACTATCCCATTTCTTTATCAAACTTACAGATATTTATATTTTTTTAGCTAAGTTTTTTAAAGTCATAAAATCCCTAATATTCTGCTTTTTGTTTTTATCGATATACTCCATCGTACTTGCACTTAACGAGCTCTTCACATAATTACCATTAATGCCTTTCATCGATCGGGCTATATGAAAATATAAACTTTCAATTTTTGCACACAATTTTGTTTCATCCAAGCGATTCTTAATACAGTGATTTGGACCAAATTTTAAAACACGCTCTTCAACATCAGTCAAAACTATTTTACTCAAATTTATCACAGTATTCTCCACACTAAATTTAGAAATCCCAAATATTTTTCTCAAATTAATCAATTTTTTAATATGAGGATCCTCTTTAGATTTTATTTACACAATCGAATTTTTGATACACCATTCTACACATACTTGTAAACAAAACTCATTCGTAGCATTATTTAACATTAATCCAATATTTGTTAGTTTTTTATCAATGGAAGTTCTCCTTATTTTCTCTAATTCCAACATTCTTCTTAACGTTCTTCTATGTATTAATTGGACATCTTTACTGGAAAGACAATAACTTAGTTTCATTTTAAAAATGAAAGAAAGAATCATTTTTTCTTCTAAACAACTCTCAAGAAAACTAATGTCTAGTTTCTTTCTTTTGAGGGAGTTATAAACTTTCATAAACCTTTTGAATATTGAAACAGCTGCAGCATGATTTATAAATAAATAATTAAATAAATTTGACAACGATTTAAATAAAAGATAACGCCAATAAAAAACTTTTCGTACGATATATTTCGACAGCATAACTGTTATCTTCAGGTACTCAAAACCAACTAAAAATATTATGAATTAACATTTAATTTAAATAAATTATTTTTTATTAATTTAATTTTGTAATAAATAAATATTTTTAAAAATATATTCAAATAACTTTTAATTAAGTTAAAATTTTATTTCTATAAATATTATAATTTTTATTTATATTATAACTTTTAAAAAATAATGTAATTTAAAAATTCAATTATTTTAATAATATTAAAAAAAAGGTTTTTTTTTGACCAATATTAGTGAGCACAATAAAGGCTGTAAAAGTGAAATAGGAATGTCTGATTTTAGAATTTTGTTGAAAAGTTTTGATAATTATTGGGAACGCGTGATATGTGAAGTATTGTTGATAAGGTCATTGGATCCAAAGATTAATGTGCAAAGTATGTTAAATCATGTTTATGTATTGTTTTTTAAAAAAAAACTTTTTTTTGGGGTGTTTCATTGAAATATATCAGTCATTGTTGAGAATTATATTAAGTTAAACATAAACCATCAAAAATTTTATTTTATATAAAATCTGTCGTAACTTCCATCAAATTCAATTGGTAAAACAGAAAAATATATTTTTACTACATTAGATATATATAAAATAGTATTATTCAATATTTAAATTTTAAAAATTTCACATTTACGAGTAGTGGTTTTGAAACAAGAAAAACAAATAATTATATGTCCACAAGGTCAATATATGATGGATACTTTGTTAATCTGGCAAAATAAACATGTCAAAAACTCTTTTCTTGCATCGGACAGTTTTTTGATTATTTGTATTTCTATTTTATCGACATTATCCATGAAAGAGTGAATAGGGTTGTGATATTCTCCAAATCTAAAATCCATGCATTACCAGAAAACACTGAGTATATTAAATTACGTAAGAACAATATCATTTAAAAAATGATTTTCTTACAAAAATGATATTCTTACAAAAAAAATATTATCCAGATTGATAATTTCATCAGTGATTTGTTGAATACAAACAAGTTTACAAAACATTCAACTAATTCATGTATAAAGGATTTTTCCAATTTTGCTAGAAATATATCATCAAATTTGATGTCAAAAGTATATCAATTATTGAAAAGGTCCGACCCAATATAACACCTAATTTGTAATCGTAATTTAAATGAGTAGTTTATTCAATAAATATCAAACCAAACCTCTGTATCCTTTATCTTCATTTATGAAAATAAAATCTAAAGTAATTTATTATTAATGAATGTTTAATAAATGTGTAATAATATATAAACTTTTGTTATTAAGTGATATTCATGATAAAATATCCATGGTAATGTTGATATTTAGTTAATGAAAATATGGTCATACAATTTGATCATACAACATGGTCATACAACATTGAGCGAATCATATTTATGTATATTAGTTAATACATAACCGTTTAGTAAGTTCTTACTAATTTTACTAATATTAATTAGACAGTTCAGTATTTGTTTCCAAATTAGAAGTCATACAGGCTTAGTCAATTTCTATATATATATATATATATATATATATATGTGGGGTTTCTAGTGGTCGATATGACCTTGACCCCAATCATATAAATACTAATTACCTGCCACTGGTTACCCGTTGCTAGGCAACGTTGGTACTGTAACCAATGGTTCTGTGACCGTCAAAGGTGAGCTTTGTTTCCAAAACTGCTAAGACCCGGTCTACAGCTGGTTCAGCGAGCTACCGTTAGAAGGTTTGCACTCGACTTAATTTTCCTAGGTACCTTACTTATTTATTTCACATTACCTCGTCTTTATTCCTTAGAAGCTTGTACAAATGGACACACATGATCAGATAAGAACAGCAAAAGGGTTTTATTTATTAATTAATTTCATTTATTAGTTCAAATTTTTCCTGATTGTACTCTGCATTCTTTCTGTCTTCTTCTCTCCACTCTTCCTGGTCTCGCACGAGATTTTGGTTTGAATGATGGTTGTGCCGAAATAGCCGTACTCTGGTAAGCTACCTGGGCTGGGGCGAACATCAACGGGTAGGTGATGGCCTGTCCCTCCTCATCCGCGGCTACGGCAGGTCCTGTTATTAGTATTTTATCTATTATGACAGATTTTCAAATAATTGTAGACGTTAGGATTTTTTGAGAGTTATAGTGGATTTAGTATCGTATAAATGTTGCCTGTGTTTATTCCCCTTATCATAAAGTTTAGTAGTTTAAGGTCGAATTTTCTCTTTGATGACAATTTAGTTATGGGTGGATTTAACTCTACTATTTTATTTATCTACTCTTTAATCCCTGATGGCTATTGACCCGATTTTGCCCTTATCACGGCATCATACTTAACTGGGTTCAGTTCTCGTCACACTATCTAATGGGTTCCACAATTACACGATGATTTTACGATAAATTTTTTGGTTAAGTGAATATCCACGGGGAATTTATCCGTTTAACTTTTAGACTATAGTTAGTTGAATCACATTTCGTTCATTATTAGTTTATATTTATTTAATCTAGTTAATGTAGATTAAGGATTTTTAGTTCGATGCATCGATTTCCGCAAGTCCCGTTCCCTTTAACCTCAATTTGACCCTAGGACATTTTATATTTATATTAGATTTTAAGATTGCCCACTGGACTACTGTGTGTTAAAAGTTTAGCCGATAAGTAAAGGTATTTTAGGTCGATTTTTCGGGAGAAGGTAGAAAAGTATACAACCAAAAGATTGCCTCCCGATCCTCCCTCTACCCCTATAATAGTAAATGAATTGACGTTCGAGTCCGTTGTTACCCACGGCGAGATCTCTCACGGGCACGAGCTGTTGGCGGACTTACACCGCACTTACACTGCTCGACTGTTTATGTCGTATTTTACTAACTTGTCGGTGTGTGGCTGTGGGCCAGAAAAATTTCGACACGGAAAATTTTCATATCATTTATAATATATATTTATCAAATACCGAATTCGGTTCCATTTGTCATGAACGAACATCATACACAGTTAACGTATCAGCAAGTCATTCTTGCTTACTTCGCTAGGTTCACGTCGGTTTTTGGATAGAGTTTCAGTTAGAATAAAAGTGCTTCTAAATTCATAAATGGATCGTTCAGAGTTCAATTGATCAAAGTAAAAGTGATTAAACTGCTTTTGATATATTAAAACAAAATTTGACCTTGGAAATTTCTCTGTATTTTCTAACTTTAATTTCTTAATTTTTAATTTATTTTGACAATTTATTCTTTTAGCAAATAATTGAATTATTTCTAATTCAAATTATTTTATTTTGGTTCCAATTTTCATGAACTCTTGTTTCTTTAATTAAATTGTCAGTTTTTGGTCAAATTTTCCGTGTTTTCATGTTATTTTTATGTTTGTTTCGTGCGGATCTTGTTGTATTCTGTTAATAGTTTTATTTATTTTTATGTTTTTTAATTTTATATTTTAATTATTTCTTTCTCATATTTTTGCATGGTTAATTGATGTTTTAGGGTCTGATTTTAAATCTGCGTGCTGTGTTTGCGTGCTATTACAGATTCATTTAAACAAACCTGTGTTCTGGCCCAACATATATATATATATGCTTAGAAATAATGTTTATTTTTTATATATTTAATGGATATATTAGTAAGAAAACATATAAATTATCAATATCTATGTACTAGCTATGGGCTAGTCTCAAATATTTTCTTTTGCAAATATTTTCCCGCCAAAACATTTAAAAATCTATTTAAACCGGTTTCATAGACGAAACTTATAACACAAAGAAAAATTCCGTTAAACTGTTATATTATTGTTTTCAAAGCAACTTTGTCCAATATGTCCGCTGCAACTGAATAGCAATGTCTTTGTTTTTGGAATTGAACATAATATTGTTTTATTTAATTTTACTATGTTTTTTATATTAGTTATTAATGTTATTATGGTGCTTTATTATGCGTGTATTTATAATGTGCATTTACAAAATGGTAAATTAAATATTTTATGTAGATTATTTAATCATTAAATTCCGCAACATAATGACTGATAGAATATATCTTTCAATAATTTAATTATAATTCATTTATTACATTATGAATCAAGAAAATAAAACAACTGAAGACAAGGAGTTGAAATCTTTAACGAGACTAGATAACTCGATAAGTATTAAATTTTAATTTTCATATAATTTATATATTATTATTAGGAAAAACTATTAATAAAGGTACAAAAAAGAAGAGGGTTCGTTTGTTCTCAATGATTCCGGTTTATACGGACGTCCTTGTGTCGTTTGATTTTCTTTAGTTATCTTTGGTTGTCGAATAAATCCGTCTGGTTTCTATTGTAGTCTGTCTTCGGCTATTGTCGAATGCTGGTTTGTTTGTCTCCTTGCTTTGTCGTGCGTGTTGTTTGGTTGTGTTTGTGAATGCTCTGTTGATTTGTTTGTATTGATTGCCTGAATGCTTTGCTTGCTTTGATTGCGTTGTATTGATTTAGTTCTAGAACGAAAAAATGAACCATGTAGCATAAATCGCTTACACGCCTTCAATCTTTCGAACAACTCCAAATAAACACGATGGGTTTATTTCCCAGTTTTCGTTTTATTTATCTCTTAATTCTATCCTGGTAATTCGCTCGATGCTATTTGTTTTATTACTCCCCTCTATTAGAGTGAGTTATCTCGCTTGTTTTCATTATCTTTCTTAAGGGTCCTCTGGCTTTCTTTATTCGATTATAATACCCATAATTATAGTACTTTATATTTCCCGGGTTTTATCTCGTTTATTATACTTCCCATACGTCTCATTTCATTTTTCGTTTTTATGTTGATTTTTAATTATCTATGTGGGGTAGTAACATTTGTCTATATGGTCGTATGAATTATCTATTTTTATTCAATCGTGCGGCAGTGCCGTTTCCAAATTTCTATTACTCCCCGTAATTTTATTTCATTCTTTTCGCTTCACATTCCCCTTTTATTTATTCTTAATTTCTGTATTTTCCCTTTAGTTTCATTTTCCTTTTTATTCGTTTTAATCACTTATTATTTTATTTTTTCTCTTTACTATTTCGTCAATTTTTTCTTTAGGCATTATTCAATTTCTTTTTCTGGGTTTTCCATCTTTTACTCTTTTCAATTTTTTAGTTAGGTTCTATTTTTGTTTCCTTTTCTTCTATTTTCTTCTCTTTTTATTATTTACTGCAGTTTTCCTTGACCTAACTCTTCGTATACGTATTCATTCTTATTATATGTCTGATTTCATTATTTCCCTTTTTTCTTAATAAATGTTTTTCTTAGTGAGCTTCTTCTCCGGTATTTCGCTGAGAACTATGCTCCATTAATACGATTTGAAATTTTTTATACATTTTTTATCTCCGGCCGGCTTCATAAGGTTTTGTTGTCTCGTTTTTCATCTCCATACTTCTCTTGAGCTCGTTGCTTAGTTTCTAATTATTATTCCTTTAACTTTCTTCCTTAAATTTCTTCCCTTTTTTATTCTTCGCTTTTTATTTTATCATTTTCTTTTTTCGCGCGCTTTCTCTTTACTTCTTCCGAGAGTTCTTCACCTACCCCAAATTAAAAACGTAAAACGGCTTTGTTGATTCGCCACTGCAACGGCAAGGTGATCAATCTTACCACAGTAGCTTCCCAACTCGGCAAAATCTGTCGACGATTCGTCCTATACTTCTCCTCTGGGTGATCGGTTATCCTCTCCCAATTAGGTGTTAATCGTACTACCCGAAGGTAGCTCAAAAGTAATTTTCCCTTTCAGTTTTATAATGGATGGTCGAGACACTTTTGTCTTTTAATTTTCTTTTCATTACTTTTTATTTTTACATTATATATAATAATATATTTATATATAGAAATAGAAGCGAAGGAAGTGTCAACTACTAAAACATTTATTAATTACATTATATTTATTCATAGTACACAACTACTTTTTCGTCCATATTAGATTACACAATATGCAGACTTTCATTGTCTTTATACATTGTTCGCAATAACTGAAATGGCCGCAGGGGAGCATCAGTATTTTTATTTTTCTCAGTTGGGAAATACAGCATTTGCGTAGGTATTGTGCTTTCCTATTAATTTCGCACGTAATTGCATCAGGTATTGGTTTAACTTGTTGTTCTATGGCGTGATATTGAAGATTTAGTTCCGCATTATTTAGTCTTTCTCTATATTTGGTTTTTTTGTCAATTGGTTGTGTTTGTTGAGTCAGTCCTAATGTTATCTTGGTACTTTCAAGGCTTATCGCTATTTGGTAATTCTGCTCTGCCAATTCTATTTGCTTTAGTTTCCGAGTTAATGTTTCGAATGGGTCTTCGATGATGTTTACGAATTCCTGCACTTTGTCTAGTCTATTTTTATATTGTTCCATCTAAAATAATAATTTATTAAATTTTCTACTTTATTGTATTTATTACTTATTATTATTTTGTTTATTATTTATTTGCTTATTATTCTTATTGTTATTTTCTGTTGGATTATTTATGTCTCTGTTTTGTGGCGCCATTTCATTTTTTTCAATCATTCTTAATTATCATACCTCATTTATGCATCATTCGACACTATGCTATTTAATTATTTTGATTTGTATACAATTATCATTCCATACTTTTAATTCATCATTATCAATTTTCTTGTCAATCATATTCGTGCTTTTATACTTTTATACATTCATCATACTTATATTATAATACAATTTATTTTTATTGGACTTTATTTTTCCTTATTATTAATAATTATGTTACTCACTCTCTACTGTTCCAAAATGTTTATTTATTAATTTTTGATCATTTGTTTTATTTCATTCACGGGCGCATACATTCGGAATTTTCGGTCCCGGTGCTTTTACCTTTCCAAAGGATTTACTCAAATCCCGGCTGAGCCCCCAAAAATAATGTTGGTGTACTGGGTGGACTTAATTTTGTTTAAATCCATGCTCGTTTGATTCGATCTATCTGGCTTCACTAACTCCTTACTTTTCTAGGGTCGATACTATCTCACTCAGACTCCCCCGAAATTTTGACCTTACCCCTATATACCCATGAGCAAGCTCATGTTGGTATTATATATACCAGCTGAGAGTCCACGAGCAGACTGCTCGTGATAATCTCGCTTTCGGGTTCCTGACTACCGTTAGAAGGATTTACGTCTACTTAACTCCCCCTGACTCCCTCAACATTAATACTCGCATTTCCCATTCTTTATTATCGATCTCATGTATGCTTCCGGGATAAAATTTTCTCATCGACTTTCAAGTTGACCATCGAAATACTAGTCCAAATTATAGTTCGAGGCCTGATAATTAAAACTTGATTACCCATTTATCATTTAATAATTCATTTTTTACAACATTAATTTAAATATCTAATTAATAATTTTAAACACTATAATTTAGAAATTTCCTGAAGGGAAAATCTTGTTTAATAAAGTTTTTCAATTTTATTTTTTTTATTTATCAAAATTTAGGGCTAAATCCCCTGAATTACTACGAAAAGGCAAATTAATATTATCAACCAAGAACTTTGTTTAAATTTGTAAATTTTTTATCTTAATTAACATGCGATAATTTGAAAATTCATCGAAATTATTAAATTTGCTATTAGATCAGCTGTTTCTAAACTTATAAAATTTTTCTTTTTAATTTAAGAAAAAATAAGGTTGACTTAAGGTTTATATCTTGCCTTTTATTGACAATTATTCTTTTACTTCCAAAAAACCTCACACAAGTGCTCTCTGAGTTGAATAAACCTTTTTAACCATACTACTTGTAGGAATTAGGCTCCCACTAACCTCATATCATGCTCGGAAATGATTGTTAACATTAATTCATTATTTATTCATAAAGAAAAACCAAAATTACAAGAGAAATAAGAATAACTACTAAAATTTAATTTTTAAAAAAATTTACCATATTGAAAAAAATATATAAATAAAGCATCAATTTGTTGTTAGTCCAATAAGGTGAAAAAATCAACTGCGAAATCTCGTCTCTCTTCATTGATATCTGAGGGGAATTGCGGTTTTCGGGAGAAATTGAATTTGGTGGTTCCGACTTGAGAAACTGAGTGACAGAGCTCGTCCCCGAAATCATCGGTCCAGTACGCGACAGAAGTTGACGAATTCCTCGCTTCTTCGACTACCAGTGAGGTTGTTTCTATCGAGGACACGTCCATGTAGATATTCATCTCGTCCTTCTTGTTGACACTAATTCGAGGTACGGATTCCACTGGTTTCACCAATTCGGGAAATTGCTCATCCGGTTTCACGAATTCCGGGAATTGCTAGGCGACCCGAATGGTGGCTCCCTCAGCTCGACGACGTTCACGGCGTCGCCGGTTTTTGCTGGGGTTGTGTCTTTTACTCGTCTTGGGAGTTTTTGCTGGGCCAACTTCGCGCTTTTATGGGATATGGGTTGTCGGAATCAAATTTAATTGTACGGCCAGATCGCGGCCGGCTATCCGTTTAGTTAATTCGGCCTCCGTGAATGAGGCGATTAGTACGGCGCTCTGATCGTTGATAATGATCCTCTGAGCCCGGTTTTCGGAAATCAGATCATCGTGACATCTTGTCAAGCGATGGATCTGTTGGTGTAAGGCTTTTACGACTTCTGGAGCGAACCATGTACATAATGTACGTTCGTGCTCCGCGAATAATTTGTCGAATTTTTGTTGACAGGATTTGTGTGAGAGGCTGTCATTCTGAGTAGAGGATTGGACAGAGTGAGCTGATTTTGGCGACGATATTTTCGGGATTTTATAGCCGGCTTGCATTTTTGACAATTCTGAGGAAATTTTTAAGAATTAACTTGAAAAATTATTTTTCAACGCTTGTCTGAAGAGAGAAGAGACTAAAAGAGGGAGAATTTCTCAATATGAATTTTTGCTTATATTAATAATTATAATAAGGATAATAATTAATTTATAATTTTAAGGGGGTCTAACTTATCGGGTAATATTTTTGCAAATTTAGTCCGGATTTTGAAATTATTCCTAATCTGGGAGTTACTCGAATCCTACATCCCTCTTTTCGGTCCCCATCCTTATTGGCGTCATACATTGAGTTTTTTAGAAAATATATATCGGTAAATATTCCGAAATCAAAACTAAACTCTATTTTTTATTAATCCTCAAATTATTGTTAAATAATATGATATTTTGCTTAATATAATAATGGTCGCTAGCTAATAATTCAAATTTAATATTACATTTTTATTCTTTACAGGATAAGATCTAAATTCCTATATGTAAAAATAAATTCTGTTGTCTATTCTTTTGTTATTATTCCTAACCCTAGTCGGTCCCCTCAATATATCTATTTGCGACAGGAATTTTTTAAATAAATAAAATAAATTTATTATCCTACCTAAACATTTACATAAATGTTGACGGGTTAACTATAGCGTTATTCCCGTATTTTACCCTTTACTTCTCCGTTACGCGAATTACAACGGTGTCCTACTACGTGATCGATTCGAAGCCGACCAGTCTAAGCAGACTCCGAGGGGTGGTCAATGATAAAGCAATACATCAACGTCCTGCAAATTTAACTGCCGGAATTGAATATTGCTTCACCACCTATCCACAGACTAATAAATATAAAAATTGATTTTAGGGGGACCTGTCGCGAATACTAAAAAGTATCGCGGCCATCCATGATAAAAAATTAATCAAATTCAAAAACAATTAACATAAAAATATATTTGTCATATACAATCAATGAAAAACCACTTACAATTCAAAAATTTCTAAAGTCCAAGGGTTAAATAAAATTTGAAAGTTTTTAAGTATGTAAAAGTGTAAAGTTTTTGAAATTTGTAAGGTTAACTTATTATGAAAATGGCTGCTGTATATATAGTGTTTTCGTGCATGGGTGTGACCAATCAGCGAATTTTAAACCTTGTTTGGCCATTTTTCGGGTTTTTTAAAGGCTTTTATTTATTTTAATATTTTTTAATTTTTCTATTTCTTTTTCTTAATTTATTAATATTAATTTCGTTAAATTTACATTTTTTATTTTCGCTGATTGTTACTTTTATTCTGGTCGCCACTTCCGCCTATGTATTTTCTAAACCTTATTTTGCAAAGTTATATGCGGTTTTGTGTTCTACTTTATTTTTCTGTATGCAATTGTATGCGAAATTTATTAATTATTTGTTTTTAATTAATTATGTTATTTTTTAATTTGTTTTAATTGGTGTTTTTATTTTATTTTGTTTCCTGCTTGCGGTGTATGCTCATGCTATAGCAGCCATTTTGATAATTTCCAAAATGATATTAAATAGTCATTATATTTTGTTTAAAATATGGCTTATAGCCGAACACTTTATATAAATAAAATTTAAATAAATAACAATGTTAGCCAATTTCCGCAATGTTTATACATAAAATATGAAATATTTTGACCGATAAACGGTCACGATCAGTCATAACCAAAATTTAAGTAGACTTTTGCTTTCTCTTCTTCTCTGATTGATATTTTTCACTCAACTGTAGTCAACAAATATATTTATTTAAACGAATTCATCGATGAATCGTCGTGAGCTCACTTCTACCTACTAGCAACAGCTCCGGCGACATTTCAGCGACTAATGCACACAGTATTGGAAGGAATGCTATTCAAATGAGTAACAGTTTACTTAGACGATATTTCGATGTATGAGAAAAGCAAAAATGATCACGATGAACTACTAAAAGAAATATTTAAAAGAATTCAAATGGTAAGATTGAAGATAAATCCAGAAAAATAATAATTCAATTAAACAGACTTGTGTTTTCTTAGGCATAGAGTTAACCGAAAAGGTATTCAAACAAACAGAGAGAAAGTTTAAGAAATTGAGAAAGCAGAAGCACCAAAATTTTCAAAACAGTTAACATTCAAAACAACAGAAGATTCATCAAATTCTATGCCAGAATTGCAGAACCATTATATGGATCAACATCTGGATGTGACAAAGATATGATTTGGACCAATAAATGTTATGAACGTTTCTAAACATTGAAGGAAAGGTTGTGCAAGGCACTATTCTCGTCTATCCAAGAAAATGTAGAACATTTATCTTAGACACAGGCATTAGCTTTGAATCTATTGGATCGATAGAGAAGAATCTGCTATAGCTTATGGTTCGAGACATATAACAGAGCATAAAAAGGGCCATTGTGTAACCAGAAATGAACTTCTCGCCGTTCATGGATATGTTATGCATTTTGAGAATATCTTTAAGGGAAAAAGTTCATAATTCGTACCGATCACAAAGCATTCTCATTCATGAGAATTACAAAAACACCAAACAGTCTACAATTTCAAACATGGGTAGCTAATCCGGCTAAATATGATTTCGAACTAAAATACATGAAAGGAGAGGAATACTCTAATGCCGATGGGTTTTTTTTCATTCTACGTAAAAAATACACAAATTCATGGAAGCTTATTAACAGTATATATTTTTTGTTTATTTTTTTAATATTAAGTTGTCTAAAAACTGAATTTGATTATAGAATGTTACGTAAAAATATGAACAACAAGATTTTCGAAATATTTATTTAACTTCAAAAATAAGGAATTCTACTAACGGTGGGTAAAAACAGTTCCTGATTGCATAGACTCCATAGAATAGTAAAATAAATCCAATAAATCTGTTGGGATATTAAATATTTGTCGATGGATAAATCTCTCGATCCAACTCCTAGTGTTCAATAATCAATAAGACAAAATCCCAACAAAGAAATCTTTATTCTCAAATATTTACCAAAGGATACAATTATTTGATTATCAGTAGACGCCCTAAGGGTATCACTTAATAAGTCACTGCTAGCTGATTAAATTCGATCTCTGTTTATTACTTTCACCTCGTTCTAAAAAATAGTCACTTTTTCACTTCGACCAACTGGAACTTATTTTGTTGTCAGTTCCTTTTAAAATTTTGGGTTGCCATTAATAAAGAAAACAATTTTTACTGATGGGACAATTTTGTGACCATTTTGCTAATTCTGGGAAAGCCATTACGCTGATATTTAGCTCGGAGGCAATTAATTTAATTAGTTTTTTGGGCTTCTGGCCTTTCAATATACCTCATATCAATTTAATAGTATTTTGTTTGTCTTCAAAATCCAATTTGCCACTGGTTACCAATTTTCCCCTCCGAAAAATATTGAGTTTTATTTTTTTAAAAATTTTAATTAATTTTCATTGATTTTCATAATTTTACAACCTTATTATTTTTATTCATATTTTATTATAACCCCAACAAATCCATAAAATTTCCAGCAGTTTTTATTGTTGTTTTAATTATTATTATTGTTATTATTATTATTATTATTATTATAATTATTATTATTCTTATTATTATTATTATTGTTATTGTTATTATTATTATTATTATTATTATTATTATTATTATTATTATTATTATTATTATTATTATTATTATTATTATTATTAGAGTTATTATCTTTAGTAATAACCTGACATCAACACGAAACTGACATGTGGAGTCAGAGTTATTTCCAATTAAAGAAACCTATGCCGTGGAAGTAAGAACTTCGACATGGATACTACAACCTGAACCGACAACTGAAATGGAAGTAAAGATCCGTAAACGACCGCCACATTCAAAACCCAAGCCAGGTAAACATGAGGAAACCAGGAATCGAAAAGTCAAAGCAGCTCGATTATTTGGCCAACTAAAACGAAAAATGGACTTAGAATAGATGTGTTATGACTAAAATTAATAAAATGTTCTGTTTTATTAAATTATAAAAATTTTTGACTACACTTATTATCATTATACCTTTATAGTGTACAAAATCATTAAATTAAATAGTTTGAGGGGACCTAAAATGATCGGACATTTAACCTTCTATGGTAGTCTATGAACCCAGGCGTATGTTAGGAGTATGTTAGCAGTCTTTGTAGAAACGCACGTTTTGATGACATTCCACCCACTAGTACACATTACCAACGTCATTTTGACAAGTGTCTAATAGTTAAATCTTGTTATGCGCATGCTGGATAGGGATTTGTTAGATCTCCTCTTAACCGTTAAATTACATTTCCTCCTATCAGTACCCAGCATTTAAAATGCTCCAAACCACAATTTTCCCGCTTAATTCAATTTCCTCGTTTATTGGATTATTTTTTTCAGTCATTTGAAGCATCGAATTATCGAGGTTATTCCGTATTATAAAAAAAATATTTAACATTGAGTAAATTATAATAATTCAATTATAATAATTGAATAAACTAAGTCAATAAAATAATATATAATTTATTCTTTTATTAAAAATAATTATCAAATGTCCGAATTTAGGATTTCTCATAGAACAAAATGTAAGCTTCAGAATTTAAAACATCTTCTTCACGGACTGGGTAAACGGAGGAATCGTTGGTCATGTACCATTGGCCGTTTGAGTATCTATAACAGACGTAGTGGCCCCCGTAAACACCTCCATAGTGCACAATAACAGATGTCAATAAATAGTTCTCAGTCTCACTGTCGATACGTTCAATTCGGGTGTCGTTACTGAATGTGTTCAATACAGGCCCTTGAATATCAGATTGCAAGGGAAAACATCCATTTTCTTGATGAAAATCTGAAACGTTTTCACTGCAACTAGAAATATTAATTAGCCCAGCTGGAATATTAGAATTAGAATTTATAGAATTATCCACGTTATTGACGGAATTATTTTGAGGAATAAAATCACGTCTTCCGATTTCTGTAGATTTATTGCTAACAAATAACTTTTGCATATTTATTTTATCAACATCACTATTTGCAGAGTCGTCACTCAAATCATTTTCCGTGTCCAAAATAATTTTTCGTTCTGAAATCGAATGATTTTCATCCAATTGATTTTTGTTTTCTGAAGATTCTTCGTCATCAATAATCACTTCTTCTCTCTCCGACAATTCTGTTTTCTGAACATCAAAATTTATTCCGTCCTCTGAAATTAAAGACTTCTCAGTCAATTGAATTTTTTCAAGGTTTTCTGAACATTTTGCATCGACTTTTTTAGTGTTTTTATCCTTGTCATTTAATATTTCATCAAGATTACTCTCATTACATTTGCTTTCCGAAGATTCCTTGTTTTCCTTGCTTGATTCTAATTTCAACTTATCCTCATTTGCCTTAGTGATGGAATTTTGAAGAGTATCATGGCTTATTAAAAATTTCGATTGGATATTTAGCTCACGACTAAATTTTATTTTTTTCGTGATTTTTTCCATTTTATACCCATTCCAAAATGTTTTTTGTAAATGAATACATAAAGTCCTTGGCAAAGGCGCTATCAGTCGAGTGTATCTAAACGCTGATTTACCATCACAGCCTTCCGTTTCACAATCGTAATCTTCTATTCTATCTCGATTGAAAAACATATTTACTAGTTCTTGTAAATTACTGCCTAAAATTATAAAAATATATGAAAAATCACAGTTATAATTCCTACTGCCTGTTAACGGAATTGTCACATGTAGAGCTAGATCCGACTGCAATGGGACATAGATTATGCTTTTACAATGACAATGTATTTCATATTGAATTATTATTCTCATTGGCAATTCTTTCTTTAACCACTCTTGAATGTTTTTCTTCTGTAAAAATAATAGCTTGGAGATATTTCAGTGAAATGTATTTAAGAGAATGATTAATTGGGAAAATTAGGGTAATTGTTTTAAATAACTGTTATAAATCCTTGAAATTTATAATAAAGAATAAAATTTTCATTTTTAGAAACATCTTAAGCAATTATGTTTGTTGTTAGTAAAGTGAGCTGTGAGCCCGGTGGAATATTTGACTTGAGAACCATTATTATAAGTGAAAATCAAACTCCTAAAAAGAGAAGGTTTATTTTACTTTTTTTGATTAAATGAAGTCATTTTAAGATCGGATTTATTATGAAATTTCTCAAAAATAAAATGATAATTCAATGTTTTAATAAAATAGGATGAAATAGATTATAAAATTTTGAAGTAAATTTGAATATACGATAAATGTGCTTTAAATTACATAATTATTTAAAATGTTGTCAAACAACGGGGTGTTTTTATCTAAAATGAGCAGCCTAAAGGTTAGATAAGATGTTTTAAGTTTTTCAGCAACAAAATAAGATATTCATTTTTACAAAGCTACATCATTTACAATTTTAGCGTAATTTATTTATGCAATCGAGCCAACAAATAAATTTCTATGCTGCTTACAGGTACATTTCTGACAGAAATCGAGGGATAGAGTGGTTTTCTTATTACCGCTTCTTGGAAACTTTTGGCACAGATTTATTGTTCTATCATTCACAAATTTCTTTGATATCTAAGGTTCTTTAAAGTCACTTTATGGCCCAATTACGTTGTTTGGCAAAATCTTCATAAATTTTATTATATTTGATTCTTCTAATCATTCTACATCTGCCATACCAGTTTACCCAAAAAAATATTTATATTAAAATTTTTAATTTTGACACTTATAAAAATATTTGATCTTTAAATAAATTTGACAATACTTAATTCTTTTAGTTTTTTTCAATCAATTTAAAGAAACTAATATAATAACATTTAAATGAAACTTTGTTAAATGTAAATTGATAATTTGAAAAAAAAATGTCAGTTAGTGGTGGAAATATTAATGAAAATTAAATGCTCGATTTTGATTGTATAATTCTATTTACAATATAGCCATTGACAACGACTCAAATTTACTTCAGGTAAATGATTTGAAAGTACATATTCTGATTTCAATGGTTTGAAACTACTACGTATCATACAATAACACTTGATTTGTACATTACTGAAATATTCAGAAATTTAATTATCCATTTCCTAAATATTTCTGCAATCAAAAATAACTTCCAAATAATTATATGTATTTATTGATCAGTTTTCAAATTGACATCAATATCAAATCGATTATAAAACCAGAAAATGAAATATTAAAAAAATTATGCACTCTAAAAATCGATTGTGCATTTTAGGAAAATATTATCGATATTTGAAATTAAATCCTCAATTGTTGAGGATCGACGTTAGGAAACTTCTCTTAGGAAATTAATTTTGATAGCTAAATTTAATAACGAATTCCTATTTTACAGTAAAATGCGTTACGTTTTCTGATTAGTGATCAATAAAATTGATGAATTAAAAACTTCTGATTTATTTTTAAGGCTGAAAATTCATTAATTGAAGAGTTGAAATCATTTAAAATCAAAAAAAATTAGAATAGAAAGCTATGTAGAAGTACATGGGGTCGCTACTATGACCTGCATATTAGCTATCAAATATTAATGATTTAAATGAGATCTAAATAAACAAAATTTTACTGGAATTTCTCCTTCACTCTCGAGATATTTCCTTATATCATTATATACTTGATTCATAACATGAGCTAATAATTCAAAACTATCTTGCTGTCCAGGTTTGTTCCAATTTTTGAATATAGGATTTCGTGATATTTCCAATGATTTAGATTTTTCGCCATTCAAAATATCAATTAATTGATAAAATACAGCTAATTTCTCCACACGAGAACCATATTTTTGACGCAGTGTATCCAGGTCAGATAAAAATTTATTGCAAGATGAAATTCCTTGAAAAGCAGAATTCAAATAACAGTTAGCTCCAATATTCAATAATGACGGCGGCTTTACAATATTGTATTCTATAATATAAAATACATTTTCAACGAATATATATATATATATATATATATATATATATATATATATAATTATTTATGTAAGTAATTTGATTATTATAAAATATATTGTATATAAAATGTGACTTCTGTTAAGTCAATGTATGTAAGAGTAGTGAGATGTGTGCTACCTAGTGCACCACCTATACTACTTACTAATTATTTTATAGTTCAATTAAAACGTGATATTATATATTTATTTTATTATTACTTTTATTATTAATTTTTATTTAATTATTTATTTTTTATTAATTTTATTACTTTATTTTAATTATTTCTTTATACACTGTACTCTCGATTATCCGTTCATGGATTATCCGGTTTTCGGATTATTAGTGCTTGAAAATAAATAGTTTTTAAATCAAATTTAATTTGATTGATTTTTTTCTATTACGATTATAAGAAGCATTATTTAATTTCGATCTTGAATATGCGCGTTGCTAGAATGAAATACGTATAGGGACACATAGAAACGTCGTACTACCATTAATTTCGTTATTTTAATTTCGTTTTTTTCATTACTATCGTATGTTTGATTAATTGTAATTTCTTTCTGTGTGATATTTTTTTTGTTATATGTAATCTCAAAAATTCATAATTTAGCTCTACATATCTGTACCGTTTAAAAATGGAGAAAGAACGATTAACAAAAAAGCGAAAGAAAATTGTACTCACGATAAAACCGAAACTTACATTAATTGAGAGATTAGAAAAAGGAGAATCCACGTCAAAACTTTCTGAAGAATATGGAATTGGTATTCAAACTGTTCAAGATATAGTCAAACAAAAAAATAAGTTAGAGGCTTTTGCTAGCGATTGAGCACATGGACGATCCTGGTATCGTTTCTCTTGTTACTCAAAAGGAAGAAAATGATAGTAATACTACAAGCGAAGATACCAGTGGCTACGTTAGTCATGAAACGGCATTGAATTGTATTAAAACATTGCTAGATTACGCTGAACAAAGGGGAACTGAATATAATAATGCAATAACTTTAAGAATATTTCGAAGTAAAATAAGAAATTCGTTTAAAATATCTCAAAAACAAATGAAAATAACAGATTTTTTAAAATTTGTGTACATATAAAAGTATAATTTTTTATATATTTTTTTATGTTAATATATATGATAAAATATTATATTTTTACTTATTTGTTTGTATTTTCTTGATAAATAATGAATATAAAAATAGTGTGTTAAAAATTTGTGTTGTGTATATGATATTATATTCGAAAATAAAATAAATTCTGATTATCCGTGTTTTTCAATTATCCGTGACCATCCTCCCCAGCATTAGCCCGGATGATCGAGAGTGCACAGTACTTTTTAAATATTCAATAGACTACATAATTTTGCTTCGTACTATGTGTAAACAGTAATTTCTCCACTTTTGATATACATTTTTCTGTAGCAATCGACAAATCATCCAATAAATCAAGAATTTCATTTGGTATTTCCAAATCAACCTCCACATTATATTTATACGAAAGCTTTTCTAAGTTACAGGTCATGCAATCCTTTTAAAATACTATAAATGTTATAATGAATCCCACTAAATTTCCCACAGGTTAAATTTTGACTTAAAGCCCAACCATTTAGATTATTGATGACAATAAATAATAAGTCTGTATCTTCCCTGTGATGCTTATTAACAAATGTCAAACCACCACTAATTGCCTCTTCATATAAATTATACATTTCCATTCAATGGGTTTATTCAAAGTCATTTATAACTATTATAAATCAACACATTGATTGCCAAACCCGAATTTTTTCTCATGGGTTGGAATATCACACAGTTTCATCGGTATATGAGTAGATTCATATACGAATTCCGACTAGTGTGACAAATATTTTGTTGGTCTGTCTCTATCTTTCTTGATTTAATGAAATTTCAATACAGCCTAAATACTGTATGTAAAACAAATTATCTTCATTTTGTACATTAATTATCAATTTTTTATCTATTAATCCTTTAGTTCAGAGAATACAACTCACTAAATGTCCCGATAACCTAAACATATTGAAGATCTTTGTTATATTGAAACTTACTTCCATTATTCATTTTAACTTCCAACTACTTCTTAATTCTGTTTGTTCAACGATCTTTTCAATTAATTTCTTTATACAATCATCAAGGAAAGTACTAGTCAAAGGAACAGCACGATGCGATATACACACTATTTTGGCTTCTTGATCTTTTGAAAATTCCACCTGGATCCCAGAATAGACTTTTGATTGTTTCATTTCGATTAATGCTATTTTTAGTTTTTTCAAAAAGAGGTGGAAGTTCTATTTATTTAATATTATACCTATTTTTATAATTTGGTTTGATCGTAAAAAGCCATTTTCAATCTCCGGTTCAGCAATTATAATTGAATCATTTAATTTGTAAAGTATCTTTAATAATTATTTTTTTAAATATTTTCGACTTTTGTTTTTACACCGCTTTTAAATAAAGACTTTTTATCAGCATTAAATTGGGTCAAATGCGCTCTGGAATCATTATAAAATTCAGGGGCAAGGATCAGAAATGACCCGGTTATAGTAGTTTTCTGTGTGCGATGCGACGTCGCTTGCGCTTAAAACCGGGCCTTAAACAAAAATCTGGGTGTTATATATATATAATAATTTTTAGTCTGATAATATTCCGTAATTATAATATGATAGTTGTCATCATGGTTCGTAGATTGACAGCAATTCGGGTAAAGTTTACTCTAATTATGTAAAGCCCTTTAAACATTTATTCGAATTTGTATATAAATAGGTAGTTAATAGGTCATGGTAGTAACACACCATTGCATTAAAAAAAGTACTTTCCTTAAAAAATACATAATAATGTAATTAATTCGGATTAATCTAGATTACGCAATGATGTAATATTTAATTACAAATAATTTTTCAAAATATTCGTATTTTTTTCAAAGAATTTTTTCATAGACAAAGATATGTTCATAAAAAGCCAAAAAATATTATTTGAATCACCTACCAATAAAAATGCTTAAAATGATCACACTATAGGCAGTAGTATAGAACTATAGTCCTAAAACTTGTTTGGTTAAAATTTGACATAAAAAAAATTTTGAAGGTTTTCAAAATTTCGGTTATGTTGAAAATTACTAAGTAAAAAGTTTAAAATAAGGGAGTATTTAGTTTGATTTCTCAAAATTTCAAAACATTCTAAAAAACTTAAGTAATTTTATTAATTATTACTCAACGACTACTATTTTCTTATATGCTGAAGGTTTTATTTTAAAATTTATTCAATCTTATTCAAAATCCTAACAATCTTTACAAAATTAATCAATTTTATTTAAAAAGAAAATATGACAAATAGATAAATTCATATCAGGAATTGTAGGTAAAGGTCTTATTGATGAAGTTTTAATGGACGATGATGACTTACTTATTAAAAATATGTATAACCAGTCACTTGGCATCAAAATTCGTATTGGGGTTCATCGTAGCTTTTTGCACCATACTTAATCGATCGCTATGTATCTGTAAATGCAACATAACTGAGTGTTTTGCGGTTTCCTTGATTATTAGTAATGATTTCAGCTTTACCATGTTGAAATACACCAACCGTGAATAGGTAGTACTCAAATCAATACCGATATCGTTACCAGATATTTGAATAATTGATAGTAAAATTAAAAATAAAATGTTAAAACTTTATTTGCTTCAAATCAAAAATATCAAAGGAAAACCAGTTCCAAGTTCAAATTAAACATTCAAGTCCAAAATCAAAATAAACCTCACCAGATTCTTATAATTGATTCGATAAAACATTAAATTTCTACCATTCCAAGATTTCACAATTAAATCCACAATAAAATAAATTTAGAAAAAAATATCATATTGGAAGCATAATTTTCGAAACAACAAAATATCATAATATAGATTCGCGTCTGTGTGCGCACCCAAACAATCAAGAAAATACAATCATGCATACAGGCGCGAGAAACGACATTGATCAGGTATAATAAATCTTTAGCAATATCAAAATCAGAATTTTCAATCATGATTTGTAACAGATTTGGTATTATAGAAATTTAAAGTGTATTCTACATTTCGAATGATATTAAATTCTTTTGATCAACTTTTTACGCAAAAATCGTTCTAATTTTCAAGTCAAAACTGATGACCGAAACACAAAGAAAGAAAGACTAAAGATTTTAAATATTCATCGAGAAATGTCGATATTCTTTAATGAGTTTGTAATGAAAACGTTGCAATTACGTTTAATTTTGATAAATTCATAATAAAAAATTACTCGCTGAAAAAATTTCCCCCTCCTTCAAAATCAAGACAGTGTCGACAATGTATAGTTAAAATATATAAAAAATCAAAGTAAATATACTTTTATTTACAACTCCCGAATCACTGGATAATTTTTTTGCAATTTTTTTATCTTTCCTGATTTTCGGTGACCATTTTTTAATCTTTGTAATAATATTATCTAGAATATATTTTCGTAAATTATAAAAAACTAATAACAGTACAAAAAAAGAGAAAATAAAAGTAAAAAATATAATTTTGCTAAATTTAAGCATAAACAAATTTTAGAATTTTTTAAAATATGTATATTGTGAACTTTAATAATAACAAACAATATGTATATAAAATAATTTAATCAAAATTTAGAAAAAATCAAAAAATGCTGCTTCAAAAAAATGGGTTTAGGATTATTTAGCATTCAATCAGTATAAAAATGGCCGAAAATAGAAAAGTATTAATTTAAAATATTTAAATAATAAATTGTTTTTTAAATTTTGATATTTTTATAATATACAATTTGGTACTTTCCGATTATCTCGACCTCGTCAAAAAATAAACAATTCCATTTTTAAAATCTTTTTAAACCAATAATAATAAAAAAATAATAAACAATAATAATAAATAACAATAATAAATAATAATGATTAATAATAATTAACTGTAATAAATAATAAAAATAATTAATTATAATAAATAATAACAATAATAATAATAAATTGAAATTGTTCATTATTTGATGAAGTCGAGATAACCCGAAAGTACCTTAATTTTAACTAACAATCTGTAAATAGGCATTTTAAAATGAAAATAACAAATTATTTAACTAAATAATTATATTATACCCCGAAAAAAAATAACAAAAACCAACAAAACCTCAATTTACCTCTGTAAATATGTAGAAATATTCAAATCGCACATGTAAATAACATTTTACATATTGATTTTCAACAACACTTCACATATTAAATGTTTCCAACAATTATTTAATAATATTTTAATATGAGACATAAAGTTTTTACTCATACATCCTTTATTGTGTTCACAAATATTCTTCAATCACTTAGGTCGACAATGTTCAAGAACGCGATTACACCGATTACATATAAATTGAACTGGCACATCATTAATACATTTTATTTTGAACTCCAGTTAGAAAATCGAGTATCAGAAATACTTTGTGATGAAACAACCTGTTGTATTATTGCTGGGGAGATTCAACAAAGAATTGATTAGATAAACATTTACTAAAAAAATTCCAAGCTTTGTATCTAGCTCAGATGTTTGGTAGCAGCAAAAATTAAATGTTTAGTAAAAAGTAATAAGTTATGCCATTCCAATAAAGGCTTAGCTTATCATTTTATGTTTATTATGCTGCTACCAAGAAACCATCATTTTGCAACAAATAAAATCACTAAATATGAACAGTAAAAGAACGCTGGACAATAACATTGAGCATTACATCGATGATTAAGATTATAAATACAAATGTTCTCAATTGTCCCAATACTACATTAATCATTTATCTTATCAATATTAAATTACTTTTGAATTTAATAGGCAATGGAAACTACGAAAAATTGAAATATGAAGAAAAGAAAAGTAAAGAAAAGAAAGAAAAAATCCTTTATTTGAAATAAACGAAAAAATTTAATAAAACAAAAAATCTACCAAATCCAAATAATTAAATAATTAATAGATAATTAACTAATACGGAGTAGGAATCTAACTACTTTTGTGATTTTTATTTTTCCTAATGCGCTTTACTGAATTTCTTAACTTTGGAGAATCTAGATCGCAAGGCTTAATGGTTAAAGAACTAGAAATATCTTGATTTTGAAATTCAGACTCATTTGGATTAGTTTTTTTTGAAAAAAGAGGTAAACAATCGTAAAGTTATAATGTAAATGAAAAATCTTATAGTTTTAAAAATATTTTCAGCTTTCTTATGAGTGATAATTTAATGATTTTCACAATACCTATAAAATGACCGTATATGATAGATAACTTGTATTATGAAATTCTGTTTTTGATTCATTAAATGAGTGCATTTTGAGCAGTTGACATTATGAGGGATATATTTTGGTTTTTAATAATTTAATATGGCTGATCGAAAACAAACTATTCTGGAGACCAACTTCTTTGAATGATGAGATTCTGAGATCTGTAATCGAGATTTGTTTAAATTAACTTATCATTTAACTTAGCATTTAACGTAAGACTTAATGAGAATACGTCACTCTGGAGAGTCACTAATGTGACTTTAAATTGCACTTTTTATAGTGCAGAAAAGTTTGGCACAAAAACACCTCCGCATATAGCCTGAAATTATATTTTTCACAATTTGCACTTAAAAATCAATATTGACACTTTTATATCAATATTAACACATAAAAAATATAATTCGCGGTAGCATGTCGAATAATCGCGCGGAAACTCCATTCGCGAGATCGAAGCGACGGTTATGTCAACGGGAAAGAGTTAAATGCGCTTAAAAATGCGGAAAAAGTTAAATTACTGGTCCATTGGTGTCACATCTACCTGCTACATTTTCATTACAGAGTTATAATTTTATAAGTTATTATTAATTTTTGAATAATTTTTCATTATTACATAAAACTTTGTTTTTATCATTTTATCCATAACTTTTAAAGTCACACTATAGTCATATCAATAGATTGAATGTAGATGGGTCAAGATTGTCTAATGATGCGATTGCAGTGATTTGATAGTCACAGTAAACGTGTTTCAAAGCCAACCCAAAAGATTTTTCTGCCCTAAATATTCTTTCTTTTCTTAGTCATGCACCTGCAACGCAGTTTATTTTTCAATGAGTGATGAATAAACTATTTAATGAATTATTTTGGGGACTATGACGTGACAATTTGAGAAAACGTGAACATTTTATAAGTATTACCGAAAATATATATTTTTATGTATGTTTATTATTATGTTTATTTTCTAAAAAATATTATCAAATCATATTCATTTTTTAAGTAATTAAGATAAAATCAACCAGTTTTAATAGTTGAAATTTTTATGAAATTTAGCTAAACGCTTGATGACAGTCAATAAAAATAGAATACAATCTATTGAAATATTGTCACAGATTATGATTATTAGTCATTCTTATAAGTTGCATCTTCTTTAATAAGTAAATATCCAAATAGATTATTAAAACAAAATCCATACGTCATCATATGTAATATCGATTTTCGTTTTAATGATTCGTTAATATATTTAATATTGTTGTAATTTTTGCATTTCAAATTAAATTTGTGTTTATCAGCATTTTTTCATTCAATTTGTAGTATTATTTGCTAATGAAAATAAACATAGAGGCGCAGTACAATCGCTATGGTTACGCATGCGATGTTACATCGCTAATTTCACCTATCATATAATGATTAATGAATATGTCACATCCGTATTTGAAAATATTAAACATAAAAATATTTTACTAATTCCATTAAAATTACTCGTGAATGTAGTTTTATAATTTTAATAATTTAACTATTCTGACAAGATTTAATCCATAAAATGACTAAGTGATAAAGTTTATTCATCACATAAAAGAAGTAAATCATAAATCATACAAATATAATAAATTAATAAAAATTATTACACTTAATAATCATTTATCTAACATTCTGTTACAATATTAATGTATTAATTAAATTAACATGAAAATAAATTATAACATTGTTAATTGGTCAAAATTATATTAAATATTTTTTAAAGTTAAATAAGACTAATTACTTTTCGAATTCCTTGATAAATAAAACTTTCCTCCCTTCTGTCATTATATATAAAAATCATAATTAATTAATATTTATAAACCTCTGTTATAGACTAAAATGAAAAATGATATCTTTAATAAAATTTGTAATTAAATAAAATTCATTTAGTGTTAAGATTTTATTAAAAAGAGAAATCCTACAGAAATTGCAAATTTTAAAAATAACTAACATTAAATTTTTGATTCATTGTAATAATTACATTAAACAGATATTAAATAGTAAATTTAAACAATGTAAGATCCTTGGTTAAATTAGCGATAAACGAATCGACAATAAAAAGTTGCCAAATTGTGTAAATACAAATATGGTGCATGCGAAATTTTTACAAATAAAATTTAATATTACATCTATCTGCATTTAGTTCTACTAAAACAAACGTTGGAAATGTATTCCAATGGGAAATTGGCAATGAGAAGTTACTACAGGGTAAGGAATTTGACCTTGAGCTACCCATGTAATTAAACAATTCGTTCTTCCTGCTTGTTACCGTTGCTACGCAACAGTTGTACTTTAAAAGGTGGTTGTACGTCAGCTAAAAGCGATCTTTGTCACCAAGACTGCAGAATATCTTGCCTATCTCTTAGACGAAGAGATACAAATATCAAACGCTTTACGTGAAGAGGTAAATACCTTGCAAAACCGACCACCAATCCTGCTTATGCCGTTATATCCGACGGAAATGCCAACTCAAGTACCCGCCGAACCCGATGAAGGATTCGGAGAGACGGACGAAACGATAGTGTAAATTTAAAGAGAAAATTGTAAAAAGTGTAAAAAGACAAAAAATAATAAAAAATGATAAAAACAAAAATTGTAATCGACGTATATTTAGCATGAATTCGAATGAAATAGAAATCCGAATGAATCTAGAAGACGGAAAATGCATACCAAGCCCAATCCAATTAGTAGAACCAATCGAGCAAGACCCACTGAGATATTACAGTAAAAAATGGAGAGCAGAAAGAAAAGAATGGCAAGAGCTAGTGGAGGAGCAAGAGTCAGAAATCGCCCGGACAAATCAACAACTAATACAGTCAAAACAACTAGTTAATACGATAAAACGAAAACTAACATCCAGTATGGGAGAAAATAGAGATCAAAAGAGAGAAAATGAACGATTGAGACGAGAATTAGCTGAAATAAAGACTCGAGTAATCCTGGAAGATTATTGGAAAACCGAAGCGGAGAAAATGAGAGACAGCAGAAAGAGCGAACAGAGATATGTAATACAACTAGAAGACAGTTGTAAAGAAGCCAGAGAAATAAAAGAGAACCATCAACAAGCTCAAGATGAGATTAAAGCGCTAACGGAACAGCTTCAAGAAACAAAACGAAAGCTGGAAAAACAAATAACCAAACGAGTCAATTATAAGCGTCAGCTCAAGAGAAAACAAACAAAAGAAAGAAACCTCCAAATGAAAATCTATAATCAACAAAGAGTAATCAAAGAAAACAAAGAACGACTAAAAGAACTCCCAAAAATAACCGAGCGATTAATAAAAGCCCAAGTCCTAATAATGAGATTCTCAGAAAACAAAACTAAAGAGGAGTGCGAGATACACTCAACCCCAGAAAAAGAGAAAGAATAAAAATGGCTAAAAATCCACTGTATATAGTTGAATAAAATTAAATTGTAAATAAATACAAAATTGATTGATATATGATAGAAATGAAAATCACGAACCAAACATTATGGACGATAATAATGATGATAATAATGAGAGAGTGCAATACCGAGAATCCGTTAGAAAAATGCGAGAAATCCCAACCCTTCAGAAGAGAAGACAGCACCTGTGCCGATTTCAAAGAAATTTGCAGAAACCCTGATAATGAAGAATGTCAACAGATAAACCTCCAATGTATGCAATGCCCCATGAAAGAAAATAAAGACGAGATAAAACAGAATATCGAGAAAACCCAAGCAATGGTACAAACCCTACTGAAAAATAATGAAGAGATAGCCAATATAAAAAATGAGAACCGAGAAATAAAGAAAACCCTAGAAAGTATCATCAAACAAATTCAAAGGAAAGCCAAAGCGAATCCCAATAACAAACCAATCCAAGAAATTCAAAAAATCGTCCTATCAATTCAAAAGCAACTAGGAAAACGAGTGGGACAGGGAAACGAACCCCGTATAACAAGTCTATCAATCAAATTCATACTACCGATTAGTATAATATCCAACATAATACTCTTAATATGCTGTCTCATCCTCGGCCTAACAAAAAACAAACAAAGGCAAAACACCCCAATTCAAAAATTTAGAAGAAAGATCAACCAAATCCGAAACACCAATCAAATTAGCAAAACTTCGAGACTCTCGCAGATTTCTATCAATTACCCCTCAAGATCAACCCAACTCGAAAGCGAAACCCAAGCCGTCAGTGATTCATTCGAAAACAAATATAACTGAGTTACAGTAACTGATATTGATTTGAACTGATATTATAAACTTGCACTGATATTAAAACTGAACTATCTGATTTGATTACGTACTGTAGCCGGACCTTAAGTCCATCTTTGCCTTGATGATTTAACTTTACCGTAGAACTTTTTTTATGAATGTGAATATTGAAAATGGAAATGTATGTATCATTTTGAAATCAATTGAAATTGCGGGTCGCAATTTTACGGACCCCCCGAGTGTTTTATGTTGGGCCACAACGTAAACGGCCTTGAGAAATGTTTAAATGGATCAGAAACACACACGCAAAAATAACATGCAATTTAAATAAACCTGGAAACACCAATTAAACCCTATAAAATACGAGAAAAAAAAGGAGAATTAAATATAAAATAATAAACATAAAAATAAATTAAAATAATAACAAAATGCACCAAGATTCGCACGATACCTACACAAATATAACAAGAAAACACAACAAATTCGACGAAATTGAAAAAATTAATAAAAGTTCATTAAAATGAAATTTAAATCGAAAAATTTGAATTAGTAATAATTCAATAAAAATCTTAAATAAAAAATTATAAAAATAAATCAAAAAATAATAAAATTAACGAATAGAATTTACTAGAAAATAACAAGGTCGAATTTTGTTTTACTGCATCAAATTTACACGCGAGAAAAATAGGTATAAATACTGATCCATTTTCACATTTAACTTAACCATTTTTGAAAATTGTTTAAACCATTTTTCAAACCATTTGAAATCGTTGTGAAACTATTTTAAAACTGTTTTAGAACTTTAAATCTATTTGCAGATTATCTCGGAAAATCTTAATTTTTAGGTGAGAAACATTTTGGTTGGAACCCTCTTTCCACGTCACGTCCATAGCATCTCTGTAGACCTCTGCTTGGCGCGACGTGGGGAGAGAGGCATTTATATTGTTTTATGTTATTTTATGCTATGATGTTTTTCAATTTATGGAATGGTTAGAAATGGGTAATTATGTTGTTTTATAATTAATAAATATTATTAATATATATAACTTATTTTATATGTTTTTATAAATTAAAAGGTCGAAATTTTTCCGGCCCACAGCCGACACACAACGCAAGTAAATAAAATCTACACAGTGCAGATGCATGTAAGTGCGTGGAAAATCGCCAATGATATGTACCCGTGAAGACTCAGCGTTGAGAAACGCAGGGGTCGTAACGTCAATATTATCCCTATAGCTGAAGCGAGAAATAAGGGAGAAGTCTCCGACTCCTTCCTCGTTTCTCATTTCTGTAAAATCGACCTAAATTTATATTACACACGGCTCAAATCATCACATCGAGTAGTCCAGTGGGCACTCAGTAAATATAATATAAACACAAAATGCGCCTAAGGTCTATTAAAGGGAAAGGGTACGGGGATAGATTAAATTGAAATTCGTTGATATAACCGATTCCGTGTTAATGTTTTGAAATCATTAAACTTATTACTAAAAGTAAATTAAATCCATATAAATTAGACAAAACTTATTTCAAGCGTAAATTAAATTCATATTTTGGATTAAATGAGGTGAAACTTATTGCTAGAAGTAAATTAACTAACATTTTGGAATGAATTAACTCAAATTTATTGTTAACAGTAAATTAAATGGTGTAATTGTATTAGATAAACGTATCCCTAAAGGCAAATTAAACTAATAAATTGTTTGAATTATTAGATCATATTTCTAAAGGTAAATTAATTTCTAAAAGTAAAGTAAAGTAATCCTCAAAAGTAAATTAATAAAACTTATTTCTAAAGGTAAATTAGATCAATCAAGCGTTTCTTTTTAACAGTAAATTGAATGAATAAATCTTATGTCTACAAGTAAATTAAACTAATAAGTCTTATTCCTAAATGTAAATTGAATTAATAAATCGTATTGCTAAAGGTAAATTAAACTTATGTTTGAGATAGATTAAATGAAGCGCATTACTAAAGTAAATCAATGCATATTGTGAAACAAGTTAAGTAAAACTAAAAGTAAATTAAATACGTAGTTGAAGCAAATTAGTTGAAATTACCGGTGAATTAATTGAAAACCATTGAGTAAAGTAGTCATGGGTTAAAATGAACTAATCCTCTGAATTAACATAAGGTAATTCATTTTCTAAAAGTACGGCAACTATAGATAAAAACTAAGCAATTCATTGATTCAATTAATGTAAGTTAATTTGATAACAGCAAAATAATTATTGAATAAGAATCTATTAACTTGAAATAAAACTCAACCTACGGATAAATTATTGATTGAAGCTGAACTAATGAAAAGTATAAGGATAGAATGACATGAATCATAAATCGACCCGTCATTCAAAGGTAAACCAAATAAATAAATTGTTGAGAAGGGATTAATGTAGCTAAACCGATCAACACGAAATTCATAAGAATCGTTGACGTAAGAGAAAACTAGTAGTATAATATTATCCAAAAAATTTGCTAAGAACCTGATCATGATAATATCTCCCACCCGTAAAATTCACAAAACCTGTACCACTCAAATACTTATATAATTCCAAATACAATTCACATTAAAATCGTAGGCGAAAAATGACGTAACAATATAATAAAAGCCCAATGCGAATTCGAAGCGAAACGTTAATATGCGTAAGATGAGAATCAAACAGATAAGTCTTCCTCGAAACGATCAAATAATCTCAGAATACCATAAGGAAATCAAAGACACTGGTTTTTCTAAAATTAAGCAATAAATGCTTAAATATGAATAACAGACGTATCTGACATATTCCAAATTCGCCTCATCACCACGCACGACCATAGTGGATGCCACAATGTAATATCGGAAAGTAGCTAACTAAGAACCAAAGTTATCCGAATTAGTAAACAAGTCGACCGGAAATTGTAAGTCCAAATCTTAGTAAGCTAATACCATCCGAGAATTAGAAATTTCCGTCGACATTAGACGTACCGGATAAATAGCGCAAAGGTCATTTACTAACGCATTCGCATTAGATAACGGATGTAGACGCCCACGCTAGTGAGATAACTTAGGGTGAAGGTCAGTTAAGTATTGTGACACATTTCGAAACGCAACGGATGTAGAAACGGAAGCCCAAGTTAAGGTAAATCTTACCAAAGGCCGTGTTGTCGATGTCATTCAACTTGTAAATACAAATCGATAAACATCACTCCGGATATAGACACGCTAAAGTCCCTGTATCGCCTATCTATATCGTAAGTTGGTAAATCGGTAAATTATCGCGTGCAACGTCAACTCGTGGAACGTAACAAGTCTTGAAACAATTTTAACTGATATTATGTATTTAATAAGTGTTGAACCCACTCCGATAAATGGTAAGCCTTACTTCTAGTAAAATTTAGAATCAATTGATAATAAATGTTATTCAATATTAGGTATTCCGTGATTTCTAAATGAAATTTAAATAAATAGCACCACCATACGCGCGGCAAACTCTGGTTTGACGAACATTAATACCCGGTAGATTTGTAGGTACAGACTCCCTCATTAATATAGCAGTAGAATTTCCTAACACCTCGCAATTAGGGCGACCGCTAAAGTAGAAGTGTCGTGATGAAGGCGTGGTAGACTAAATAGCTTCAGAGACGCACCACCCATTAAATCCACGAAAGATGATACGGATAGTTAGCATTCGATAAGTTTAACTGGAGATAGACCCAATGATAATAACAACCTGGTCGATAGTGAGTTTAGTATACAATCTAAGTGAAATATTCAAATGAATTGTTTTTTTATCCCCATATGCCAATAACTGATTTTGGTGTGTTTTCAGAATATGCCGATCGAATGGACTAACACCCGAATGCCCAACGAACAATGCCGGAAGGAACCACACCCAAAGACAGAAGTGTTCAATAAGATTCGACAGCAGTGGCCGTACCCCACTACCTGGAGGGTACTGGGCCTAAACAGCGACCCATGCGGACTCGCCGGACAACAATACCCGGCAGCAGAGACGTACATGAATGCGCGAGATCTCCTCACCCAATGGGAACGGGTGCAGGAGCAAGTGGACCTACAGGTGGTCAAGGCGAGGATGTATCTCGCCAACGTAGAAGATGACATCCTCGCCGGGCGAATCGCAGAAGCCTACCCACCTCGCCCAGTCCGAGATACCCGACGCCCATACCCGGTGGTTCCTCCGAGAAAGAGCCGAAGGAAGTCATTTCCGATAAAATTAGAAACTCCAGAGACCCTAACGATTAATACGAACTAATTTGACTTTTTGTTGTTAGTGAAAAAGAAATGTTCTTTACCCTGTCTTTGTGTTTGATCATTTGTTTAAGAATATTCGTTTCAATCGATATGTTTGCGATAATGATAAAATTAACTTATATAAATTATTAGCGTTAAATTTAACGAACTTATCCATTATAGTTATGGCCACTAACCAGATTTTACAAGCGGAGTTAGATCGCGCGCGGAGCACAAATGCGGATCTCCTCCATCAAATACTCCAGCTGACAAGAGAGGTCCAACAGATCAAAGCGACTTGGTCGGATCCGAAAAGAGTCAAAATGTTATACCACCGAATATCTGCAGCACAGAAAGGTTGGGCCGAAGAGCGACAGCTCAATCAGAGCCTGCGCACCCAGATACGAGGATTAGAAGTGGCCCTAGCCGTTTGTCGGGAGGGGGAAGCGGTCACCTACCCGCTCATATTCGCCCCGACCCAGAGGGTGCAGAAGGACCCTCAACCAGTAGAGCAGTCCTCAACTCAACCAATAAATCGTCGGCCGGGACGCAAAGAACGCGCTCGACGCCGAGCTGCTCAACAATCAAAACCGTCTCATTAACTTTGATAATTCACATTTCTGTCTATTTAAATAAAATAGTTGTGTTTACGGTTACAGTACTTCTTAAAAGGTGCTTACACGCAGATATTATTATGAGTACCCTCGTCGCAACTTTAAGTCATCTCTCCACATTCGATCGTGAATTTACTTCCACAGGGACAGAGCTAAGCGAGCACAGGTCTTCTATCGACAGCTCGTGAACCCGAGGGTTGTCCGAGCAATTACAGTACTAGCGATAATACTCAATTTTTGCGGGCAATCCACCACTTGAACACATTACCAACGTTGCCTAGCAACGGGTGCCAAGTAGCGATTAGCATCATTTTGTATGGCGTTACCAGGGTCACCATGAGGATAAGCAAATAACTAAACCCTGTAACCCACCAGTTGTTTGTCCAAGACACGATTTTGTTTAAATGAATTGGTAACACGCACGCAAATACAACACGCAGATTTAAAATCAGACGACATAAAACATCAATTAACCATGTGTTGGGCCAGAACACAGGCTTGTTTAAATGAATCGGTAATAGCACGCAAACACAAAACGCAGATTTAAAATCAGACCCTAAAACATCAATTAAGCATACAAAAAATATGAGAAAGAAATAATTAAAATATAACATTTTAAAAAAAACATAAAAAAAAATAAAGAATATTAACAGAATACAACAAGATCCGCGCGAAACAAACATAAAAATAACACGAGAACACGGAAAATTTGACCAAAAATTGACGATTTAATTAAAGAACAAGAGTTCATGAAAATTGGAACCGAAATCAACTAATTGAATTAGAAATGGTTCAATTATTTGCTAAAAGAATAAATCGTCAAAATATATTAAAAATTAAGAAATTAAAGTTAGAAAATACAAAGAAATTCCCAAGGTCAAATTTTGTTTTAATATATCAAAAGTAACACGCAAGGTTAGGGTCACAGAATAGGTATTTATACCAATTCATTTTAACATAATTTTAATGATTTTAATCACTCAGTTGTGAAAAACTCGAAGAAGTTTAATCACTTTTACTCTGACCAATTGAACTCTGAACGATTCAATTTTGAATTATAGGAGCATTTTATTCTGAAACTCTATCTTGAAAAAACGTGAACTTAACGAAGTAAGCAAGAATGTCTTGCTGATATGTTAACTGGGTATGCTGTTTACTTATGACAAATGGAACTGAGTTGGTATTTGATAAATATATATTATGAACGTTATAAATTACTTTTGATGTCGAAATTTTTCCGTCCCACAGCCATACACTGACAAGATATTAAAATCTGACATAAACAGTCGAGCAGTGTAAGTGCGGTGTATGTCCGCCAACAGCCCGTGCCCGTGAGAGAAACCTCAAATAATTCATCAAGGAAAAATAATAAATTGAATATTAAATAATAGCAACCGAAAGAATATGGCGGAATTGCCACCACTGAATGTTGAAATACAAAATTCACCGAGAAGAGATCGGTCAGGGATTTTCTGTTACTCTTCTCTATTTTGATCGATAAGAGAGTAGAAGCACTTCCACTAGCAGCAAATCTGTCAATTTCAACAGCGCCTGACAAATCGATAAAAGAAACAAAGAATTGACTGAGAAAAATTACTACACAGCAGGCAGATAAAAGTCAATTAGATATTAATTATCGGTACACGACGATCGAAAGCAGGAGTAGAAAAGGGATCGGCCAATCACATCCCGCTAGTCGAGGCAACACTGGCACGTTGCGACACACACGCAGTGATGGTATAAATAAGGAGACAGGCTCAGCTGAAATGAAAACTGCCATGAAAAATTTACCAAAAATGACCGAAACGACATGCGAAGATGGAAACGAGAAAAAGAATTCGATCAATCGAGGAGAGTCCCGGATTCCATCCTGCTCTGTTAATCTCTCCCCGAGATATGACCAGCGAAGAATAAGCCACCAAGATCATCCAACAAGTACGGCTATTTCAGCCCTTTATCATGTTTATGAGAAAATAATAAATCTTTTTATGTAATGCTTCGTAATTCGATTCATTTTACTAGCAATTTTGGATGAAAATCTCGTGCATGGAGTAACCAAAGCGTAATATGATTTAAAACTTTTCCTTTTCGCACAACTAAACCTATTCGCCGCGTTCTCGACCCCTCCTCCTTCTCAGTGAGTAAATCATTCCGATCGAAGGTCCTGCCACGACATATCAATCATTAAGTTAAACTCACCACTGTAACGTTCAGATCATTTAAGAATATTTAGCCTTGGCCGACCAATTCCAGATATTAATAATATTCAATTCATGTTTTAGCTAATGTAAATCAAGATGATCGCTCAATTTGCCGCTGAGCCGGGAAACGCGATTAAGTTTCCAAGAGATAGAATTCTTTTGTAATTATGACATATAAAACGTTGGGAACATAAAATTTCATTAGCCATTATTAGTAAACGACACTTCAAGCTACCCACCGCTACATTCCGCGGTTTGTTTTTGATTTCAAAATCGGTAAAACTACTTAACTTGGATTTCATGATTAGGACAGCAATGCCATACGACGTTTCCCTAAAGGAAGTTTATGACGAGTTAATAAAGTAACAATCCCATAACCATGATCCATTCCACCCGGAGTTGACGCAGAATACTTGAACGATCGGTTCTCATCGGGAAACCTCCTTATTTTTTCTTCCAGATTCCCCGTAAGGGAGGAGCCTCACTCAGGCCTACTCAGTATAAACGTTCCATTTGACGAAACTACCGGATAAAACCCAGTAATAATGACTCAAGACGACCCTGTATCGACTCGAAATCTAACAAAAATTTATAACACCTCAAATGGGAAAAGGGGAAAAACAATAATAATGTATTTTGTTAATTTTGATTTTTGCCATTCACAGGTACGCCACATAATAACTGGGAAGATGCGGACCGTACCACCTTGACGGTACCGCCCAGATTTGCCGGACGGTATAGACAGGCCTTGTGGGATCGGGGTTATACTATATCAAATTACGGTACTCCCGAGTGGCCGAAGCGCAAAGCCAACGAGTTTGGGGACGATATTGAACTCCCCAGTATCCTGATCAAACGGAAACCAGGCCGGAACCTCGCGCGCGAGATCCGGCAAAAGGCAGAATACGAGCTCCATCGCCTGGAACAACTAGAGGGGCGATATCGATTTCTGGCAAGACGGCAGAAGGAACACTTTGCTCGGATTAATCGGGATATCCTCAGTGGACGCATTCCCAGCTCGGATGGATATCTACCCTCATACGGGATAGCCTACGATCACAGAGACCCAGCCTTACTCGAAACCGACGCGCCAGTGCACCTTGTGGTTCCGAAGAGCCTTCTCCAGCCCGACATCCGAGATATACTGGAGGATCGGGGCGTCGAAGAACACGCCTATTCACGGAGGCGTTTTCCCGACAAACGACCACACTGAGACCAAAGACCTATAGTATAACCCATTCATTCTGTGTGTTATTGTGTGTTTTTTTATTTGAATAATAAAAAATATCTATACGGAAACTGGATGAAGTAAGTGATGAGCGTGTTTTCCTAATGGTTGCGGAGCATGAGATGACCATGCAGTGATGACTAAGGCATTGATTTATATTTTTCATTTAAACGACATCTCCGAAACCTATTTTATGTCTGATTTATTATTAAGGCATCATGCCTATGAATGTCCGATACTTTCTCCACATCGCGCACAGACAACCTCGTGAGAGCTCTGTTTTTGGTGTCGGCATAGGAAAAGGTTTGTAATGAAGTTCGAAATGAATTATGCCAATTATGTTGTATTATGCCAATTATATTTTGAAATAAACTTGAACGAAAGCGAATAATGTCGAAATTTTTCCGGCCCACAGCTACTCACGCACCACAAGAAAGCAAAATCTACACAACAATTCAGGCTGTGTAAGTGCGGTCCATCCGCCAATCGCCTGTGCCCGTGAAGGTTCCGGCGTGAATAACACAGGGCCTAAACGTCAATATTATCCGTTATAGGGGAAACTGGGAGGAGGGGAAGTAGTCTTTTGGCTGCTCCTCCACCACTCATTTCCTGTAATCTCGACCGAACTAAAATCATTCTCACACAACGGCTAAAAATCATAAACATCGAGTAGTCCAGTGGGCACTCATAAAATCATAATATCGATACAGCTATCCTAAGATTAAAATTAAAGGGAAGGGAGTGAGGAAAGAATCGGAAATAATTGCTATGTCATAAAAATAAACTCTAATTCAGTTTAAAATAACGGAACGAGGTAGCACGAAAAGATCCGTAAAATTGACTACGCCCGAAATAACGAACTACAGTAACTTAATAAAAAACCTAACACCAAATATCGTAATTCAATTTCGATCTGACGATATGACTATCGCCACCTTAGACGTAGATTGATTGACCACAACGTAATAAATCAACCCCACAACTTTATCGCCATAATAGTTAAAAATAAACGAATTCATCGTAAATTAATGATCACCCGTAAAATTCCTCAGAGTCAGCCAGAATGAGCATAATTATTTAAAAAATTAATTATTAAATTACAAATAATTGTCGCCACAGCGAGTTAAGGTACACATAAAAATTCATAGAAATAACCAACACGATTTAAATCATCAATCCCCGATAAGGATTCCCGAATAAAATAATTATTAAACAATCATCATGGAAAAGACCCACTCCAACTGAACCCATAGTTGCAGCTATATAAAATGTTCGAACTGTACAACTTGATAATATTTAACGTATTAACTATAACACAACTCATAATGCATTAGGAATTATTTGATCAACACAAATCAAAAGGTCAGTAAGAATAATTAAGCTGTAAATAGATCGCATGATGTATCTGAAGTCCGTAATCCGGGAGCCTTGGATATGCTGCAATTTAACTCCAATCCAATGCGATCCCTAAATAAAAATTATTCAAATAAGTTGTAGGAAAGATTCGTCTAATACCAGACATAGGCATCGAATGGAAGTAAACCTGAACGAATCCTGCAACTGAAAGAACTAGAGATGATCGTGACATCCATAGAAACTCCAAAATAAATCAGTAAACCGACAACAGTCGATCTGCCACAATTATGGATCAATAAGATTAGGAAATGGACATTTAAATAGTATAATAAGAAATCCACTAAGCGAGCGCAATTGATCAAGGCAGAGAAAATTGCCACGTCGTGAGAGAAATGCGAGGAAGGTGCGCTTTAACATTTTCATCAATCCACGCACACCAGTTTCAGAATAATCCACTGGGTAGAAAACGAACCGGCTGCATCGAAATCAGTCACGGCAGGTAGAAAATATAAGGCGTATGCACACCAACACTAGGCACAACCACGAGAGCAGTGATATAAATAACTGGGTCAACTGCTGTACAATCAGAATTTTAATTAATCAGAATGAACACCAATAATCAAAAACAAGGAAATTCGGGGATCAGAGGCCTTCCCTCTCACGTAAACGATCCCGAGGCAATAGTAATGGAAAAGAGAATCGATGCAAAAAATGGTAAGGAATTAAAGACAATTATTTTAACTTATTTAATAAAATCCATTTTATGATAACTACGTCTCCTTCGATCTGTCCTTATTGTCCCAGGATTCACCTTCGCTCTAGGAGCTAACAAAGAGAGACCCAGCGTACGCCACCAAGTGAAAAAATTGGAACCGGATTAAAGAAATTTTTTTTATTGATTAGCCAAAACCTGTAGAATTCTATTACAAATTATGTCATTTGACAAACAATAAAATTCTATGACTTTCCAGTTTTATGATTCAATGAATGAAACCGACTAAGGTCACAACACGTAAAATAATAGATTCATGCCAAATTGACAAAACAGTCGAATTCCCATTCATCACGAACCTCCCTTACACTCTAACGAGTCACGATTTCGAATTTAATGTTATCTATGTGGAAAATTAACATGAACTTAAAATTCAAGTAAAATTGCGCTGATCATCTAACTGGCACGATGAGAACAACCCGAGGTTCGGAATAAACTAGTCTACGTAAACCGATCATCTCAGCAGCATAACTTATATCGCATTAAAGCCTTAATTCTCCATTTACTTCAGGCACGAGAAACTCGTTAACATCCTACGGCCACGAGATAAGAGAAATCCGTGATGAACAATATGACACTCAGAGACAAATTACGCGATTAGGCAGACTCGTTATGTTCCAAATTTAATAAACACTTTATACGACATGGAAAAGAAATCAAAACCGATGTTGTCGCACAAAACAAATCACTATGAGAAAAGGCCGTAACAAACCATACACCCGCAACATCCGCCATATCCACCCGCAGAACCATCACTGACCACAAGTTATCACTAAAACATCGTGAGATAACCCCAACCCAAAGCCATTGTCGACTGTATATTACCTAATTTATTTTATTGAAATCTCTTATTTATCAACTGGAAAATAATATGATAATCGCTATTCGATTTGACAGACTCCTGGGTAGACGAATCTCGAGTTACAGTAAGATTCCCATCTCAATCCACCGCCAGATGCAGGCAGGCGATGTGGGATGCGGGATTCTCGATTTCTCCCGTAAGAGAATCGAGATCAGGCCGACAAGGAGATACCAAGGACCTAGAGCTACCGTACGTGGCAATAAAACGGAGCCAGGACGTAATCGGGCACGAGAGCTTCGGGGCCAGGCTGAAGATATTCCGGCGCGCCTAGAAGAACACCAACGGAGAACAGACAGACAAGTAGAACGAGCTCGACGCCAATTGGACCAGATAAACGCTGACATTGCAGCTGGCCTGATTTCCGACCGACCAACTCAATCCATGAACGTGTCCGTCCCAAGGAAAATACTCCCGAGAGGAATGAGGGAAGAGGCCGTAAACCGACGAATAGAAAGAGATCACTCCTACACGCGAAGGCCGTCGACAAGAACTTCCAGAAATTCTTATCGAAACCCTCATCGTTATTATATTTGATAAAATAAATATTACTAGTTATTTTTGTTCTCTTGCTCATAAACTCATTATTAAGAATAGCGAAAATCCATCTACTAGAATTATCATAATTAAAATTTATCTTAAGCGCCCGATCGATGATAATCTTTGTTATGCATCTGATGAAATAAATTTTTTATGAACCGTCTTGTTGTAGAAATGGACTCCTAAAAGATTTTGAATACGGCCCTCAAAAGAGCATGCAGAGAGAATGCAGATCTCCATCGGCAATTAATCCAACTGACCAGAGAAATTCAACAGGTCAAATCAACCTGGGTAGAACCGGCCAGAGTGAGGACCCTGTATCAACGAGTATGGGCCGAAGAAAAACGACTCGGGCAAGCTCTGAAGACCCAGATTCGCGGGCTATAGGTGGCGCTATTGGCCTGTCAGGAAGGCCAAGTGGTCACATACCCCCTGGTCTATGCGCAATTGGCCTATCGAACAACAACAGACACCACCAAACCGGCCGTGAAGCCAGCTCAACGTCGTCCGGGGAAATGGAACGCGCAAAGCGCCGATCATTGAAACTTACGAGGCAAACGCAAAATTAGGTGTCATAATTAATAAATAGTTCATTCGATTGTCTTAGTATTGTTCATCTTTGGAGGACGGTGATAATTTTCACTATACAGCTGTTTTTGATTAAGATAAGTTAATGAATTGTCATGCGACTACATCTTGTAATATCCAAATCTCTGTATATTGGTGCCCCTATTGTCTTAATGGATTTAGATTAAAACCCGCATTTGACACCCATGTTTCCTTATGTATTAAAAATCAAACAGGCACTACCCTTTATACGTTGCCTAAAATAAATATTTAAAATTTTCAAATTATGCGAAAACTGTTACCCGCCATTCGTAATTTATGCGGATTTCGAGTGAATTATACCTGAGGATATAATGCCTCATCAAATAAACATGCCAATAGCTGCAGGTCTACTACTAATTAATAATTATACAAAAACTAAACAATACTTTAATTTTATTGGCGATGATTGCGTTTTGGCGTTTTTGAAAGATTGATGAAATCGCACTTTCGATTGTCTTGCTGTTTTATGATATTGTTGGGTTATTATTATTGAAAGTCGGTTCCCTCTGACTCCTCGTGTCCTTTTTGAATCAAATAAGCAAACTCAACACAGAATAATTTTATTTGCACTTTATCACAGTTACAACTCAATCCGTTATATTTCAACGTTTGTAATCACAATTTCACTAATTTATTTGCACCTTTTAACAACCGTATGACTCTGATTATCTTAGGGTAGGTTGTCCAAGAGAGAACCACCCTTTCTGATAGATAACTTTGACTTTACTTTGGTTTAGATTCCTCTACTAACCTAGTTACACTACTCGTTCAAGTCGATCCCCTGGTCCATTAATGTTTTTCCCTTTTCCTTTTATACTCCTGCTCAGACTGTTTTCCGACGATTGTCAACAATATTTTCTACACTATTAAATTATTAACAATAATTACTTTCCACCAACCACCTTAGCCTACATTTGTCAACAACGTTTGGTCCATTACTAAATTACAAATTACGAAATAATTACCTCTCCGTGGCTAAGTGGCGCCCATTTAATATTGTTTAGGCCAATTTACCCTGCTATATTATTCCGTCTATACGCCGGGCTTTCCTCATCTCTCGGATTTTCCACATCTATCGGGCTTCACATTGACTCGGGCTTCCCATTAGTAATTAATTTTTCTTAATTAATTTCTTTTTTTGTCTTATATTATTTTCTAGGGACCCCTCACTAAATTTTTATTATTATTTCTGGACTCGTCTCTCAATTTGGCATTAAACCATACCAATGTCCCCCGATCAATATTACTTTCGAATTTTTATAACTTTTTAAATTAATATTGCACTTTTATCATTTTTGTGTTTTATCGATTTTACTGTGCTTTTTCGTAATACCCCAACAATATTTATGGTCAAAAAACGATAGGACCACTTTCTTTCAATGAGGAACGGAGTTCAGGAATTGTTACACTTATTATTAGTGTAAAAAGTTTATAAGAGACAGAGTTAAGGATCATTGTCATTTCTCTGGTAGGGGCTGCTTGTAGGAAGTGTAATGTATCTCGACGAATCCAGAAACAATTGTGGTTTTTTACAATTTGAGGGAATGCGATCTCCATCATATTTTAAAGTATGGTTTAAATAATTTCTCTTCTTGGAATTAAATATTACTACGGAAAAATTTATCGCACTCATCAAGTACATTAATAAATTGCCTGTTCATTTTATAGACAGCACGGAATTTGTTAATTCATCTTTAGCAAAAGCTGTTAAGACACTTTCCGATTTGCCTCAAACTGATTCTATTTATGATAGTGCAATTGTTAGAGCCAAGGCTATTTTTCTTTATGACATCGCGACATCTCTTAAGGTTCTTTAATCGACTCATGAATTGCCTTCTATTTGAGGTTCTGTATCTTCTTATGAATATTCTACAACCCACCCACTTTGGAAACAGCATAATTGCGAGACAATGTTAGATTATATGGTTACCTACTTAAAATTAGACATATTCCTCTTGCGGACTATTTTCAGCAATTTCGTGAAAAAGCAATTGCTTATAACAGTCTAGAACTTCTTAATTTTTATGGAATTCCTAGTATGTCAAGGGCGTCTGCTCTCATGAAATTGCAGAAACCAATAGAACTTCGGCAGGACATGGAGATGTTTAATTTCTATGAGGGAGGAATATGTTGCAAGTCCTGAAGATACAGGACTCTTATACATTGACATAAATAATTTGTACAGTTGGGTTCTTAGTAAAAATCTTCCGTATGCTGATTTTGTTTAAGCGTATGACGGTTTCGATCATATTTTGTCTCAATGTATGAATAAAGTATAAAAATTCTTACATATGGTTATACAATGGAGGTTGATATTAAGATTCCTCCTTGTGTGCATTATTTTTTAAATGATTTTCCGGTTGGTCCGTAAAAGATGTGTCCACCGAAACCCTAAAGTTAAGAAGTTGATGCTCACATATTTGCATAAGAAGAACCATGTTCTTCATTGGTGGCTTCTCAAGCCTTATCTTTCACTCGGTGCGAAAGTTGTCAATATTCACCACGCGATTAAATTTAACACGTATATTGACAAAATACTAAATTAAGAGAGCAAAGCACTAGTGAGTTATATATAGACTTGTGTGGGGTTAGTGGTGTTGATAACCCTGACCCAATGACATACAAAATATTTCTACGCCCGCCAATGGTTACCCGTTGCTAGGCAACGTTGGAACTGCAACCATTGGTCACAGGACCTCCAAAGGTGAGTTCCGATATCAGAACTGCTAAAGTTTAGTCCTATGTCGGGTTCAGCGGACTGCCGTTAGAAGGCCTATGTCCGTCTTATCTTTCAGGTTCTTTAATTATGCCTTTCTTATTTTACTGGTGTATATTCAATCGTTATAAAGAATCAAATTAACAAAACTCAATTTTATTTTATCAGTTCGTTTATAGTTCAGTTCGATATCATTTGTTTCCGCCTTGGTTCCGTCGTCGCATACGTTCAGTACGACCTGGCCTCGCATGCGGATGGGATCGCTTGTTGGAAGGTTTCAGCTTTTCTTGATCGCGGTAAGCCAGTTGTGCCGGTGCAAAAACTAGCGGGTATGTCACGGCACTACCCTCCTGGCATGCAGACAAGGCGACTTCCAGCCCTTTGATCTGAGTTCTTTGGACTTGGTTCAATATCTTCTCGTCTTTCCAACCTTGCTGAGCTGCGGTGAGGCGTTGGTATACGCTCTTCATCTTGTCTGGTTCCGTCCATGTAGCTTTTATTCTTTGGATTTCGCAGTTTTGTTGGAGAAGTTGGCGATGGAGGCGCGCGTTCTCGCATCTGAGCTCTTTCAATTCTCTACTAAGGATCCGGGCCACTTCCATTTCTAAATTAACAATATTTAAAAAATTTATTATTGTCGTCGTTGCTTTTAATACATAAATTGATGTCCTTCGCCCGCGTCTCATGTATTTTAGTGAACCTCATCGCCTCTATACACCTGATTCTCGGTGAAATTTCATCACAATTATTTATTTAATTTAGTCTATAGTTAATTAAGTAATCTCTTTCCCCGTGATGACTTAATACTAAGTTAAGAAAAACGCCTTTCAACAAAACCATTATAGCTCATCGTACTAATCGCCTTGCTGGAATTTATTTCATTTATACGAGAAAAGGCAAATGCAAATACTCAAGTCGATTTAACAACATTTATTACGAAACATCAATTTATTCAACTCTGGGATTTATTTCTTGTCTTTAAATTCTGTGTCGCGACGATTGCGACTAGAGAGCGTCCATCGTGGATGTCGACGAGCATACGCATATTCGTCTTGTTGCCTTGGCCCGAGCCTGTCGCGAATTGCTGGTTGAATCAATCTTTCAGGCAGAATCATTGTGGTTGGGGCCGACATTTGCAAGACCCTTTGGTCGTCAAGCTCGAAAGAGACTCCGTGATCAGGTGGAGATTCTTCGGTACTAGGGATGATACCGCTAGCAATGTCTCGGTTTACCTGCACCAATCTCTGCCTGGCCATCATCGCCTTCCGATGATATTTCCGCTCCATTTCCTCCATTTTTATTGTGATCTGTTCAGCTCTCTGGCGGGCTTCTCGCGCTGGGTTTCTACTGGGCTCGCGCTTAATGGCGATACTTGGCAGTTCGATCTCATCTCCTCTATCATTGGGCCGTCGAGCCCAATTGAGTACACCATATGATGCCAGAGCGTACCCCTAGACCCATAACGCTTGCCGATAACGAGCGGCAGAAGCGTTTGACATCCGGAGCGTTATGCAGGAATCGTCACTCCAACCTCCATGCGCGTTTAGGTAGTCTGAATAAGTGGCGTGATTAATCATAATTTATACCGTAATAATTTATTTATGGTGGGTTACTGGGGGCTATTGTTTGTTTAAATTATGTTGTGGTTACCCCGGTAACGCCATATAAATATTTCTTTGCTACCACTTGGCACCCGTTGCTAAGCAACGTTGGAACTGTGTTCGAGTGGGTAGATCGTCCGCAAAAAGTGAGCACTATTACTAATACTGTAATTGACCGAATGATCTCTAGGTCCAACGAGCTGTCAATAGAAGACCTATGCTCGCTTTTGATTCTTAGGTCCCCTTATATTATTACTAGTTTGTTAATTCCGTCTTTCCTACCCGAGAATTCTTATAATCTTCTCATCCCCACGCGTCAATGCCCTCCTATTACCTTTATGAGTCAATGTTTATCGCATTCATTAAATAACATTTAAGGAACACTGAATATATATTCTTTAACATAAACAACACGTTTTGATAAGTTGATCATGTACTTTTTAGTAATCGAGCGGCTCGGAGTTTAGCTCGTTCCTTACGCCCGGGTCGATACCCGCTAGTTTTCGGTGTGACCTTTGGATCAGTGGCCGTTGTCTCTCGGTAGCCCAGTTGGGCAAGAGCAAAGACAAAGTGATATGTTACTGCTGCCCCTTCTTGGCAGGCCGATAATGCGACCTCTAGTCCCCTTATCTGTGTCCTTAGGCTTTGGTTTAACTGTCTCTCGTCCGCCCATCCCTTTTGGGCTGCTGTAAGCCTTTGATAAAGTGCCCTTGCTTTCCTGGGCTCCATCCAGGCGGACTTTGTTTGTTGAACTTCCATAGATAGCTGGATGATCTGTTCGTGGAAATTCTTATTGATTTTCTGCGCGTGCTCTAACTCTTTCTGTAGTATTTTCAGGGATTCCATCTCTGCAACGATGAAAATTAATCCTGGACTACAAGTCTTAATTTATTTAATTTCTCAAACAAACGTTAATATTGCAGGACAATGAAATATGTATAAAAGGAAAAACAAATTTTGATGACAGTAAATCATTTATTTAAAACGTGGCTTGAGTGTACTCAACGTAATCAGATCATTAATGTCCTTCTGAGGTCCACTGAGCATCAAAGCGCTCCCGATATACGAATACCGGTCGCTTCGTGTTTCTCGTGCGGTTGGGGCTGGGCGGCGGCACATAATTGTAAGTGTCCGCGATCCTACCGGCCACGATATCGTCTTCCACATTCACCAGATATTGCCTGGCCCTGATCACATGGAAGTCGACCTGTCGCTGGTGCAAGGAGAGATCGGGCTTGATCACGAATTTCTTGGGCCGGGCTCTGATCACATTTTAGTCTGCTCGACACAAACGGTCTCCCATTATCTTCCACCGATTGTAAGGCGTTCCATTGGGGCTCTCTCGGTTGGGGCACATCGCTGTACTTTTCTCGCCAGACTCGTCGCCAGGCTTGCCGCCACTGATCGGCAACTTGCGTGGGGACGAGCGTGATGGCGCTGGATTCATCTAAATTAGTTTGATTAAGTTAACTCGTTTAAATTTTCTGTGCAGTAAATATCAGGTTGCGTCAATTCTACCGACGTCCTATTCTATGTCTTCCTAATCGCTTTAAGTGTTGTTATTTTGATAACCCTTTCATTATTTTAGATGAGTTGGTCGTCTTTTGGTTCCTTTCAAAATAAGTTTTTATTTTCCAAGCAATGACCACAAAAGTGGTCCACTCTTGTTGACCATTGGATGATTGCTCAAAAGTCTGATTTAATTTACGCAATAATAATTATCCTAAAGTTTTAATTAGTAACCCTTTCCCACTTCCATATTTATTCATTGTTGAATTCATTTAATTAAGCAAAAATTATTTTCTTATTGTCTAAATCGGATCACCTAAATAATAAATGTAAACGTTGATTGGAATCTTTCGTGGTTATTTTCCAACAGAAGAAAAACATGTATTTTTCAGTTAAAAATTTAATGGAAAACAATTTTAATGGCGATATATATTTATTCATGTAAGCAAAAATCGAATAATTATATTTCAAATGAAACAAAGATTTCAAAATAACAGTAGTTATTGAAGTATCAGCGTGAAAAATTTATTAATTGACACAAAATTACTTCTCCATAAACAAGCGAATTGAAAGAATGACATCTAAAGTTGCAAATGATTTCAAAGTCCAAAACAATATCTAAATGGCCAACTAATTTGGGAGTTCTTTGCACGAATTTTTGGGGAGATATTTAGGTCCTCCTTTATACGATTTCTAAATGGTTATCAAAGGGTAATTAATACTATATTAAGAAATTATTAACAGTCAATAAAACTACTTATTAAACAAATTTAAAATCTAAATTTAATTATCATCTAATAATTAATACAAAGAATAAGGCAAATTAATTCAAAAGGAAACAAAACTTACCCAAATTGTGAGACCCAATATTCATACCCTTATCCTCCTCGGGTATCCTGGTCGTTGTACTTTCGTCAGTAGGATCAAATTGTTCATACATTTTGACTTTTTCCAAAATTTTCTATCAGTTTCGGCCGATCAAATCGCTTATATAGCTTGGGGCATAGATAGGAAAAGAAAAAAACGGGTGTGCGTGCCTATTCGAGATTCATCGATCGTGACATTCTCGCGAAATGTCACGTTCCAGATTATATATTTTGGAAATTCGTCGATTTTGTTTATGTTATATATCGGATGGATACAAAATTTAGTAATACTATTCATTTCATGGATTATTGATGACAGTCCTTCTTTCCCCATGTCAATTTTTTTCGAGGTAAATTATTTGTTAGACGTAGATATAAGATTATATATTTCTAGTCGTCACGTTGATGGCTAACTAATCAAAATATGGTAGTGAAGTGCGTTCGGAGGTCGTGGTTATTCGGATCGGGAATTTGGTAACTTCGAACTCCCTGCCAAACGAGCCTACAAATCATTCCAATCTCAAATCGAAACGATGATGATCCGCGAGGTATTTTTTCGCTCGGAAAAATGTTTTGGAATTTGACTCATCTATTGGAAATACTCTGTTGTTATATCGTTTGACTAATTGTACATATGATGGGTAAAATATTGACTTTATTTCATTTTACATGATTTACGTTTCATTATTTTATTTTGTTTGGGGAAGGGTGAAGAATTTCTTTGGCAATTAGTTTTCGCTCCAGGAGTAGATTGCATTATTATTATTCTCCTATTAATCCTCGATTTTAATACTTTCATAGGGTATTTATTATTTTTGTGGTTTTAATTCGGTGGCTAATTACATTTGATAGAGATAGAAATTTTGGAACCCAATTTTATTTAATCCGAGCATCTCAACATTTAACTTATTCTTGGCTGCTCAAGACTTAATTTCTCTTGCCTTAATCCGTCGGGTGGCGATTTTATTTAATGTCGGAATAAATTTTTGTTCTCGTTTCCTTTTAATTTTTATCAACTGTTTATTTCCAACAAAACAAAAAAAAATTTTATTCCCTTATCTTAAAGGTAGTATTTTAGTCCGGTCATACTGGGGAAACCTTTTACCTCATTTTTATTCTGATTTTATATTTTCCTAGTTCGAATTTTATTGAGTTAACATATTCACCTTCGTGGTTACAGTAGTTACGCTATTTTATCTTTTTCGAAATAATTTTTTTCGAAGCTTACTAGAATATTAAATTGTTAAATTAATCGCCACAACCTTCATTCGATTAAATGGGAATGTTGACTGTCATTATGACATTAGTGATTTATAATTGTTACGGGAATTTTACATTTATTTGAGTAGTTTTGACTATCCATAACGAATTAAAGGTTTACAATATCCAAGTTTCCTAACGGTTATTTTATTGATGTTAGTACGAAGCGACAACTTAAAAATTATATTTCATTTTGCTTATACCATTTGGGTTCATAACGATTACTATAAGTTATTTAAAATCGTGACCCTAACTTAAATTTATTAATTATCAAAAGTTTATGGCAAACCGCTCCATATTTATGATTGCTTTAACTTCATATAAATAGCTTGAAATTTATGGTTATATTAAATTCATAGTAATAGTTTGGGTTTATAGTTGATTTTAATTCATAACAACGATTTCATTTTATATTTCCCCGTTACCTTTCCCTTGGTTGACCTTAGGCGCATTGTGTTCATATTATAGTTAATGAGTGCCAACTGGAATACTCATGTGAAGATTTTTAGCAGTATGTAAATGTAGTTTAGGTCGAGTTTATGGAAATTGAGAGACGAAGAAATAGCCATAAGACCACTTCCTTACCCCTCTCTTCCCCTATACGGAATAATATTGACGTTCCGACCCCTGCGTTCCGCATGCCGGAGTCTTCACGGGCACGAATCATTGGCGATATTCCACGCACTTACACGAATTCGAATAGTATGTTAGATTTTAATAACTTGTAGTGTGTCTTTGGCTGTGGGCCGGAAAAATTTCGACAATATAAAACAAATTTATGCTATCAAAATAGTTTATTAACAAAAAATTATAAAGTTTGAAAACTGAATTTTTACGATTATAAACGATTAAAATTATGTAAAAATGAATCGGTATACTTACCTATTGTACGACCCTAACCTTGCGTGTTCTTTTTAATTTAGTAAAACAAAATTTTGACCTTGGAATTTTCTGGTATATTCTAATCTTTAATTTTATTATTTTGAGATTTTATTTGACAATTTTTTCTTTAGATTTTTATAAATTGTCAAATTTCGGTCAAAATTGTTGAGTTTTCGTGTTATGTTTATATTTATTTCGTGCGGATCTTGTTGCACTTTGTTATTATTTTAATTTATTTTTGTGTTTATAATTTTATATTTAATTGTTTTCTTCCTCGCATTTTGATAGGGTAAATTGGTGTTTTAATAGGTTTGAATTTAAATCTGCATGTTATGTTTGCATGTGTGTTAACGATTCATTTAAACATTTACAAGGCCGTCTGTGTTCTGGCCCAACATTTATAAGAAAAATCATAGAATCGCGATGGAGTACTCTAGTTATTTACACTGCATTAAAATATAGATAATTTTAGGGGACGATAATAAAACAAGAAGAGATATCATAAAAATGTTGTACCTCGATGCACCTCTCCGTTTCGTTTCGTCGTATCGTTATTCGATGTACGATCCTGGTTAGCTTCTCTTGGTCGTTGTCTAGAATCGCGTTTACTGTCGGCATTAGTTAAATAGTGATTCGACATAATGTTTGATTATGAATTTTATAATTTTTAGGCTACTTTTATTGGCGTAGTTGTAGTTCTGTGGTGACCTGGCTATTTAGACCCCTTTTTATTTATTTTAATTAATTTTATAGGTTAACTTAGATTATTTGTTGATCATATATCAGCGTAATTTAATTCTGGTAAAGTTGAATTGTTTATAGCGTGGGTCTCAACATGACCTTTATCGCATTTGCTAATTAGTCTGGAATTTTGATTCGTGCCGGCGATTGATTAATTACTGCTGTCTACTACTCTGTTGATCAACTGATTAGAATTATGATCAGATGGCAATCTGAATATTTATTCCATGGTTAATATTTTTTCTTATTTTTCGTTAGTTTAATGGATCTTAATGGTATCGCCTGTGTTGCTAACTGAAGGGATGAATTTAAGTGTTTAAAATAATCTATCTCCGAACTCCTTCTCCATTCGATGTTTACTAGGAGTGAATCGTTTCCTAAGCAGATGACATCTAATTCACCTCTCCACCAATGTCTCGTTCCCTTCCTGACCAAATCACCCGTATCGAAGGTTCAGTACAAGTCCGTCCGAACAATGGTCTCCTACAGCTGCAACAAATCTTCCCTATCCGTGATCGTGACACTCGTATTATTAAGGATAAAATTTGTCAAAATCCCTCTCGGATTTTCAAGAATTCCCAACCATTTGCTTATCCTGATTCTTCGACCTTATGTCCTCGCCATGAAGAAGATTTTCTATATAATTTCATTCGGTGTCCACTTTCTAACGATGAATCTTAGAACGATGCCATGATGTTAGAAATTTTTATTAAATCGAATATCTCGTTGGTTGATTCTGGTGTTATGATTTACAGTTTAATTTTGTCCCACGAAGTAGGGAATCTATATTTTATGACTGGGTGATAAACATGGTTATCCTGTTGGTTTCTATCATTTCGGGGTTTATTCAAATAATGATGTTATTAACTCTACCGATTTTTACAACACTTTCATCGTGTTGAGTGTTTACATTTAATTTATTCGTGTTGGTTGGTTATTCATTTTATTATGTATGATTGAATATCATTCTGATCTTTTAGTTACGTTTATATTAATTACGCTTTTTATTTGTAAGTGGGTTTAGTCAGAGTCAGTCAAATAATTTCTATTTTTCATTCTATCCAGCTATAATTATGTTTATTTATATTTTAATTGACTTCGTCTTCGCTACCAACTTCAAGTATTTTCGTAAGTTTGGATCCTATATCGTTCCTATCAACCATGATTTTAACTTTCATCGTCGCTAGTACTTCATCATTTTCCGCTGTTTTATTAGACTTAATTATTTTCTCGTCAATATCAGGATATCTACTTTATTTCCTCATTTGGATGATGTTTAATTCTTTTCGCCGTTCTTTATCGTTGACTACCTGGGTCAGTTTACATTATTCAATTATTTTAATCGTCTTTAATCGTTAATTATTTTTACCCCTTTTGATATTTAATTATTGCGTCATTCTAATTGTTAATTATTTTCACCATGTTATGATATCTAATTATTTTCGTCATTTCACTTATTTTTACCATTTTATAACCCTTAATTTTTTCGTCATTTTAATTATTTTTACCATTTTATAATACTTAATTTTTTCGTCATTTTAATTATTTTCACCATAATACTCAATTTTTTCGTCATTTTAATTATTTTTACCATTTTATAATACTGAATCATTTCGCCAATTTAAGTATTTTTTCACATTATGATATTTAATTTCTCCGTCACATCGATATCAAGTCCCCACTTCCCGAGCCTCAATTTAGTCCTAAGGTTCTTGTGTTTATATTAGATTTTACGAGTGTCCACTGGACTACTCGGTGTGATCATTTTAGGCGATTTGTATTATTGAAGTTTAGGTCGATTTTTCGGGAGATGGGTGAAAGTGAGCCAGCCTAAGTACTAGTACCCGATCTTCTCACTGTCCCTATAGCAAATAGAATATTTACGTTCGAGGCCGTCGTTACGCACGACGGAACTCTCACGGGCACAGACTATAGGCGGAGAAACCGCACTTACACAGTGTGACTAGTTATGTTTCAGTTTACTAACTTGCATGTTATGTGGCTGTGGGCCAGAAAAATTTCGACATGTTAACAAAGTTCACTTTTGAATACATATATTTTCAATACAATTGGATCATAGTTGTCTATTAGCTCAACTCAAACATTCATAACCATACGACAAAGGATTCCCAAATGCACGAGCCAGTAGAGCTTACCTGTAACATACTCGCGATCGTGAAGTGGAAAAATTTGCCGAGAGTTCTTTATGCCAGTTATAAACTTCTGGTGAAAAGTAATTGTTCACTGAGTGAAAATCGATTAAAATTATGTTAAAATTCTGTGACCCTAACCTTGAGTGTTAATTTTTATGCGGTAAAACAAAATTTGACCTTGATATTACTTGTCTAATTTATTTCTAATTTTTATTATTTTCTCGATTTATCTGACAATTTATTCATTAACTTTTAATTTTAATCATTTCTGACTAAAACTATTTTATTTTTGTTCAATTTATTCATGAACTCTTTTCTTTTTTCGTAAATTGTAAATTTTTGGTCAAATCTTTTGTTATTATGCTATTTCTATGTCAATTCGTGCAGATCTTGGTGCATTTGTTAATATTTTAATTTATTTTTGTGTTTTTCCATTTTATATTTTTAATTATGTGTTTTCTCGCATTTTGAGGTGGTTATTTGATGTTTATGGGTCCGATTTTAAATTTTTCATGTTGTGTTTGCGTGCTATTTCCAATTCATTTAAACAAAACGTTGTACTGGCCCAACACTTGTTTAAACTTTATAATAACAGTTTGTGAGATAAATCCATCGAAAATCTCAAAAAACGGATGAATTTGAGAATATGGAATTCAGATGAAATGATGATTGTATATGCCACGAAGCCGACTTTCAGAAAATCTATCATAATTGATAATAATCTGATTGCTTCTCACGTGAATAGGGATTTGGCATGTTTAGAAAGCTCTAGTTACATCCGATAAACAGTTCTAGATCTGTCTAAACTGCGGATGTATCAGCTACAATATAACGAATTAGGGAAATACCACACTGAATTTAATTGTGAGATAAATATTGTTACCGAAGACACTCATTCTTTGTTCTTGAGGTCAAGCACTGTAAGCCTGACAGTTTTTTTGCCGGCAATGATTAATAACAACTTTCTAGATACTTTCAATTATGACCCGGTACATTACCGTTAAGTATCGCCTTGAAATTTTTCTCTTCATCTTGCTTCGTGATTGCGGTTCAAGAAATCAGGTTACTAAAACAATCGACCGTTACTAACATATATGTTTATAGTATTCCTCTCCCTATAGGCTATATCCACAACAATTTGTTTTAGGAATTCAGAGCTATATCTAGGAATAAATATTTCTTTGGTTCTTGTCTGATCGAACTTCATATTACAGAAAATATTATAACATCGTAGACAAAGCTTAAATGTTTCTTGTATCTTCGGCTATATCTTTACTACATAATAGAATAATTTCATAACGTAAATATGGCATAATTCTTGATGTGATGTTATTTTTAATAAGCCTGCAAAAGTTTCTGGGACTAAAATTAAGAAACAGTTGTCCTTTTTTTACTTGTATAATCCTCCATCAATTCGTGTATTTTTTATGTTGAATAACAAACAATATTTATTCCTCTGTACATATCCATTTTCCAACATGTCTCGTAGCTCTTGAAATTTGATATCCTTCTGTTGCTGCTCAAAACCTTTTTCCATAGCCTCTGGATAGTTTAAACAATTTCTTTCGTTTTCTGTTTTTACCCAAAAATAATTTTAAAAAATTATTAAAAAATAGTGGATTACATTTAAAATATTTGGAAATTAAATCTGACAGCAATACGAGAGTAAAAGCAACAAAAATACAAAAATGATAATATAAATATTTAAGTCATAAAAATCTGTTATCAAAGATAAAATCACCTTTCCGTTAGTTCATAAAACATAATATAAGGCTGATAGGTCATCATTTCATTTTTGCTAACACGCAATGTTGAAGATTTTGTAATTTTAAACCAGTTCTCATTAACGTTTTTAAAGCAAATATATTCATTTGGAACTGGAGACTCGGTAAACGATATTACAGATTGAAGAATATATATCAAATCTTTATTACTATAATTTATACTCGACTGATAATCGAGATATTTCAGTTTTATCTGAAGCTGCTCAGAAATTCGGATGTTGCTATTTACCAGGACATTTTTCAGCCCATCCCAAATTACCCTTACAACGTGAATGCAAATTACTGTCGGAAAAGGCAAGCATAATCTAGATAACATTTTGCTTTCTTTTCCTCCACAATCTTTTTTAATGCAATCAAAGTTTTTCAAAATTTCAATTTTAAAGCTACTATTAACGATATCTTGAATATCAATGAATCCTATACAGTAAAGGATAAACCATGTTTAATAGAAAATATCCTTATACCGATGTTACTGGTAGCTGGGATATTGAAAGAGAGGTTACAATTTAGGTCATCTTCCTGTAGAGTCTCACACAGACAACATCTAATAGTTACGCGCCTTGATATGAGGAACGGATTCTAAATATATGATAAAGGTTAAGGAACGAAAATAAAAACAAATATATCAATAATTAACCCATGATTTACGAACAAATTTTAGACAGAAATGAAAAGTTGGTTAAAATTTCAATATTCAAAATTAGTTACTTGATCCATAAAATTGTCGGGTTTTAATAAGTAAGCAGTGTATAATGGGGACTATGCCCCGTGGATATTTGGATTAAAAAAAAGTTTGAGAACCCCCCCACTAAAAATTTTTTTCCAAGATAAATATCTCAGGAAATTTTTTTTCTAGGGGGTTTAAAATTTTTTTTATTTATTTGTTTTAATGAAGTGAATTATTTTTTAATTTAATTTTTTTAAATATTCAAATTAAAAGTTTTTAAATTCACGATAAAAAAGCCTAAGTATTTATTCTCTATTAAAAAGTCTAAAAATAAAAATTGGCTTAAATCGCCTACGATTGGTCGCACTATAGTGAGGGGGTATTTTTGAATAAAACGTGTTTTTGTACAATTCTTAAATAATATCTGCTTTAATTATTCTTCACTTATTATAAATTTAACCCATTAAATTTTATTAAACCGCCATATTTTTTCTAAATCCAACTAAATTATTGTTAAAAACCTATATGTATAAACTTGTTATCACATTTATCAAATTATTTAATCTTTTTGATAAAATTTATTGAATTTTCAATCTTTAATTCGTTATTTGTAGTGAATGTTAAAAGATGCTAAGTTTTTGATTAAATTTATCATATTCTTTAATGATTGAACTAGAAATAATTGTTGTTACAAGCATTAATCAATTGGTTTTTATTAAATAAATTTGTTAAGTGTTACAGTGAAATCTTTTAATAAATCATTAAATTTGATAAATGTTGAATAAACCGAAATTTGGGTGATTTTCAATAAGTTCTTGAATTAAAATTAAGAAAATGATTCTAAATAATACTCATAAGGATTATTTATAAGGATTATTAATAATATTATTTATAAGTGACATAATATTTTCTACAAAATTTGACTATGAATCAGATTTATTTAAGGTACTCACGAATTTCCGACACAACCTTTTTGAAGTGATTTTATTATTATTAGTGTTAAATGCTGTGAAAACACCTTCATTTAATTCAAAATTTGTATTCATTCAAAGTTCAAACATTTATTCAAATCAAAATTATATCTTTCATATTTCCGAAAATTTAAACAAATTAACAATGGCATTTAAATTTTATGTTATATTTTAATAATTAATATAACTTATAATCAGATATTTAAAATATTAAATCTAATTTAAAAAAAGTTAATTTAAATCTTATTTTTTAATTTTAATAATTTTAAAACTTAATTTATGTCCGTTGATAATTATGCTTAAATATCCTCACAATTAGTTTTGTTATTATTATTATTATTATTATTATTATTATTATTATACAATTTATTAAATAAAATTTATTTGATTAATAATTTTTTTTTTGATTTGATTTTTAATTTATATGCTTAAATATCCTCACAATTAGTTTTGTTATTATTATTATTATACAATTTATTAAATATAATTTATTTGATTATTTATAATTTATGTGATTAATTATTATTTATTTGATTAAATACAATTTATTTGATACAATTTATCAATAAGAAACTTATTAAAAGACAACCTTCACAATTTAATCTCAAATACCTTAAATATATTCAAAACCTGAACGATTCAATTTTAAGCATACCATTTTCCATTCAGTTGATAAATTCGACAGTAAATCCTTTAGGAATTGAAATATGTTGGTCTCTTCAAGTAAGTGCAACTCATTAACAGCCTCCAGGGGAATTTCAACATCTGCGAACGATTGCAGCAATAAAGTAATGTACTTCATGAATAAATTTGATTTTTCCATTTCCTCCGTTAAGATATTTTGAATTTCGTTCACAAATTTCTTACAACTTGAAAAAGCATGAAGACAAATTTGAAGACAATAAGCTTTATGGGAGCTATTACTACTTTTGGAAATATATTCAAATTCAAACACATTTTTCATAATAGCATCCTCTACACATATTTTTCTAGGTGAAATTATAGAAGGTTTAAAAGTTTTTTTTAAATTATATTTTGTTTGATGAGTTTCTTTCAAATTCTCGTAGAGAAGAATATGCCATTTGCCAAATAAATTCGCCGATTCATCAATCTCGCTTGATTTGTCATCTTTAATATGATACCAACTGCCATCACACATTCGATAGCATTCATAACCATTGTCTAGGCTACCTATGATAGACGTCAGAAAGTATTTAGTGTCAGTTTTTTCTAAAGTTCTTTGTTTTCCATTTTCCGAATGGCTTCTAACATCAAGCTGTGATTGGGAAAAATAAGAGTTTCTTATAACAAGTTCTTTAAGTAATTTGATCTGAAAAAGACGACTTTCATTCTCACTGTATACACAAATAATTTTGGGAATCGGTTGTGAAAGATTAGATTTAGAAAATCCACTAGTACAGTAACAGTTTTTATTATTGTCTTTCAAAGTTACTTCTTTTTCAACATTGAAAATGAAATCAATCGAACGTTGTAAACCTAAAGTTTAATTTTATTAGGTTAGAAATATTTTCTATTTACTTATACAAAAATTGAATACTTTCAAACCAAGTTTAGATTTATTCACCTTAAGCGTTGTTTCGTTACATTTACATTTTATTTCAGACATTACAGATATATTGATTGGGCATTTCACCTTATTTCTACCTCTCAGGTTAGTAATCTAAGGTTGTAAAGATAATATATATTTCATGTCATATAAATCGAGTAATTTTATTGTAAATAATTATTAAAAATTCATTTAAAAAAGAAATTTGATTTAGTTTAAATTGATTCTTCACTTAAAAAAAGTATAAACTTTTTGGTACTCACTGCAATAGAATTTTTGTATCATTTGACTAATTTTAATCATTCTACAAAGAAATATTTGGTTAGTCGTTGCGGCCGAAATGAAATACAGGCACTAAAAGGAATGAGAAATATATTATTGAATGGTTTATTCTCAGAAGATATTGTAAACAACGACAATACAACGCTTGATTTTTTCGATAAGCATAAACTTTAAAAAAATTTGTCTTGTCGAAAGCGGAATAATCTATAAAAATAACTATTTAAACTATTTTCTGCAAAGTATATTCATAAAATATGATATTTTGAAAATGTATTTTTGAGAAGGAAAATGTCAGAACCATAGCATCGAGTGAAAACCTTGTTAAATTTTGCTTTGGGGTGATAATGACCTATTTTAGGTCGAAATACTTCAAAGTTTTTGAATAAACACAGCATAGTTAATTATTTAAATTATATTTCACTAACAGCAGAAAAATCCCAACCCTCGTGCGATTCCATGGATATAGATAATGGGAATGAAGATCATGGAGACTAATTGTAGAATACAAAATACAAAGTGAAGATAAAATGAACAATTTTGCGTTATTTTAATCTTCCAAGATGGTAAGACTAAAGGTAAATGGAAAATTAAGTTAACTTATATATCAGTGAATCGACAATTTTAACACGAATTAGAGAGAAAAGTCATAGATTTATAAAAACAATTGCCAAAAAAAGGAGATGTGATATATTAGCAACTGTGTATTAGGTCAATTTGAGGCAGTCGCGAGGAAAGTATATAAGTATATAAAGATACAATTTTCAGATATAACGGATGAATTCAAAACTCAGAGGATTAAAAACCGGTGGATATACACTAAATCCAAAATAAGACTAGATTGAAAAAAGATAAAGTGTGGGTCAAACCGAGTGATATAGCAAAATGCGACCAATAACGCATTCGAGAGAAACTAATTAAACATAAATTGAACTGAAATGTTTATTTGAATGATATGGCAATACAAATCTGAGGCATGTCGCTGATCTAAAATTTAATTTATTTTAATATTGTAAAATAAATGGATTCCGTGAATTCAAATATTATTCATTAAAGAGATGTCGAAATCAAAAGATTGTTGAAGAAATGAAAAAATTAAACTGTTATATATTGCAACAAAACTATTTTGTGAACTTCATCGTGGTGTAATCGTGACGAAAATCTGTAATATCAAATCCAATTGGCTAATACAAGCATTGAGGTCTAGTCGAAAAAGCTAAGTGAAAGAAAAAAGTTACAAATATATCACTGATTTATTATTCGATTGTTTTATTGATTGTTTAATTGATGAATAATAATTGAAAACCAAAATAATGATTTGTTCAATTATAAATTGCACTCAAAACTGACACACACACACATGTACATATACCTTTCAAATCAGTCAACATAATCATTTGAATTACCTTGGTCTAATTTAGGTGAATAAATTATATTTTAATTAACAAAATTGTTCTAATTTATTTGAGAAATTTGTATCCACTGTTTTTCTAACTCATTCAATTATTATTTAGTATTTTATTTTACGAATAATTAAAATTTTATTTAATTCTATCTTTATTAATTAATAATTCTTATTTTTATTAAGATAAACCTTTTTAATCATTTACACTAAAATCTCACATATAAACTGAGACTTTTTTGATTTGTTTAAAAAACAATTGTGCTTTATGGTTTTGGTTTTATGTGGCATTCTCTATATTTTTGCCGAAACAATTTTTTGAAAAATTTCAATCCCGCGCTATAGCGCGATAAAACAAACAAGTAAAATGTCACTTAAAAGTCAATATTTGTACTTTTTAGTCAATAATTGCACATTTAAATCAATACTTGAATTATTTTCTAAATTGCACTTAAAAATCAATAATTGCACTTTAAAATCAATAAAAATAAAAAATTGTTAAAAATCAATAATTGGGGGATATTAATAATCTTCGTTATGAGTTTTTGCTAGTGAGTTTGGTTGCAAACCAGTGCTCGGTAACTAAGAGTGGCTCACATCTACCTACTAACAAATCCAAACAATTTTTTCTATAAAGATATTTTTATTTATTTATGTCTAAAGTTTAGATCTTACAAAAAATTGTCTTGAATATAAATTAATTATTATTAGTGCGCTACTATCAATTTTCTGTAGATCATTAATTTGTATAATTTTGGTTGTAATGAGAATCATATATAATTACAACCGAAAATTATATATATTAATTTGATTGAAATTTTCGTATACCGCACAAAAACAGGTTTGAGTGTAATTTATCTGATAAAGCTTTTTATTTTGTCAGTGAAAATCGAAACAATTGTGAGTTTGTGATACAAATAAAACTTGAATTATTAGCTCTGTCCCACCGAATAGTAATATCAACTCAGCAATACGCCCACTCGATATTGGTAATAAACATCGATAGAAATAAATGAGATTTATAAAACAATGTTAAACAGACTTACTGAACTATTAAACTCAGCAGGAAAAATAGCAGCTAAAAACTTTTTAAATTCTCCTAAAATATCAACTTCTTTATTATCAATTATTTTGATTGGTGACAAAGATCGGTTCAGAATACATTTCACAATCTGTTGATACCGTTCTCCAATATTTTCACAATTGATTAACTTTAATGCTTCGACAAAAGATCTGCAAGTCGATAATGCTTCAATAAGAACCATTTCCCATTGAAACATCTCAAAACGACATGTTTCTCTTTTCAATGGAGTTTTCTTATAATCTGCACTTGAACTCCTAAAAATTCTTGAAGTCAATGAAATCGTTTTCGTTTTCCGCATATTTAATGGAATGGTGGCGATAAATGGATTTCTAGTACTGCGGGACAAGTTTAGAGTTTCAGATCTTCTAAAAGTAGATCTCAAATTGATGAGATTTCTGAGAGGTCGAGAAGAATTTTCATAAAATAAAACATAGGCTATGCAATTTAAGATGTTGTTAAAATCTTCTTTGTGAACCGAAGAATCAGTAACACAAAACCAGTTATTGTTCATCAATCTGTAACATATGTTATGTTCAAATGAATCATTGGGATTCTGGGCGATTACTGATTTCAAATGATATTTTTGATTATTTGCAAGTGACATATTCACTTGGTTATTTGTCAAATACGACGCTGAAATTGTTAGCTCTTCTGTAAATTCAACTCTATCACGAATGATTTGTAATTCTCCGTTTATCCAATTCAATCTCTGCAAACGAATACATAACGTACTCGGTACAATGCAAAGTTTCTTTTGTTTTTTGGAACAGCTCTTTTCACATTTTTCGTTGATTGTTTCTTCATTAAAATAGCTTTCTAGTAAATCTTGTAAAACAATTGATTCTAGTAGAGATAAATTATGACAAAAAGGAAAAATAACCAACTTAAGCGAGGCTTTTTAATTATAGGAACGTGAAGAGCTAAGTCGAACTGAAAAGTTTTTTCATTATTACACTCGGGGCAACATGTTATTTCTAAAGATATTTGCATTGGAAGATTGAGCTTCAAGCTTCCTTGAAACTGAATATCAGTTAAAAAAATTATTTGCAGCAATTGAAAATATTTTTATAATGGACCCAAAATTAAAATACTTAAATTCAAAACTCAAAAAAACTAATAAAATGTGTAATTAATTTAAGAATATATTTATAAAAAATTGTTCAAAAGAAATCTCAATAAATTTATTAAATAAAATATAAAATGAAATAATGCGCATTTTAGTAGTGGTCATCAGTTAGTACTTGAATCCATTTTAAGATGTAACATATACTTATAAAACTCTATAACCTCATTTATTGGTTATTAAATTTTTTTAATCTTTGATCTTAGTGCTGTAGTAAGAAAATCTTGTAAATTTTGAAGTTTCTACTTTAGAGAATGGTAAAGATTTCTGAGATTCACATTTGTGCTGATGTGCACTGTAGTTCACAATATCATTTAAACGATTTTATTTGGGTTCGGCGTAAAGAATTTAATAGTTCAAGCCGACAATAACGGCATAACCAGAAGAGGCGCTAAATAGTAAACCTAAATAATTGAGTTGGATAAAGTAATGCAGAATAAAGGTATTGATAATTCAGTCTATGACTTTTCATGTAATACAATATTTATTGAATATTACAATTAATATTATTATTATTATTATTATTATTATTATTATTATTATTATTATTATTATTATTATTATTAATATTATTATTATTATTATGGATTGACTTATATTAGTAACCATTTTGGAAAATGTACAAGCACGAAAGTAGGTATTTTTGATTTTAAGATAATTGTGAAAAATTCGAGTAACTATTGTGAAAGAGTAACTTGTGAAGCATTATTAATAAGATCTTTAAATCCTATAAAGTACTCAATCTACTGAAATGGGTCTCAAACTCAAATTGCTCATAGGGCCAGATAACGACTTATATTACACCGAAGGCCGCATCATGGATGTTTCAAAACTAACATATAAGATAAAGCACATCAATCATTGTTTTATCATTTCATTGGAGTTAAAACAATCAATATTTTTGTTCCTTTCCAACTAAGACCACGAATAAATAACAATTGATTATGTAAAAGACATTTCATTGGTTAAATGGTCAATGTTCAAACGCTTATGAGATAAAAGATTAAAAAAGGAATAAATTTTTAGAAAATCCAAAATTGTTTGAGACTCCTGGTCTACAGGGATTTAGAATCGATTTAAATAATTGAATGTTAATGTTTGCATATTAAGTTTTTGGCTTAATTATGTTGTTTGTTAAAACTTACGTATAAAAAGAATTTTATATTTAAATATTTTTTATTAATTTATAAAAGCGCTAATAATTTTTGCGTTTTGTTATTATTATTATATTTATTATACTTATACTTATTATTATTGCCATTTTAAACAATTAAATAATTCGTATGAGATAATTGGTAGGGAAGTAAAAGCTTAAGTCCTTCTATCGGCAGCTAGCAATAAAGAGTATGTTCTTCTAGGAGTATCCCTTTGTGCAATCCCCTCATCAAGTACATTCGCCCAAGTCATACAGTACCATCGGCAGCTGCTAAGCAACTCATATACATGGGTATGATGGTGGTAATCAATAGTCTTGTATAGGCATCTAGGCATTAAGACTCATATAACTAATTAAATCTTAGATCAAAAACACAGGGGCCAGCAATAATCGTGGACAATGGGATAATTGTACATTCCGTAGTAGTGCACGATATAAACTTCATAAACCACGACGACGCTCATGTACACATTCAAATCAGTGACAAAATTGTAGATGTGTTCAAAATACAACATTAAACGGAAGTTTGGGATAACTCATGACTTGTTCTCTTCATACCGCCGTGAGTTCGAATTCAGATTATTATTGGTAGGTGTAGGCAATATTTTTGATACTCAGTAAAAAATAGTTAATCCTTTTAATTCCTTGAAACGCTAAATTAACAAAAATTTGATTGATTCAGAATATTTCAAAAAATTTCCACTTTTCTCAATCATTTGTTTATAAAATAAATTTACTTTAAATTATAAAAGAAACTTTAGAATTAATGGCATAAAATTTGCTAATTTATATTATTGATCAGATGTATATTTTATTTGAAATTTTCCATTAAATTATATATTTAAATATTATATAAATATTTTTAAATAGTGTCTTACCAAATTGGTTTCATTTTGTAATTCACTGTAAACATCATTGATCACATGAGCTAATAAATCATAACTGTCTTGCTGACCTGGTCTGTTCCAATGTTGAAAAATTTGATCTTCATCGAAGCTCATGTTCCTTACATAAATGTCACACCAATCTTTTAATATTTTATTGAAGGTTCTTAATTTTGCTAAAGAAGGATATTTTAACTCTAACTTCCTTAATGTAGCGGCTAAGTTAGAACATGCAGAAATTCCTTGAAGCCCGATATTTAAATATCGATTAGCTCGGTGCATAATTGATGAAAGTGGTTTAATTGCCGGGAAAACATCTTGTAAATCAATTTCTTGATCATTTGATTTCAACATAATTTATTTAAATATTATCTTAGGGAAAATCAATTAAATCAAGATACAAAGATAATAGGATAAAATCAATCATTATTACAGCAAAACTTAAGGCAGAAATAATATATTACAGTACAAATTATTTATATAAAAATTTAAATATAGTAATTATCTAAGTTTATCTAATTATCTTTAATTTTTTAATTATCTTTATTTAAGTAACTAGAATAAAGTAGAATAAAATTGATTAAATTGTTTAATTTGAACAAGGTTTTTCATTTATAAAATTTTATAAATTTCATTTATTATAATTATTATTGTATAATACACGTATCCCTAGTTAAACGAAATTAATTTGTTCACGAAAGGTTATTCATAAATCGAAATGTCGTCAAATGAAAAAAAAAATTCAAAAAGGTAAAATATATATGTAGATGAATTTTGTAAATCGAAATATTATTTACAGAGAAATTTCGTAAAAAGAATTTTAGAAGGCGAGGGATGTATATATTCATTTAAAAATGTTCGTATAACTTCTTTTGATTTCAAATTCTTGCTCATTTTAATTTTTTTTAATTACTGGTGGGTTATCGCTATATGACCTTAGAACTCATACATACAAAATCACTACCCGCCTCTTGTTACCTGTTGCTAAGCAACGTTGGAAATGCAACAAAGGGTTGTGAATCCGCCAAAGATGAGCTTCGTATTATCAAGGTATTTGTCTGGTCGATTAGTTTATAAAACTGTTAAATATTTTAGACAGCTGTTTGTGGGGTTAGTTGCGTGGATGATCTTCACCCCATACATACAAAATGTTTTTACGCCCGCCAATGGTTACCCGTTGCTAGGCAACGTTGGAACTGTTACCATTGGTCACAGGACCTCCAAAGGTGAGTTCCGATATCAGAACTGCTAAGGGTTAGTCCTATGTCGGGTTCAGTGAACTGCCGTTAGAAGGCCTATGTCCGTCTTATCTTTCAGGTCCCTTTATTACTTTCTCTTTATTGCATTCCTTTACCATATTCACTTGCGAATAACAACGTAATAAGCTAAAACAATTTTATTTAATATCAACCAAATGGATTTAGTTTTTTAAAATACGCGAATTTGCTGGTTCATTTAGGCACTCCTTGGGCGCGTCGATGCAACCGTTCGGTTCTACCCGGCCTGGCATGTGAAAGAGTTCTCTTGTTGGTCGATTGGGATTTTTCTTGGTCGCGATAGGCCAATTGTGCCGGTGCGACTGCCAGAAGGTAAGTTACTGCACTACCCTCCTAACATACCGACAGGGCAACCTCCAATCCTTTGATTTGCGTCCGTTGCGCTTGATTTAATACTCTTTCATCTTTCCAGCCCTGTTGTGCTGCAGTGAAGCGCTGGTACATCTCCTTCATTTTCACCGGCTCTGCCCAAGTGGCTTTTAATTGTTGTATTTCTCGACTTTGTTGTAGGAGTTGTCGGTGTAAATGCTGGTTTTCTCGCCTGAGCTCCTTTAATTCCCGATTAAGCATTCTTGTTGCTTCCATTTCTAAAATTAAAATATTTAACGATTTGTCATCATCAACGTTAATTAAATTCTATCGGCACTTTCCCTCAATTATCCTCATGATCAACATAGTATACTAACAGGTTATTTCAATGAATCTCGGGTAGTCTGTGTTAATACTCTGGTTTATTAAGGTTTAGTTGAAAACGCGACTCGCTTTTCACATCATTTACTGTTTATAACTTTATAATTTACTGAAATGGTTAGAAACTCAGATTATTCATTTATACGAGTGTAGTGATTGTATTAATAAAAACTAAAAGTTAAATAACTAATAAAACATCAACATTTATTATAAGACATAAATTAATTAAATTAATCTTCTAGTTCATTTAGGTTCGCCAAAATGGGTGTTTCTTCGACTTTTGTCAGTAAAGTTCCATCGTGGATGTCGGCTAGCATATGTGTGGTCTCCGGCTTGGCGGATCCAAGTCGATTTAGGAGGGTTCTATGTCAATTTGTGCATATCTTGGTGCATTTGTTAATATTTTAATTGACTTTTATGTTTTCTATTTTATATTTTAAATTATAAATTTTCTCGCATTTTTAGGTGGTTACTTGATGTTTATGGGTCCGATTTAAATTTTGCATGTTATGTTTGCGTGCTGTTTCCAATCCATTTAAACAAAATTTTGTACTGGCCCAACATGTTCAAGAAAGAAGGAATTTCGTGCTATGGAATTATAAAATTGTTGTATAAACTAATGAGGCTTGAAAACAAAATGTTAACTACGGATTAAATTGGTGAATCGTACACAAAATCAATTCATGTAAATATTTAAGACACTATTCATGAAGCCATTATAAAATTTATGTCAGTTTATTTATGCTCTGGCTGACGAATTGATTTTTCTCATGAATTTGGACATTAGAAAGAACCCAGATGGAATGACATTATTTCAACGGAAAACTCTCCGGATTAACTTGCGGTTTTGTCTGGAGTCATGAATTTACGGGAGCTTTCCTCAGCTGCTGGCAGTGTTCAATAATAATAGTCATTGGATTTATGCTGAGGTGCTCGGATGGCCTATATCCTAGAGGAACGATGAGCTGAAGGTAACCCTTGTTGGTTATCCTGAAATAGGCTCATTTCGTTATTATTATACTTCAATCCATTTATTTTTTTTGTATTATATTTTAACAGAATCTTTGGAGGAAAATCTCGTTTTATGTTGAATTTTTTACTATCATTTTTTACGCATGTTTCAACTAATGAACGTGAAATTCAGCCCAAATATCTTCGAATATGTCGATATATCAGATGAGATTACACAAATCGGTAAAGACTAAATGTTTAACTAATTTACTACAATTCACATTGCTTTTGCGCTTTTATTTATGAAAATTTCCCACCACATTCGTTATTATTTTATTTTGTATCGGAGTTGTTACTCAATTTATTCAACACTCGGGACTCTCTTGTTAATTTATGACAATTGCTTTGTGTTAATTGAAGTCCAAGGTTTACCTACTCGTATCGTAATTTGGATTCTCTCAATGTTTTCAAATTACTGTTCTCGCCACAATTTATCTTGAAATTAATTTAGGATCCTAACTTTTATTTTTTCAGATTCGTGTTGGCGAATAGGATGGATTTTTATTTATTTTTTCTAGGGTATTTGTACATCTACCCCCTAAACGCCATCAAGATTATTATTCTATCCCTCCCATGTACCCATGGTGATTGCCATGTTGGTAATGTACATAGAGGTTGAAAATTCATGAGCAGGTGAGCTCCATTTCTAGAACTACTCCTCATGATATTTTCACTTTCGGGTTCTGGACTGCCGATGGAAGGTCTTACGTCTTTCTTTTTCTATATCCTGGTCCTTACTCGTCTATTCCTACAATTTCCATACTTATTCATCATCTTTACGCGTTATTTATAAATGTATGCATATATAAATGTATATTTATATATGTAACCCGGGACGCGTCAATCCACGAGTTCTCTGAAAACAATAAATAATCCATTAATGGGCATAACATCGTTATTCAGACATAAGCGATAGAGTTGGCGGTCTAGGTCTCCTTAGTCATGGGTCGTTTCTGTGGTCGCGAGATGGGCCTGAGGAGTTTAATTTAAGGTATGGTCATACGAGTAGAGTCGCTCATTGTTTCTATGAGTTGCATTCCCTATTCAAAGAATGAAACCTAGCATGGGAGAACATACACACTTGGGTTAGAGCTATTTGTTCCTGTTCGAGCGAGCAACTTCTTTCACTAATGGAAGTAGAGGGGTAATAGCCATGGTGGATGAAACCTACAAACAAAACCATATGAACAATCTTAAGGCCAAATTCTTAAATATTAAATTAGAATAACGAGTAAAATTTCTTGTCGCTGAATTCGAAACTTTTCGTCGGGTAAAAATCACTTTATCAAATCCTGACATGTAAATTCTATTATTCAACAAAAATATGGTTCAAATTTAATTATTCATTTTGATAACTCTTTTTGAAAAAACGAAACAATAATTATTCCACAGAATATTTTAAATTTATTTATCTATTTTGATAGTCTGTTTGGGAACACGCAAAAATCATTATCTGAAAATGTATTACGAATTTACTTGTACTGTAACTTATCGATAATTTAAGCCAATGTTCTCATTTCAGCCACGAAAATCGTCATAAGGAACTCCTAAGCAACGAAATTATCAGATCCTATTGAAGAAATGTTTTGATCTCTAAACAAACTATAATTAAAACTTTCAATCTCACTTTAGATCCCAATAATTCCAATAAAATTTAAATCCATAATTTCTTAAATTGCTGCGGAAAGGGCCTATCAAACATAACAAACCAAAATACCATGTTTTTAAATTTTACTTTATTAATAAAAATTCTTACTGCACATTTTATTAAAATGAAATTGTTCATATAGTTGCCGGGCGTTTCTAGTTATTATCATCTAACATACTATTCATCGAAGATATATCGTTTATGAGTTTGCACAGTGGTATCAAGGGATAATTGGCTGCCTATGAGCTATTAAAAGCGTGGAGCCTGGGTTCGTATGATAATAAAAATTTTCCGTGGATAATAATCTCGCAGCTTAACCTAAAGTTTGTATAATTTCATGGCATGGTCGGTTTCATTGTCATCGCTCTTTAGGTCTTGAGATGGGCTGAGGCCGTTCTGAATGATTTGCTACGTCTACTTAATGCTCGAGGAAATGTTTTATTCACCTGATAATAATATTAATCCTTACCCTCAGATGTTCTCCGCTTTTCCGAGTTTGGTCGGGATCTCCGTGATGCATCGTCGGACGTACTGGGGTATCGCGAGCTTTCTGTTCCGGTTGTGGCGTTGTTACAACTAGGCGCTTTTGACATTCTGATTTTTTTTAATTTTGTGGTTAATGCAATCCAATCTAGATTTTATATGTGAATGGGTGCGCACACATCGTCATCAGCGAATCAACTCTTTGCTTGGCTTACCCACCGGTCTCGTAGCGGTGTGTCGGCATGTCCGATTTCTGGTAAGCGATTGAACTTTTATTGATTGGTATTTTAGTAAATGTCGAACTACCTGCCGGTTTGGTTTCATGAGACTTGTCCTCATGATTTCTTCAATCGTGATGCTGTTAATTGACTATTTATTTTTCTGGATTCTGAAGCGACTACTTTTTCATGCAGCTTATTTTCACGGAATTCCTCTCTTTGCTCCATTTGGTAAGATTTTATTTATGTATTCGTTTAATTATATTTCCCATTACTAGGATTGGTGTTCTAAATCTCTTGTGCAGAGTGGCTTATTTCTCGAGTGGTTGTTCAATTTATTCTAATTAATTCCGTATTTAACTGATATATCTATCAGTATTGTTCGTCCTATTTATGGTTATATTTACCTACTATTGTAAATTATACTGGTTATTTTACATTTGATCAATATATTTTACCATCCCGATTCATGCTACTTATTTTGTCTCCGGTGAGTACATTTTCGATTTGTTTTATTTAATCTATATTCAAACAATTTAATTGTTACCCCGATTTTGCTCTATTTGCTTTATGTTCTGATTTCAATTTATTCGTTTTAATTAATGTACCGATCATTACGATTTATTCTATTTATTTAGGTCTAATTAGTCGATGTCCGATTTATTTAGTTCCCATTTATGTTTGTTATCTAACTCATTCTATCTAATATATATTCGGTCAATATAATTATTACCTCGATTTTATTCTCTTTGCTTTATATTCAGATTTTAAGTTATTCGTTTTATGATATATTTAATTAATGCACTAATTATTACGATTTATTCTATTTATTTTAGGTCTAATTAGTCGTTGTTCGATTTATTTAGTTCACATTTATGTTTGTTATCTAATTCATTCTATTTAATGCATATTCGATCAATATAATTATTTCCCCGATTTTATTCTCTTTGCTTTATATTCTGATTTCAATTATTTCACTTTATGATATATTTCATTAATATACTGATTATTATGATTTATTCCATTTATTTTAGGTCAAATTAGTCGTTGTTCGATTTATTTAGTTTACTTTCAGTCGTTATGTTTGTTATCTGATCCATTCTATTTAATTTACATTTAGTTAATTTTTTTTTACTCGGGAATTATTCTAAATTTTTCAGGAATTGTTGCCTGAGTCGACCGCTCTTACTCGTCTTGCGACCCCCGTCAACCGGTGGCAGACGTCTCACATGAAATCTACTAATCGGACTATAATTCCCACTCATCTCACATTTACGTTGATCGTTTTTTGTGGCTAACTCGTTTGGCTTGTTCTCGCAATACATTTTCTTATAGTATTTCATTGCGATTTTTACCTACAGAATTAAACTTGATCAACTCTTACCGATTACGTAGTTAGATGATGGGTGGTTCATTTGTAGATCGGTAAATTTCATCAATTTTTAGATTCGACAATAAATCCTAAGCATTGTGGGTGAATTATTTTGCACTGATATTATCCGTATTCCCTTTTCCCCTTAAGATTTATTCAGTTACGGGAGATTTTCCCTCTTTTGTTCAGCGTTAATTGTGATTGTCGTTGTCTATTTAGTAATTATTATTGGGCTTACATTGGTTACGCGGGGTTAATCCTATCTCGAAAGTCTATACTTTGGGTTTAATTCTTTTAGAACGTGATGTTAGCGTTTCACTTCATTTATACTGCAATGATTTAATATTTGTTTGACTTATCCGTATTAGGGTGGGTTATGATGTTGAATTTTTGCATTTTACGCATAGTTCAAAGTAATGATTTTTTGAATAACGTTCCTCATTTATGATTTCGCACAAAAACTTTGGATTGTTGACGATTGAAAAGGCATATTGTTAATTCATTAGACTTCTACTGCGCTTTATAAGTTTGGGAGTAAACAGCATATATTTTGAGTGGGCAATTATGGAGATTTTAAACATTAATTTAAATTAAGATCGATTTTCTAATTATTATTTATGACTTTGGATACATTACTAATCGATATAGTTTTACTTTTCAAAATTTCGTTTAAGATCATAGCAACAATTTAATAACATCGCTTTTCCCGTACCTTTCCCCAAATTGATCCTAAGATAAGCCTGTGTCGATATTAATAGTTTAAGAGTGCCCACTGGACTACTCGGTGTGGTGATTTTGAGCCGTGAGTTGTAAATAATATTTAGGTCGAGTTTATAGGAAATGAATGCCGACGAAACAGCCAAAAGACTATTTCCCCTTCACCCTTTTACCCTATACAGAATGATATTGACGTTTCAGCTCCTGCGTTCATCACGCCGGAGCCTTCCCGGGCACGAGTCATTGGCGATTGTACACGCACTTACACGACTCGATTATGTGTTTGATTTTAATAACTTGTGAGATGTATAGGCTGTGGGCCGGAAAAATTTCGACAGGAAAAAAATCTATTTGGTTTTAATATATATTTTTGCCATATACTTTGTCACATAGTTGTCATTTAACATATTCATACATCATATATCATCACTACCCCTCTCACCACGCCGCAATCCAAGCAGAGCTCATTCGAGGTTGCAAGGATACGACGTGGAGAGAGTGTCGAACAAGCTCTCACTCACATCAAAGTTCAATGTCTTCACTGGTTAGACGAGAATTGGTTCAGATTAAAACTGATTTCGAGTTTTGTAAAACTGATTCAAATTGTGTAGAAATGAATCGGTATATATACCTATTGTATGACTCTAACCTTGCGTGTTCTTTTTGATTTAGTAAAAAAAAATTTGACCTTGTGATTTTCTGGAATATTCTATTCTTAATTTTATTATTTTGTAATTTAATTTGACAATTTTTCTTTTGAATTTTTAATTGAATTATTTCTAATTCAAATTCTTTGATTTTTATTCCATTTTTATGAAATTTTGCATTTTTTGATAAATTGTCAAATTTCGGTCAAATTGTTAGGTTTTCATGTTATGTTTATGTTTATTTCGTGCGGATCTTGTTGCACTTTGTTATTATTTTAATTTATTTTTGTGTTTTATAATTTTATATTTAATTGTTCTCTTTCTCGTATTTTAGCAGGGTTAGTTGATGTTTTAATAGGTTCTATTTTAAATCTGCATGTTGTATTTACATGTGTGTTACAGATTCATTTAAACACTTTACAAGGCCGTTTGTGTTCTGGCCCAACCGTATTAATGTCGAGGGAGTCAGAAGAGTTAAGTAGACGTAAGTCCTTCTATCGGCAGTCAAGAACCCGAAAGCGAGATTATCACAAGGAGTAGTCTTAGAAATGGGGCTCACCTGCTTGTGGACTCTCGGCTGCTATATGCAGTACCAACATGAGCTTGCTCATGGGTATATAGCGGTAAGGTCAAAATTGTGGGGTGCCTGGGTGAGATAGCAACTACCCTAGAAAAGTCAAGAGTTAGCGAAGTAAGCAGATTAAAATAGATGTGCGCAGATTAAAACAAAATTAATTCTACCCAGTACACCAGGATATTTTTAGTAGAAAATATTTAATTAAAAAATTATAAAAATATAGTGTCTATTTAATGTAAGAAAATAATAATAATTAGTTTTAGATAATACAAATAAACCCAAGGTCAAATTTTGTTTTAACTTTTCAAAATTTACACGCAAGGTTAAGGTCACAGAATAGGTATATATACCGATTCATTTTTTCAGAATTTTAATCGCTTTGTAAGCGATCACATTTTCATTGATAAAAGCTTAAACCGTTTTTTGTCAGCAAAATCACTCTGCTTTACAAAAGTACTACTTCTGAGAGATATTAGTTTCCGAAAGAAAAATTTGGAAGAACTTCGATTCAACTTTGTCTGAAGCTATTGTTAAACATAACCAAGTGAGGGTAATTTTAAGTGATGAATGCTGATGTGATGACTAATGTACTAATGGTGTAATATGAATTATATGTGTCAAAGTTTACGAAAGTTCTTTATGAAGTCGAAATTTTTCGGTCCCAAAACCAAACAACCCGCAAGATATTAAAATCTACATACTAGTCGAGACGTGTAAGTGCAGGAATATCCCCAATATCTCGCGTCCGTGAAGATCCAGTCGTCCGTAATGACGGAATCAAACGTCAATTATGAAAGCTATAGGTGATAGGGAAGATAGAGGACCAGTCTTTTGGCTGACACTAAGTCATTCATCTCTCGAAAAATCTTATTTACTTATCGGCTAAAAATCTCTTACATCGAGTTTTCCAGTGGGAAATCGTAAAAATCATAATATCAACATAAATGTCTTAAGGTAAAGTTGCAACGGAAAATTTTTATTAATATAGTATAATCGCTTAAATGTTAGTATTAAATGTTTAATCGGCACCCTCAACGTTAGGAATAAATTTATAGGGACATTAGTGGTTTTGCTTATGCAATATAAAACTAAAATCGATAATTTTATAAATATTTAACTGGTAGATAATTTTATTAACGATATTATCATTCAAATAAAAGATAACAATTAATGAGGTAGAAAACCATTAGTCACTAAACAATCCTATTAAAATTAACATCGCTTAAATTTAAAAGGGTTTAAAACGGAAAAAATCAATGAACGGGTAGGATAATCACCTAAACTGACGAAAATTTCAGCATTAATTCCGTAATGTGAATCAGGGTGAGCTTGAGGAGAAAGGAAGCATCATTCGAAATCACTGCATCATTGGGAGACGACATCAGAGTATAATCCCGATTACAATTAACTTGGAACAATCAGTAGTGCGAAATAAACTCCATCACAACTGACCACAATTCTTTCATGATATTTTCGTTCCTTCTAGCGTTCTTCTGGAGAATTACATAACAATGTTTTCCATTTATACCCGAAATCAACATCCTAATATTCCAAGAGATTTCATTTTTTAGCAACATCGAAGTCCACAATTTATTCTTACAAAAAATCACTTTTGTCAATATGAAATATCACGAATTGTTGTGAATAGACATCATGGGTCTTTCCTATCCAAAGCATTTCTCCTCGCAATTGCCGGCCCACTCCATTATAACAACAACAAGGTGGAATAGTCGGAATTCAAAATGAATATTGTGACCCTTGAAAATAATTTATAACAGAAATTACTCGGATTAAACTCATAACGGACGCCCAAATAACTTACTCTACGACGAGTGGAATACTGATCAAGGTCCAACATCCGATCGGTGAACCACTAAAGTTTAAAATTCTTCAGAAAACTTGTGAATTATGAGTATTAACATTGGAAACAACAGTGATATAAATTAAAGAAATAAATAATTACTCCTTACTTTTGGTGGGTTACAGGGTTTCACATCTTGCTTATCTTCCTGGCGACCCTAGTAACGCCATACAAAAAGATGCTAACTGCCACTTGGCACCCGTTGCTAGGCAACGTTGGTAATGTGTTCAAGTGGTGGACCGCCCGCAAAAATTGAGTATCATTAGCTAATACTGTAGTTGCTCGGACAATCCTCGGGTTCACGAGCTGTCGATAGAAGACCTGTGCTCGCTTTTAATTATTGGTCCCTTTGCGTCTAAATTTCTATTGTCTATCCAGCTGGTTTATCGGCGTCAGTTTGAGAAAACAAGATAATTAGTGGTTTTGTTTAATTCCCCACGATGTTATTTTATTTAAAACAAAACATTACTAGTACAGAAATGCAATGAGAGATGTACAGAGAACAGTATTTTTCACAATAGTCTATTTCTCTATGAAACGCATTGATTGGAGAGTCGAGCGGCTCGGCGCTTGGCTCGCTCCTTGCGACCCGGTCGTCGACTGGATGTTGAAGGAATTGTTGGAGTAGGGTTTTCGACAGGGGTTGGCATTGCGGATGGGGTCGGATTCGACTCACGGTATGCTAATTGAGCCGGGGCGAAAACTAGAGGGTAGGTTACCGCTGCCCCCTCTTGACTAGCGGACAACGCTACCTCTAGCCCCTTGATTTGGGTCTTCAGGCTTGTCACCAATTGTCTTTCTTCGGCCCACCCCTTCTGGGCCGCGGCTAACTTTTGATACAACGGCTTGACTCTAGTGGGGTTTACCCACGTAGCCTTGAGTTGTTGCATTTCCCTGACCAGGTGTATGAGTTGATCGTGGAGATCCTTATTTGTTTGTCGTGCTTGGGTTAATTCGTTTTGTAAAAGCTTCACGGGGTCCATTTCTAAAAAACATAGTAAGGGTGAATTGGATGACGACTAATTCCATTATGAGCGGTTTTACTTAAACAATTTTTTAAAATGAAGATAATGCTAATAATAGAAGAGAAAAGTAGTTTGTAATACTAATATTCAACTCATCAAAACAAGAATTAATCGTCAGCAAGAAATCGCTTGATCCCTTCTTCTGGCGAGTAACCAGGGATCACGATTACCGGCCTCTTAAGGTTTCTAACTGGCCTTGGAGAGGGTGGGTATCTACTGGCTAACCGTCCTGCCATCAGATCATCTCGGACGTTGGCCAGGTGTGCTGCGGCCCTTGCCACATCTTCTTCGACCTGACGCTGGAGTTGGAGGAGGTCCTCCAGGAGTTCTTGAGCCTGGGCTAAAATGTCCTGAGAAGGATTAGGCTCGTCGAACGGCTTCCGAAACTGCCGCATGAATTCTTCTGGGGATGGGTCTTTCGGCTGATCATCTTCAGACATGGAAGGGTATCGCTCTTGATACACCCGATTCCATGCCTGTCTCCATTGTTCTACTACATGGGCGGGTAGTTCGAGCATAGTTCCGGTTTCTACTAAATAGAAATAACTTAGTGAGGTGGGTAGTTTCATTCAAGATTTCTTTGATAATTTATAGGGAGATGCCTAGCTTGTGATTCACAAATTGTACAGATTTTCTAGTCGTTTACGGAAGAGATTGGGTCAATTCAAATGCGTATTAGTGTCCGGTCTAATGTTGCAGTTGGAATCTAGAAGAAGACGATGCTTTAAGTCACTGGGTTAGACGTCTGCCTGCTGTACGGTCATTCGAGGTATGCTTAAGGTTAAAAAATGATAAAACGTAATTGTAGGTCATCTTAGCTTAAATGGGTTTATGGATTACCAATCGTTCGAGTTTGTATATATTTAGATGATTTAATTGGGTAGGTGTAAATTCGATCATCGGGGGTTCTAATTAACAATTTTTACGAAAACCTTGGGCTATAATTGAACAATTAGGTATTTGCACAGGGCTATATGATCAAATATGTAAATAAGGTTCGCTAACTAAGCACGTGGTTGAATAATCAAATCTCTATCTATAGTTAACAAATTAGACATTTATATACCGTTAAATGATCAGATTTCATATATGGATTAATTAATTGGACAATTATATGCCGTTAAATAATCGGATTTTATATATGGGTTCATTAATTAAACAATTATATACCGTTATCTAATCAAATTTTATATACGGATTAACTAGTTAGACAATTTTATACATGATTAAGCAATCAAATGGTTATTAAATTAAGCATTCATAAGTATGCATAAACAGGTAGACGTTCACACAATGTTAGACCTCGAACTGGAGCGTTTTAATGATCACCATTTCCTTTATAAACAAAGTGACAGGATGTGCGAGTCAATCACCATTTGAACACGGTGAACTGTTTATGTCGACGGAAATGAATGGTGATCAAAGGTTGTTTATTTTAGAACTGGTAAATTTTTAATTCATTTTATTCTAGGCAGGGGCACTTTCAAGATCATGTATTCATGAAATGGTGAGTTATGTGGTTTCGGCCAAGTGAAATAAATTTCGATTTACTATTTTTTTTTAAGGAAAGAGTTTCGTGGTTCTCGGCGAGCGTCATTCCTCACACTTGGAATTTATATGGGAAACCTTTTATAATGAAAATCAAGCCTGCATCGTTAGCAAAGTCTGATCATTAAGCTGTTGATCCGTCGAATTGGTAAAGTTGATTCTCATAGTTTATATTATTTGGTTTTACCTAATAAATTATCTCAGGCTGTTATTTTGTTTTCATTTAGAAATTTACGTTACTTACTAAATCCCGTTACTCTCATTTATCTTAGCGGATATGTTAATGAAATTCAATCAATACGGTACTTATTTTCTTCACTTTTAATCGATAATAATTTAATTTGCTTATCTTTGTTCTGTCTATATCTCAATTCCGTGATCATCAAGTCAAAGGTCCCTCCCTCTCACTTCGTGGATTCGTTGGATTTAATTACATATGAAATTTTTCATTGCTCGAGCGAAATCGGATGTTTATCGATGGATTAATTAGTTACGCCCACAATTCTCTGTATGAACCTACAATAGGCTCTAATCCACATGGGTTGATTTTAGTTATGAAATTTCATCAAGAAGGACCTTGTCTGCTGATCACGAAACTGATTCAACTTTACAATCATTTTGGTTAATATAATACGCTTAGTTAACAGTTTGGTGATTCGAGATTTTATAAATTGTTTATTTATTCGGATATTTGTTCTTCAGTACATATATTCTGGTTCAAACACTTGTCGTTATGGTGAAATGGTCAAGGAGTTAAATCTCCATTACGTTAAGCAACAATTATCTCTTAAGTCTACTTGGTTTAATAAATTGACGAGTCAAATAATTTTTCGAAATCCTTTGTTTCTTTACGGTGCAATATTTTACTTTAAATGGTTGAGTGAGCATCAATGGATTATTTATTGAATAACTCTTTAGTTTACGATATTTAATTTCTTCATGGTAATCAATTAACGTCGACGAAGTGTTTAATAAATGGATGATATTCAATTAAAAAATTGAAGAGTTAAATGAACACTTGATGAATTAATTTTCTTTTCTTTAAACAATACTAATATGAGTTATTTATCAAATGAATATTTTAATGGATTAATAATCAATTTACAATTAACGAATTACTTATCAATTAAATGTTTTAATGAGCTTTACTTTAAGCAATAATTAAGTTAAAAATCAGTGAATGATTATTTAATTCGCGGTATAATACTTCCATTAATTAATTAGGATTAAATGAGTACTTGATTTATAAGAGTTTAATGAATATTGTTATGAGAATCAATAAATTATTTATTAACTGATCTCTATCAATTTATTTGACTCGTAAATTTAATTTTGTTCGAAATATTAATTTAAATTATAACAACGATTTCCATTTTAGTTTAACCCCAGTTCCAATCCCTTTTAATAAGCCTTAGGCGCATTTTGTGTTTACATTATATTTACTGAGTGCCCACTGGACTACTCGGTGTGATGAGTTTTAGCCGTGTGTGATATGATTTTGAGTCGATTTTACAGAAATGAGGAACGAGGAAGCGATCAAATGACTTCTTCCTTATTCCTCCTTTCATCTATAGGGATAATATTGACGATCCAGCTCTGCGTTCCGCACGCCGGGCCTTCACGGGCACAGATCATTGGCGATATTCCACGCGCTTACACGAATCTGAATTGTGTGTAGATTTTATTTGCTTGCATTATGTTTCGGCTGTGGGCCGGAAAAATTTCGACATATTTTAATTAACAAATTATAGATATATATGAAACAATTTATGCATAATAACGTTTATTAATTATCATAAAAAAAAAATAACAAGTTACCATTCCGATTTATAAAAATAACATAAGTTCATATAATAAACCAAATGCCTCTCTTCCCACGCCGACGTCCGAGCAGAGCTCTACAGAGATGCAAGGTACGGGGCGTGGAAAGAGGGTTCCAAAATCAATGATCCTCACCTAAAATTCTGAAAATTTAAAACGCTGATCTCGAATAGATTTACAGTAGTTAAACAAAGTCTAAATAATTCAAAATAGTTTTTGGTTTCAAAATGGTTTTAGTCAATTTGAAAAATGGTGTTTAAACAAATTTCAACAAATGGTTTTTGTAAATTTGAAAAATGGTTAGTTTTAATGTGAAAATGGATCAGTATATATACCTAAATTTTTGGTGTGTAAAATTTGATGTAGTAAAACAAAATTCGACCTTGTTGTTTTCTAGCAAATTCTATTACTTATTTTTATTATTTTCCGATTTATTTTTATAATTTTTTATTTAGAATTTTAATTGAATTATTGCTAATTCAATTTTTTCGATTTAGATTTCATTTTAATGAACTTTAATTGATTTTTCCAATTTCGTCGAATTTGTCGTGTTTTCTTGTTGTATTTGTGTAGGTATCGTGCGGATCTTGGTGCATTTTGTTAATATTTTAATTTATTTTTATGTTTATTATTTTATATTTAATTCTTTTATTTTCTCAGATTTTATATGGTTTAATTGGTGTTTTGGGGTTTATTTAAATTGCGTGTTGTGTTTGCGTGTGTGTTTCTGATCCATTTAAACATTTTGAAGGCCGTTTACGTTCTGGCCCAACACTTTTACATCCTTGAATCTGACCACGTCTAATGAGAAAAAACGAAATTACTAACAATTTACATTGGATATTGAGTTGGCATTACGTCATATCCAATCAGGCGGCTAACGATATTCCACACAGTGACAGCGATTGGAGGACAAATCTATTAATCCCCAAATAACAAGAACAAACAGTTGACACGTAATCATGATTGATTGCCTGACAGCTGCTAACTGAGGATTGATCCATGAAGGAATTAGAATTTAAAAAATTAAATCGGGAATTTTAGAAAATTGTATGAACGCTCAAATTTTTAAGTCGTTGGATTTAGTTAACCGCGATGGCTAAGCCAGTCATCCGGCCCTATAAATATCAACATAGATACCAAAAAATGATATTTTATTGAGACCAACCAATATGAGCAACAAGGAAGCAAAGGTGAAGAAATCCTTGATGACTCCGTTGACGGACCAAAGTCAGGAAAAATCTATATACACAAGAAACAATCGCAGAATGAGACATGCCACTGAAGTCAGATGTCCGAAATCGACAGGTGAGAATATGTTTAATAATGTTTATATGTTATTACCATACGCTAAGGTAGAACTTAAGTTGACCAAATTGAAAGCCCAAATCACTTTATTCCATTAATGTTTGGAAACGGAAATGATGAACTCCCAGAATGCGTGGAGATCTGAAGGATGTATTGAGAAACGAAATTCAAACAAGAAGTACTAACTGAACATATGGCATTTCTATACTTGCCCAGAGGTAAGAGCACGCTTACTCTAGACAACGACCAAAGGGCGACTCGGATTTTCGATACAACGACGATCGGATGAAATTTAGACGAGGATAATTCGGACGGGAAGCATCGAGCAAATTGTTATGACTTAATTAAAAATTTGGTGTAGAAGTTCTTGCTTTATCTTAAAAAAGTTCAATAATTAATCATAGATCAATCAATAAATCAATTAAATTAAAGTCAGGGACTAGCCAATTAGATATACTAAAATACCTAACATTAGTAAAGTTACTCAAAGATTTTGAAATCTCCTTCTGGATTAATTAAATCCGAGAAACCATGAATAAATAGAAAATGTAGCACTGCGAAATCGCACAACCCAAATCTAAAGGGAGTTATTAAAGACAATTACGTTCAGCACAATAATTGATGGAGCTACTATAGGGAACTTTGGCGGAATTAATTTTTATTGTATTGAATCCATGTATGAAGAAAAGAAAATTTATGTATGAAAAAAAGAAAATTTAAAAAATTGCTTGTCGTAATTGTAGATCTGGATACCATCCTTATACTGTGAAAGGAGTTAGCTAAAGTGCGACGAGAAGACGCGGAGCTGCATTAGCAACGGCTACAAATGAGCAGAGAAATTCAGAAAATACAAGCGACTTGGATTGAGCCATCTCACGCTAAGCGGACGTACCAGCACCTAACCACTGCCCAACGAGGATGGGCGGAAAAGAAACAGTTTTTTCTGACCCAACGAATACAAATTCGAAGTTTGGAAGTCGTGCTCTCGGCTTGCCAGGAAGGTAATGCGGTCACTTACTCGTTAAAGTTTGCGCCCGATCAAGTAGCATATCGGGACTCAACTAAACAAGTAGAAACGAAATGGCCTCACCCCAGGCCTGGAAAAGCGGAACTCGTGATGCGACGCTTACAGTGATCGATGGAGAAGACACTGATTAACTGAACTAATTGAACAAAGAAAGTTATAAATTTAGTACTGTAATAAAAATAAATTTTCCGGATTTTTGCTTTGATTCCTAAAATTTTATAAATCGATTTTACAATAATATTGAAGGACCAGTAAAGTATCAACTCAAGGAAAGAAATCAACGTAGAAATTAGATTAGTGTAGAAGGGAACGGAGTTGTAAATCGAGCATAGGCTTTTTATCGATGGCTCGTTGAACCCAACACAAGGCCCGGCCTTAGCAGTTATGGAAACTGAACTCACCTTACGTTACCTAACAACGGGTAGCCATTGGAGGGAGATGACTATGGCATGACTGTGTTACAAGGTCATAAACCACTAACCCACCAAGAAGAAAAAGATTACTACTCGATTTAACACAGGAAAGCTTGTTACAATATTTTAATTTTGGTAGAAGGTGAATAAAAGCTTTTATTTTGGTATAAAGTGAATACAATTTTTTAAAATGGTTAAAAGGTGTAATGCCTCATAATTTAATTTCTATTCTCTGTTGGACGTATGGGAATTTTACTTTAATACCTTAACATTTAACTTATTAGTGTGACTGTCGCCTCTAACCTCTAAGGGGTACTTTCCCGATACGCCATACGATTTGGATAACCATTGCGTACCCATGACCGAAATCATGTTGGTACTGTACGCAATAGCCGAATGCCATTCGAGCAGGTGAGCGCCATTACTAGCACTACTCCTCGAAGGACCTTCGCTTTCCCAGTTACTGCTGATGATAGAAGGACTTACGCATCACACCCTATTGTCCTACCTGTGCCTAATTCGCATTCAATCCAACTGAGTCGAGAGAACCGTGCGAAGTTATTCATATAAGCTTAACCCCTTCATTGTCAATGGTTAGGTGACGTCAACATTTACCAATACTATTATCCTGTCTCTATCAATCCGGAGAATATCTAATTCTAATTGCCAAAAAAGCTAAGATTGTATTACTATATTATACCATGACAATGACATTACGACAACGATACAAGCAGTACAACAAATACAAGATGAGGTGTAAGGATCGCGAAGGAGGGTTAGTTATTGCACATTCGCATTATGATCCATCTCTGCATAGCTTCACCAAGAGCATATTCGAGTTATACTGGCCTTACTCATCGGCATCAATGTCTGTTGGGAAACATCTATGCTTAGCCGGTCTGTACGGGGGAGGATTGGTATTACGTACGACCTCGACGCGTGTAGAAGGTACGGCCACTTCGGACGAGAAAGAAAATTGAGGCACATCGCTGGTGAGGGTTGCAATTTCATTTAGCTCCAAACCCAAATGATCTAGAGCCTGGTTGACCCTCGAGGATTCAGAGTTCTCGTCCACTAGGTTTATGTGGATCGAGTGAGCTGGCGATGGGAGAATTATGGTAGGAGCATAAAGTATATCCGGATCGAGCCCCGGAACATCGAATTCCTGATATGGGGGCGGGAGATCATCGATCCGGTACGGGCCTTCGAGTGGCTCCGTTTCCTGAAGGAGCTCAACTTCCCGGCGCCGATTCCGATTAGGCCGCCAACGGGCTGGATTAGCATTCGGTTCCGCCATCGGAACTTGGGACGACTCAATTTGTGGGGGAACCGAGGTGGTTGGGATTGGTTGGAGCTCGGCGATTGGTAGATGGTGTTCGGGTATGATATCTAGCTGACGGGCTCGAACACTTCCCGGGACGCGAGCTCGAAGCTCAACGTCCGTAAATGCTTGGCGGAGAGCCGTAGCCTGCTCTTTAATTAGCAGTCGCTGGCTACGCGACTCCGTGACTAACTCGTCTCGAGCCCGAGTCAATCTCTCTATCTTCCGATGCAGGCCCTGGGTGACTTAAATAAATTTTATTTCATGAAAACTGACTCCGAAGAGCCAGTGCGTCCTTTTAAGGGGACTAGCCCGACCATTAGTAGGTCAGACTTAATCAAGTTTTCAATTTTCTTATCTTTCTTTCATCATCAGTCCAGTTATGATAACCAGGCAAGTACAGTTCATCGTCATCTCAGTAATGTTATTTGCATTCATCCATGTTATCAGAAGTTTGGCATGTTTTTTCAGAAGTTTATCATCTCGAGCATTACAGTGATAATTTATCAGCTTTATTGAATTATTCAGCGACAATCTATCAGCTTTATTGAATTATTCAGCTCTCAATTGTGTCATCAATATATTGTTTTGTTGTTATTCTTTCTTTCTAAATTTATTAATGTATCCACCCCAGGTGAGACCATGGTAAGACAAAAACTAGGAGTACTATTATATAGCAGCAAATATAGCTGTTATTATACCATTAATTAGTTAAAAAAAACCATATAAAAACCATAACAGGAGTATTATATAACAGTAATTATTATACTATTAATTAGTAAAACGATAAAATAACCATATCAGGAATATTATATAACAGAAATTATAGCTGTTATTATACCATTAATTAGTAAAAACACACAAAAACATATTCTATATAGTTGTTATTACACCCTTTTAATTAGTGAAAACCGTATAAAAAACCATAACAGGAGTATTATATAACAGTAATTATAGCTTTTAATATACCATTAATTAGTAAAAAAAAACACATAAAAACAGATTCTACAAGTAGTCCGTATATACCCAACAAAAATTTAATAAATTTTAATAAATTTTCTGGAGAGGACCAGGTGCCTTTTACCCGTTCGTACGTCGACCGCAACAACTGGTATTTCTTCTCTAGATCCTCAAGTCGTTGTCTGAACGCGATCACCGACGGTGAGAGTCGGGAGATCCGCGGGAGGTTTTTCAAAGATGAGCCGGCTTCGGAGTCCATATTCTAAAAGGGAAGAGAAGAGATTTAGGAAACAGTAATTGTCGGAGAGTTAATGGGAACCTATGGTCTAATTAGCGTGAGAGTAGCGGAAAAAACACGGTCACGTTATAGGCGATCGTTTGGGCGAAAATGCTTTACTCCGGTAGGCCTAAGGTTAACCGCAGATACGGGTTAAATTAGTTAGAGGGGGGTACTACAATTAGGGGGTGGAACATCTCATCGGGCTCATCATTCATTTTCATGTCCAGTTACTTACTGCTATTGCGTTAGTTCACTTAATTCCTACTGTATGAACAACGGTATCTAAAGGAGCCCCCATCATAATACTTGTACAATTTTAGGTCGTTACTTTTTAAGGAAATTTACGAGTTTCTAAATATTTGATTTATTTCTAAATTAGTATAACTGCCGTGATTGCCTATACCCTCAGAGGTGCTACGATTAGTTAGGTTATTATATTACTACTGTTGGGCCAGAACACAAACGGCCTTGAGAAATGTTTAAATGGATCGGTAACACACATGCAAACATAACAAGCAAATTTAAAATAAACCTATTAAAACACCAATTAAACCCTACCAAATATGAGAAAAAGAGAATTAAATATAAAATAATAAACATTAAAATAAATTAAAATGATAACAAAACGCAACAAGATCCGCACGATACAAACACAAACATAACAAGAAAACCCAACAAATTCGACAAAATTTGATAAATTAATAAAAGTTCATGAAAATGAAATTTAAATCAAAGAATTTGAATTAGAAATAATTCAATAAAAATTCTAAATAAAAAATTATTAAAATAAATTAAAAAATAATAAAAATAAAGATTAGAATACACTAGAAAATAACAAGGTCGAAATAGGTATAAATACCGATTCATTTTCACATTAAAACGCACCGTTTTTCAAACGAACACCATTTGAATCATTTTAATTGATTTTGAATCTTAGTTATTTTAAATCTATTGTCAAATCGATTCTTTAGATTTTAGGTGAGAAATAGTTTATTTTGGAGCTCTCTCTCCACGTCACATCCTCGCAACCTCGGTAGAGCTCTGCTTGGATGTCGGCGTGAGGAGAGATACAATTTTATGCCTTTGTAATTTACTTTTGGTCAAGTAATTTTGTATTTTGGTTCTTTAATATGTTAATAAATATTTATAATATTTATGAATTGTGTTATATATTAAACTGTCGAAATTTTTCCGGCCCACAGCCAACACAAATCGCAAGTTAGTAAAATATATACAGTACAGACTCGTGTAAGTGCGTGGAAAATCGCCAATGATATGTACCCGTGAAGACCCAGCGTGCGGAACGAAGGGGTCGTAACGTCAATATTATCAGTGTAGAAGAAACGAGAAATAAGGAAGAGGTCTTTTGGCTGCTTCATCGTTTCTCATTTCTGTAAAATGGACCTAAAATTATATTACACACGGCTCAAAATCATCACACCGAGTAGTCCAGTGGGCACTCATTAAATATAATATAAACACAATATGCGCCTAAGGCTTACTAAAGGGTAAGGGTACGGGAAATAAATTAATATAAATTTATTGATTGAAAATAAAGTAACTCATTGATTAAAACTAAAGTAATTCATTGATTAAAAATAAAGTAATTCATAGTATCAAACTAAAGTAATTTATTGATTAAAAATAAAGTAATTCATGGATTAAAACTAAAGTAATTCATTGATTAAAAATAAAGTAATTCATAGTATCAAACTAAAGTAATTTATTGATTAAAAATAAAGTAATTCATGGATTAAAAATAAAGTAATTCATTGATTAAAAATAAAGTAATTCATTGATTAAAACCAAAGTAATTTATTGATTAAAAATAAAGTAACTCATTGATTAAAACTAAAGTAATTCATTGATTAAAAATAAAGTAATTCATAGTATCAAACTAAAGTAATTTATTGATTAAAAATAAAGTAATTCATGGATTAAAACTAAAGTAATTCATTGATTAAAAATAAAGTAATTCATTGATTAAAACCAAAGTAATTTATTGATTAAAAATAAAGTAATTCATGGATTAAAACTAAAGTAATTCATTGATTAAAAATAAAGTAATTCATAGTATCAAACTAAAGTAATTTATTGATTAAAAATAAAGTAATTCATGGATTAAAACTAAAGTAATTCATTGATTAAAAATAAAGTAATTCATAGTATCAAACTAAAGTAATTTATTGATTAAAAATAAAGTAATTCATGGATTAAAAATAAAGTAATTCATTGATTAAAAATAAAGTAATTCATTGATTAAAACCAAAGTAATTTATTGATTAAAAATAAAGTAACTCATTGATTAAAAATAAAGTAATTTATTGACTAAAAATAAAGTAATTCATTGATTAAATTAATTGGTTGATTAATGATAAAATAAAATAAATTAATCGGTTGATGGAAAGTAAGTACAAATCCGTTGCGTAAAAATAAATTAACAATTCACTAAAAATAAATTAATACGAAATCATTGCTATAAAGAGAATTAAAATCATTGTTGTAAAGAAAATTAACAACATTGTTAAAAAAAAAGGAAGAATAAAATCGATGTTAATAAGAAATCATGGATGTGGGTAGATTAATTCGTTATGAAACAAAATAAAATTGACTTAATAAATTTAACTTGACGATAATGTTTAATTTAAAAAAAAATTTTAAAGCTTAAACTACTGATAAAAAACCCAAACATTGACACTAAAAACCGAGAATTAATACAACTAGTGCTCTACAAAATCGACGCAAAAAATCAAAGAACGACCATAAAAACTTATGATGATAAATCAATTAACGTCGAAAGGAACGATCACAAAATTATATTAATATTACATAAAAGGGAGCGATCATGAAGCTACATTAACGTTACAAAAAGCTGAAAAACTACAAGAAAAGCTTACCGCCGACATCGAATTTCAATAACTCTAATGAAATAGTTCAAACATCCCTGAGAAAAGCGATGAATAGAGGTTCCTTAAAAAATCCAATAATATAGGAGCAATAAAATTCCAAAAGCATTCGATTGCATAAATTCTTCGAGAAAGATCACTCCAAATCCGCAGTAAAGTCTCCAAGTATTTTCTGAAACATTGATCAAAGGTATTCAAAGTAGCTAAAATATTAACTTACCAAAACTAATCCGACATAATAGTGCAACCAAATTTCGGTGAATTTAACTACGACAAATCGCGAAATTCTATAAACAAACTACAACTAATGTAAACATAGAATATGAACCTAAACAAACTTAATTATCGCCGTTCAGTTCTAAATACTGAGAATCCCATCGAATCGACAAATTAACCAACAACTATAATCAATAATCCGACCGGAAAATCGACAATCCAAAGTCGTTCCGAACATATCGACTTAATTTAAAATAAATAAATCTATGCGGAAATGCATGCATCAACCCCCAACCAAGTCAATAGCGATTATAAAATTGTTCTCCTAACATGGATTTTTCGGCCATAAGGGATTTATCCAAAGATCCGAGCTCGCAAGATAACGTTTCATAACTTCCCTTGATTAATTTTCCTAACGTTAGAAACTTTTGATTAATGACCATTATAGTCGTCATCCTTAAAGAAATCCATCAATTCAAAATTAGTTAATTAATAATTGTATCCTACCATACTAAACGTCGAGCCGTTTGATTGTGAATAAACTTCTGTTAAAACCTTAAATGTCCATAACCCAATTAGTTGTAGTAACGGAGTGTCGCTTTATTTAAAAATTGTCATAACCATTATAAAAAAGGAGATATAGGAGAGTCGTGAGCTAGGATAGCTAATTAAATATATTATATCATAAATTTATAGATTAATAGTCATATTTATTTCATTTGAAAATCGCATCACTAATTAAAGTTTTAACAGAATCTGATGAGGTCTGGAGTTTGATAATTCAAGTTGCAACATCACATTTATTATTATTTAATCGATTACTAAAATCAAGCGGACGATTTAAATAAATTAGCTTTCACTCCCTTATACGCAACTATCTTACCATAATGACATTTCAGAAGAGAAAATGCCGCTCGGTTGGATCTCTACCCAGGTAGTCGACGAACAGAGTCAGAAGAGAGCATAACCAACAACAGAAATTATCAAGGAACTTCAACCAAGGTGGCCATATCCCATCACCTGGCGGTTATTGGGCCTCGAAAAGGACCCTTGTTGGCCCAACGGACAGCGATACCCTGCCGAAGAAACCCGCGAACACGCGCGGAACCTCCTCACTCAATGGGAAAGGGTGCAGGAGCAAGTGGACCTGAACGTGGTCAAGGCGAGGATGTATCTCGCAAACGTGGAAGAGGACATCCGCGTCGGGCGTATTGCCAAGGCTTATCCACCTCGACCGGCCCGCGATACCCGACGGCCATTCCCAGTTTCACCTCGGGGGAAGGGCCTGAAGAGACCATTTTTCGAAGAACCCTGATTTCTCAAGAGCATGAACAATAAGTTGTGTATTAATGTGATTAAGTTTTAAAAGAAATTTTCGCTAATTGTCGTTCGTCTTGAATCCTTTACATGAATAGATTCATTTTGATAACCATGTTTGCAATAATCATAATTTCTAATTATGTAAATCCGTAGAGAAATTTAAAGATTTTTGTTTATTATAGCGATGGCAACTACCCAATTTCTACAAGCTGAATTGGAGCACGCAAGGAGCGCAAATACAAATCTCCTTAACCAAATACTCCAGATGACGCGAGAAGTGCAACAAATCAAGGCAACCTGGTCAGACCCGAACAAGGTGAAAACTCTTTATCTCAGGCTAACAGCAGCTCAAAAGGGTTGGACGGAGGAGCAACAACTCAATCGGAGTCTGCGCACTCAGATCAGGGGATTGGAGGTCGCCCTAGCAGTCTGTCGGGAGGGGGAAGCAGTAACATACCTGCTTGTCTTCGCCCCGTCCCAGATGCCGCATAAAAGTTCTCAATCTACGAACCAGTCCGCCACTTCATCAAATAATCGTCGGCCGGGACGCAAGGAGCGTGCCCGACGCCGAGCAGCACAACTCCCAAGTCCACCCCAATAGCTCACGAATGATATGTATTTTCTTGTTGATTTGAAATAAATAAGTCGCATTCATTGTTAATTTATCTCCAAGATACGCTTGCGTACAAGCGTTATTATGAATACTCGTATCACGTTTTCAAACCTTCGTCCACAGTCAACAAAAATCTGATCTTGAACTCTTACACAAGGGACAGAGCAAAGCGAGCACAGGTTTTCTATCGACAGCTCGTGAACCCGAGGGTTGTCCGAGCAATTACAGTATTAGTAATGATGCTCACTTTTTGCGGACAATCCACCCACTCGAACATATTTCCAACGTTGCCTAGCAACGGGTGCCGGGTGGTAGCTAGAAATCATTTTGTATGGCGTTACTAGGACACCAAAGACAAGTTAAACAAATAGCGAAACACTGTAACCCACCACTACCTATCTACTTAATTTCCTATACTGGAAGTATTATGAATGACTATTTGATAGTACTAGCAATACCTTCATTAATTTTCGTGGTTTAGGGTCACTGCTGATAGTTAAGGTTATACTATTATTGTAACTCTTACCAGAAATATCCGACGACTGGGACTCCTTTTTAATTATTAAGTGTTAGGGTTGTTATTATTTCGCTTAGTTTTCTAGTCGGTTCAATCATTTGGTTACCTATGTCTATGGATTAGAATTACAATTATTTAATTTCTAATGCCTATTAATGTTTACAATTATTTGATATAATGATATCGATTAAATTTACATTTATTAAATCACTGATAATTATTAAAATTGCAATTATTTAATTTACTGATGTCTATTAAATTTACATTTATTTAATCTACCAGTATCTATTAAAATTTCGATTATTCAATTTACTGATATCTACTAAATTTACAATTATTTAATTATAGGGCGTGTTAGCGCTTTCAATAAATACCACAAATATCTATTTTAAATGTATTTATTAATAGAAGGGTATGTATACTAAGAATCATTATTGATTAATGAAAATTAAATTGTTAAGCCTACTTAACATCGTGCTATTCTTCGTATGATTAAATCCAAATTCGGGAAGAATGACCTTGGTATGTCAGAAACTTGATAAGTCTGCCAAATAGCACACCGATTCAAGTCATCTGTGTCGTTATGGAATTAATGACGGAAACGGCTGCTGCGAATCAATCGTCTGTGTCAATAATGCGGGTAGTGTGAAAATTGTGGTGGCGTTTGTGTAAGCCAGTATTAGAAATTATTGATTTTTTCTGCGCTTGCTAGTGGTCGTTGCTCAGCGATTTGGTTAATTCATGGAGTTTTAATACCTGCACTGGTGAGTAGCTTATATGCAAAGTTAAGGTAATGATATTTATTTATAGAATGGAGGTCTTTCAGTTTATTTTTTCCTAATCACCGAGTTTGTGAGTGGACTGATCTCCTGTTGGATATAACTGGGTTTACGATCATGCTGGATATAGATTAATGTTAACCCACTTCGCAAGGGTCCTATCGGTTCCAGAAGAGTTGTCGAAAATGATTCTATGGCGTCTGACTTCTCTTGAGAAATACGCTTCCTAATTGGATGACGGCAGATTCTAGGTCGGAAATCTCTTGACGTTACATCTACTCGAGTCAATTGCATTTATTCGATTATGTCATTTGTCAAATGAGCTTATCTATCTGCCTCTCGCGTGAAATATCGGTGCTTAATTGCGATCAATTCAGACGGGTACTCAACCTATTCGAGAGGAAAATTCTCGGAACGTCTATCAGTGGTATGGGACTCATTTCACAATTCAGAATATTTGCGATTATTATTTTCGGATACATCATGGCGATATAATATTTATTTTCAAGACTGGAGTCTACGACTATTGGTTTTCATGTATGTGGTGATGCCTTCGAACGAATAAAATTGTAGGCGTTTTTGTTATTTATTTTCTAATCTTTATGTAAATACATAACCATTTATTCTTTTATACTTGCCCCTGCTACCCAGTATTGGCTTATTAATTTGTCCGAGATTGAAAACGTTTCTTAGATCATCCCGTGATCTTACCTGATATCCCCTTAAATGAATAGCGCCCTTCCCGTGATTTTATTCCTACTCGCTCCGGCCACTTTTCAGCAGTCGATTCGAGTTGTACAACGATGCCCTGCGTGGAGGTCCTGTGCGTATTGCCAGACCCTACTGCGGACTACCGAGGCGTCCACGAAGCATGACCCGCGAGCTCAACTAGGGGAGTTAACCTACCAGCCGGCACGATATCCGTCCCTTGAACTTCTATTCAAATACAGGTAATATAAGATTTTGAGGGACTCGAAAAGATATATAAATATATGTATGCGTATAATGATAGTTATTTAATGAAAATATTAGAGCAAAAACATTACGAACACCGTAAAAGTTTAATTGAAAATTTGTTACATTAACATATAAAAAAAAATGAACTAAAATTAACAAAATCATTACGCTTGATAGTTGAAAATTTTCGGAATAAGAGTAGGTTGAAAAATTTTGCATAAGTTAAAAATAATGAAATTTGTCACTTTATATATACTATTTTTGTGCGTGTGTGCGACCAATGGGCGATTTTTCACCATTTTTAGGGCTTTTTTATTAATTTTAAACTATTTTTATTATTTTTTGTGCATTTTTCTCTATTTTTTAATATAAAATTTATATTATAATTAATTTTAATTTTTATTATTATTTTCTTATAACATTATTTTTAGCCCTTATTATTTGTTTTCTGGTCGCCACTTCTGCCTGTGTTTTTTCTAAACCTTATTTTGCAAGGTTTTGGCAGTTTATTTTCTTTTTCATGTGTCTCTCTCTGCAGCTGTAGGCTTTTTAGTAATTTTAATTAATTATTTGTTTTTATTTAATTTTGTTATACTTTTAATTTGTTTTAATTAATGTTTTTATTGATTTTTAATATCTTCTTGTGGTGCGTGCTTATGTACAGTGACTTATTTCATTACTTTTTTTTAGTTTTGTTTTGATTTTTATACAATTTTGTTTAAATTGTGGCTCTGAGCCCAACATCTCACTTTAGAAGATAAGAAACATAATTAGTGGTATACGAACATTACATATATTATTTTATTTTTATCATTTTAATATATATTTATAAAAAAAATCATATTTAATTCATACTGATATAAAAAATTATATTTTATATTAAATTTCATGTTGACAAAATTTATTTATGTGAAAACAAAATCTCATACCTCCCCCAACACATTAGTATACCTCCCCAAGGGAGGTATACCTCACCGGTTAAGAAACCCTGCTTTAGAATATAAATGGCTTTAATTTTTAATTTAAATATAATTTTCACTAAAAATTTATTTAATTAGATTTCTAATTAAGATTTAAATTTAACTTTTACATTGTAATTTAAACATAAAACTAATAAATAAGAAAAACTATATTTATACACAGATTTACTAAATAAAACATCTAAAATTTTAGCACTGCTGAGTTTCCAATAAGGGCTCACAACATTATTCCAATTAATCTTATATATCTGAATAGTTATATTAATAAACTAGCAATGATGTCCAAAAATGAACATTAAAAACTTCTGTGAGGATATTTAAGCATAATTATCAACGGACATAAATTAAATTTTAAAAGGATTAAAATTAAAAAATAAAATTTAAATTAACTTTTGATAAATTAGATTAAATATTTTAAATATCTGATTATAAGTTATTATATTAATTATTAAATATTTATTATTAAAATATAATATAAAATAAAATTTAAATAATATTAAATTTAAATAAATAAATTAAATTAAATTTAAATGCCGTTGTTAATTTGTTTAAATTTTCGGAAATATGAAAGATATAATTTTGATTTGAATAAATTTTTGAACTTTGAATGAATACAAATTTTGAATTAGATGAAGATGTTTTCACAGCATCTAACATGTCGACCACATCAATGGAACTTTTACTAAGAAAGTTGACGCCAGAAGAATTAACAAAGGATGGAGATGTGTCGAAATATTTATATAGTATGAGAGAAATATTTCCGGGTCGACAAATTAACAGTTTTAGACAAGAAATAATGATTGGACTTTGGATTAATAAGGAGATTAAAAAGAAATTTTAGAAGCCGATCCATCGATTAAAGACTATCGAGAAAAACTGCGGAAAGCGTTTATTAAAAATACCACAATAAGTCAAGATAATTAAGCTGCATTCAAATACAGACAGATGCATATTAAAAAAAAACTAAGAGTCCAGATAAATTCGAAGAAGAGTTATTGGTACACTGTTCCACGGAAAGGAAACTGAAAATTAAGTTATGGGCTGATGAAATCAAGGGAACTGAAGAAAGAAAGAAGAAGATCAAGAAGTTTTACGAGGTTAGTCAGATGAGTGAAGAGGTTTATACGTTGAGAGAAAGAGTATTCGAAGTATAGATAAAAAATCTAAAGAGATTTCACCATAAAAGATAATAGAAATTTCGAATTGGATATTAAAAACAAAAGATACAGAGATAATGCTACTCCAGAGAATAGAGTTGTAAAATGTTTTTGCTATGGAAGACAATGCCATATACAGAGAGAATGTCCGAATAGACATCGAAGAGTTATCACATGTTATTCATGTGGACAACAAGGTCATATACAGAGAGAGTGCTAAAATAGACGTAAGAGAGTCATTACATGCTATGGATGTGGAATGGACGGACACACAAGGAGAGATTGCAACCAAGAAAGATTCCAAAGATGTGGATTATGAGGCCATCGAGTAGAAGATTGCTATACGTATTTAGAACAGGATTAAGCAAACACCGACAAATAGAGATAACGAAAGACAAAGTGGAATTTACGAAAGGAAGATCAACTATCAAGGAAGAAGAAACGATGCTGGAACAGTAATCCATTACGGGACTAACAAAAGACAAGTTGCATGCATAGGAAATGAAAGCGATGAAGACGAAGAAGAAATTTTCTCCTTGACCCCAAACAAGAAAGCCCCGACAAGAGAAGATTTTGTCGGAGCAGTTTTAGAAAGGATGTTAAAGGTTCCCCCAAAGATAGGACAATAGAGAAAAGAGACTTGTGGGAGAATACAGAGAAGAAGCAGGAAGAAAATGATTATCGAGAAGTTGAAAAAATTAATAGGTTTGTTAAAAAGAACTTTGAGGAAATTGAAAAATGTGAAAATGTGGAGCAGAAAAGTACCTAGATAAAATGAGATCGAGTATTATCAGGTATGACATAATGAAAGGTAGACCTAGTGTCGTTATCAAAATTCAAAATCAAGTATCTTAAGATGCTCAAATGATAATGAATTCGAAACAAAATGTAAAGTATTGGTAGATTTTGAAATAATGGGAGTATGTAAAGTGGTAAGATTTGCGGTTGTAAATCACATAACACCAGAAGTTATTGGAGGTATAGAGTTGCGGAAACAATTTGGAATACAAATACAATGGCATCAGAATGATGAAGTACCCAGTCATGAGCACATGTGTAAAATTGATGAAAAATTTAGGAAGCATATAACAGGAACAGAAAGATTCGGCAGAGAAAGAAGAGAATTAAAGGTGAACGATACGGTATAAACAAAAATAATAAAGAATAATCAGAATGTTTTTATGGCAAATAAATGGGACATCGGTTGCACAACATTACTGAAACATAAAATAGATACACACAGAAGCTCAATAAATATTAAGCCACGAAGACAACCAATTCATTTGGAACCAAAGATTGAGGAAGCTACACAGAATATGTTTAAAAATGGCATTATTAAGAAATGTAATTCATCATGGAATACACCACTGGTTTGTGTTTGGAAGAAAGAGAAACAAGACATTAGATTATTTCTAGATTTCAGACAGTTAAATCTGGTTACTGATAGGCAAGCGTACCAAATGCTAAATATAGCGGAGATATTAAATAGATTGGAAGGAGCAAAACATTTTACTTCAATAGACCTGGGAAATGCTTATTATCAGGTAGAGCTGGAAGAAGAATCGAAAGAAAAGAAAACATTTTCAACAACAACATCGTCGAACTGATTTTATGCAACAGAGTTCGGAACGAACGATTGAAAGAAAATATACCGATGAAGGCCAATACTAGAAGAAAAAATAAATTTAGAAAAGGTGTATGAAGCACGAGAAGGTTGTGATACAAAAGAACGATTGAAAGAAATCCAAGCACTAGTTAAATCGACTTATTCAAACGTTTCTCAAGATAAACAGAAGCAATGGATTCTAAAATCTTTTAATAATAGAATATACACAAATCGTCAAACAAAAATAACTTATAAGGACATTTTTGTGTTTTACCTCTGATTTCTTTATAAGTGACATAATATTTTCTACAAAATTTTACTATAAATCAGATTTATTTAAGGTTTTCACGAATTTTCGGCACAGCCTTTTTCAAGTGATTTCCACTTGAAAAAGTCTGCCGAAAATTCGTAAATACCTTAAATAAATCTGATTCATAGTCATATTTTGGAGAAATAACTTAGTTAACAAGAGATTTACAGATTCCGATCCGTTAAATATTACGTTATTGACACTCAAGTTGACAAGAATTCAAAGTTGGGTACTTTAATATCTAAGTTTAGCAACCTTTTTATAGCATCCAAATTTGACATAGGTCATACAAAAGTAATAACGCATGAAATAAAGACTTCAGGTCCTCCAATTTTACAAACCACCAATAAGACAACCCATAAATTTAGAGAGCAATGTTGAAGAGTTAGTACAGAATTCATGAGAAGTTGGAGATTTGAGGAAATGTCAAAGTCCGCGGAACACACCATTAATAATAGTTGAAAAATCAGATGTGTCTATAAAAATGTGTATTATAGTTCAGGTTATTAAATTCGGTTACAGAAAAGTTTTCATTTCCAATACCAAACATGCAATTATAATTGGATTGCTTAAGTAAGTCAAATATATTTTCTTCAATTGACTTAGAACAGGCCTATTATCAAGTATAGTTGAATGAAAATTCGAAAATCAAGACGGAATTTAGTACAAAAGGACAGTTTCTGTTTCAACGAAAAATAATCTAGAAAAGACAGCTACAACTATGAAAAATAGAGATTTAAACAACCGAGTTTTCAAGGTGGGAAGAGAAAGTATTAGTACGCTTGGAACTACATAGACGAAAGAAGGAGGGAATCCAATATGAAGGACCTTACAAAATTTTAAAATTCTTATCGACAATTTCCACACAATCAAATCAAGAAGAATCGAATGGCCGAAGTACAAAGCAAATGTAGAGGAGAATGATGTTCAATAATGAATATTAGAAACTTTGTTTTAATATTCAGAATTAACAAATTGAGAAAATAGACACGTTTTTGATTTAAATACACTTTATTGTAAATTATGCCTTTGAAGAGATAGTAACTCCAAATATTCATTATCTTTGAATTGAATATTTTTAAATTCACTGAAGAATTTTGTTTAACGGTTGTCGATAATTATATTTTCATTGTAGGTTAATTTCTTGTAGATTTTGTTTAGAATCTTATTGATTGAAGCTTATTAATTTTCTTGTAATATTTAAGTAATTTGTTACAATTCGCTGTATTATTTTGTTACAACTTAATGAAATAATTTAACATTGTGACGCAATTAATGGCATAATCATGACAATATAAGCGTGCCATATAAACATGAAGGTTATGCAATAATATGCGTGATTACATTACTATTACTAGCTCGAGTATTATGTAAAACACACACCACTCACCGTTGGTTCTTACTCCCAATAGTGTACTACTCATCTCTATTTTTAAAAAAAGTGTATGCTTAATACGCATACCTCAGAGGAACTACACCATTAGTTATTTAGTTACATACATTACCTAAACTTTTTCAGGGACACTCACCCTTAATTCCTAAATTTAGTAAGGTAGTTTATATTAAATTCCTCGCAGCGTCCCACCCAAATTTTCGGAATAAGTTTCTCATTGGTCATTATTTTTTCCTTGGATTTGGTTTACTGAATTTTACTAACGCACTTTTTTTACTAATAGAAAGTTGGGCTATAATATAGATTATGAAATATCTTCAAATTGTATATTTTATGCAGACATTTTCAGAATTATCTATTGCTACTGATAACCAAGCATAAACATCAATTGACAAGACATATTTCATGCCTAAAAATGTTGTATTACTTCATATATCTTTCAGGTCCTAAAATAGCAAAACAAAATTAAATTAAAAATTAAAGTTATTTTACAACAAGTTTTATAGGTTCTATATTATAAGTATCTAAAAAGGCTCAATGTGAATCTGAGTTTTTGATTGGTATTTCATCAGTGTTGAAATATCAAGATTAAAAAGTTAATTACAAAAGATGACATAAATAAAATTTCAATTACAAAAACTTGCCTGGAAAAATCAGTTATCAAGTTCATAGAGCATAATATATGGATTGCATGACATGATTTCATATTTATTAACAGAAGTTTTAGAAAACTTTGTAATTTTAGACCAATTTCCAAAGAGGTTATTGTAACAAAAATATTCAATAGGATCAGAATATTCTCGAAAGGATATAACAGACTGAAGCGTGTAATTTAGATCTTTATCTGTGTTGCTTACATCAGATTGGATATTAAAATATTTCTTTTTAAGTTGAATGTATTCCGGCAAGCGAATTCTAAGATTGAAAACTTTGTTCTTTTCTCCATCCCAAACCACCCTTTCAACGTGAATACAAATTACTGTTGGAAAAGGTTTGCACAATTTAGACAACATTTTGCTTGTTTTCCCCATGCATTCTCCTCTGGGGCACTCAAAATAATTTAAAGTTTGAATCTGAAAATCTTTATCGACAAAATCTTGAATGTTTACATGATCTGAACATGAAATAATGATTTGTTATTGAAATGAATTTTTAAACCCCAAGAATTGGTAATCGGAATATTGAATGAGATTTGAGATTCCAAAAATCTAGATTGTAAAATTCCGCAATGATAACATTCAATGGTTTTATCCCTTGAAATGAGAAATGGATTCTGAATATGATGACTGTTGTCATAAATATTGCATTATTAACAGAAAATAAAAACTATTTACAATTCTAGTCTCAGTAAATGTTTCCATTGGTTATTATTTTTCAAGCCATGGAAGTTTGCTTTACTTTAAATATGTTAATAAATAAGTTTCTAATATATTAAGGTCAATGTTTGTTTGTGTGTTCACTACAGAAATCCAAACTGCTGGACCGATCTGGATTAAATTTTACATGGGGCGCGAAAGCTCGAAGCTCGGTTTAGACCCAAAACCCCGACCCCATAGGTCAGGATGGCCAAAGATTCTCTGCTGCATTAAACGTGGGATTTAGTCAAAACTTTATAAAATTGCATTATATTATTGCACAGAACCTTTGTTTAAATGTAGGCGGATCACGTTTCCGGAACTGTAACCCGGATCCAGAAGCACCTGGAGCCCATGCACTTCTGTAGCCGTGGTCAATCATTTTCACATATAGTTTATGAAACAAAAGTTGTAGTCAAGTTGGACACCTCTACACCTAGCTCCTGACCCAAAGGCCCTGTCCATAATGTCAAGATAAAGCAAAGTCTAATTAGCAAAAGTTGTTCATTGGGTTGTTGTAGAACCAAAAAGTTGTTTCCAGGGTCGCGCTTCATCCAGGACAATGTTTGATCCCTGCTTGAGTGATATGCTTTGCTTACTATTAAATATTGGCCCGAGTAACACCGGCTCAATTATTACTACATTAGCTGAAAACGGTTCAAAAATATTTAATCTAAATAAAAATGGACATCTTTCGACTTCACGTGCATTATAGTGCTTGACATTTCTAACCTAATTTAGTTCTACAGATTACGATAAAATTTGGGAAAAACATAATTTAGACATTCATTTCAGTCAACGAAATAGGAAACTAAAAGTTAGAGTTTTGGTTTTTTATAACATTTAGCAATGAGAAAATATAAAATCAAATAAATTTCAGAAGAACAAATATTAGTATAAAAATTTATGATATTATAAGTAATACAAATTTAATCTTTCAATCTATAATTGAAATTTTATAGGAAAGTGAAATGAAATTGTGCTAGTAGTTTTCTTATTATGATGATAGTTTCAGGCAGGAAACAGTAAAATTTCAAAGTTGATTGGACCTTAACTGCTTGTATCAAATATCCATATTTGGAGTATGAATATGAATGTGAGCCTTGTCAAGAATACAACATTTTTTTTAAATATTAGGGTGCACGGTCAAAGAATTTTTGAAATATATGACCAAAATACAAAACAAATGTATACTGCACAATATTGCACTTAAAAATAAATATTTCCATTTTCTAGTAGTGCGAAAACCATGTGTTTTTGACTTTAGCCAGAAATTCATAACTCAATATAACTCAATAGGGAAAGTAAAAAGTGAGTTAGGGAGGTCAAATCTACCTACTATGCGATTTTAATTACTGTATATATTAATGATTATAATCACTTAAAAAAGACTGCCGAAAATTCGTGAATATCAAAAAACATCGATATCCTTACAGATTCATTGTCAAATATTTTTTATTAAATGTCATTTGAAAATGAAAAAAATAATAAGTTGTGAAAATTAAAGAAGTTCTTTTATTGCTATTATGGCTGACGCCAAATCTGAAATGGTCATTTTTATATTAATTAAAATCAAACAATAAAATCAATAAAAAATATAAATAAGTTTTGGTAAAAAAGACTCTTTCTGTCTCGATGCTGGTTGGTTTTATCGTTTTTAAATATTTATATGTACGCTTTAAATAATCACCATGTGAGCTTCCATTTTAAAATAAAGCAATCTTCTTATCGAAGCTTGGGGATTAACTATTCACATCGATGTGGTATCACTTGTGAACGTGACATGCCATCATATATTGCCTTATCAATTTTTTCGGCTGTAGTTAACGGTTATACAGAAATAACTCCAGCAATTTCCTTCTGCACAGAAAAATCTTGAAATTCATCAACTTCTGTAACTATTGTAGAACTTACTGTTATGGAAGTTGAATTCAATCTTTCAAAAAGATCTTTAATTAATTTACGGCGCCTAGCTGGTGTTGGTACTATAATTCAATCTTTGTCGGAGTGGGAGATTCCATTCAAGCCATTATGTAGGTAATACAAAAGTCCACTTAAATCTGTACGACGTTGCTTCAATTAAATAGTTAAAGCTGTAACCAGCTTTTGAGTAATAATATTATCCGCGTCTTCCAGTTTCTTCAACGTAAAACTAATAGCGATATCGGCCGTAATAAGGTTTGCGTCTTGGCGACAAAGCGCTTCAACAGTAGCCTTAATAGGTATTAAAGCACCAACAATTTCCTAAATCGCTTTGATTTCATTTTGAGATATATCTATAGATATATTTAATTTTACATCTAGAAGAGCTTTCTGGACACAGTTTCTTAATAAATAAAAACGTTTTCACATAGCCAATAGACTACCTCATCTAGTCTTGCAATCCTTTACTAACAGAATTTCTTTCGCGAAATCTTCTCAGACCTATTTTTGGTGGGTGAGCGTTTAAAGAAAGATACTATTTTCCGCACCCTACCAATTCTTCGTAAATTAAGTAAATCCCAGCATAAGAAGCCTTAATTTTGAGGAAATTATCTTCATCGTCAGTTTGCCATCATAGTCTTTGTTAAATGTTATATATATATATATATATATATATAATATATATATATATATATATATATATATATCAGGTTAATTAGATTTTGATATTTATTTAATAATTTTTATTTCGACGAGTAATATTAGGTAGAGACATAAGTACGTTATTTTCTTGCCATTTTCCGCTCCATTGTTTACTAGTTCCTACCACCGTTCAACCATTAAATTGTTGATTACATTCCTGGACTAATCTCATGGCAGTTGTCAAGTAAATTCTTGAAATCTTTATTGTTGTCTAATGTTATGCTACGTATTTTGTTAAAAAAAACAAGCGGAAAAGGTGATAATCCGACAGACTCAAAACAACCCAACCAAACTCAAGAATGACCATATTGGTAAGTTGTGCAATTTGATCTGGTGTTGTCATGCTGCAGAATCACTTATATTGACGACCAGGTAATTTCTATTGAATAACTCCGTTCAAATGACGTAATTATGGAAAGTAGACGTTCTGGTCGATTTTTAAATTTCGCGTGATCATTTCATAATGGATGGGGCCATCATAGTCCTACCACACATATCCTGCTAGATTCGCGGTGATACTTACCCGTCACTTCTAGGGCTACTTTTCGTTCCACTGACAATGCAATAAAGAAACTTTAATTTGTGTCCATAAGTACACCTGTGCCATGTGAAAATAAAAACCAACAGACTCAATCTAATATTAAAATATTAATTCATTTATTTAGGCGCAATTATTTCAGTATTTATGGAGTATATTATGTTGAAGAGTACAGTTAATAATCTGTTGGATACAATTATTTGCTTTTTCATAAACACCCTAACTTCTTTAACTTCTTTTTCTGTTTATTACTTTCAACTCGTTTCTCAAACTCGTTAGATTTTCCTCTTTGACCAACTGGTAACTTACTTTGTTGTCAGTTCCTTTTATAATTTTGGGTAGCCATTAATTTGGATTAGAGCTAGGGAAACAACTTTTCCCGGTCGGACAATATATTGCCCATTTAGCTAATTCTGGGAAACCCATTAGGCTGACGTTCAGCTCGGCGGCCCTTGATTAATGAGTTCATCGGCAAATAATTAAATTAATTAATTAGTTTGTTTTTGGGCTCCCGACCCGTCAATATACCTCCTACCAATTTAATTTAACCTTTTCCCCCGAAAAATATTGACTTTTACTTTTTTCAAAATTTTAATTAATTTTAATTGATTTTGATAATTTTAAATTTTTTAAATTTTTTTATTCATGTTTTATTATAACCCCGACAAATCCAATTTATAATGTCTTCAAGTGCTTTTATTTCTGATTAATTTTACTTAATAAAAATGCAAATTTCGAAGTTCTAAAAACATTAATAACAACATAAAAACATACGTGATTCCATTCTTTCGACAGGTTTGATAGTAACAGTGTCAACAAATGATACATGTTGGTTTCAAAGGATTCTGGGAACGTTTCCATCACATCGATTGCTAAATCTGATTGGTTATCCAGCGATTTGAGCACTTTTAACAATGAAATTGATTTTTCCATTTTATTGTCAGCACATTTTAAATATTTATTATTAATAACACTTTTACAGCTTGATAAAGCATGAAAACACATTTTTAGGTTAAAATTTTCTGGATTAAATTTAGATCGATCAGTAAAAGTGTTGGAGATCTTTGATTCTTTTTGAGTTATTGGATAGGGAAATTTTTCATTGGGGTTTTCAGTAGATTGCAACATTCTCTTTTCGACATGAATTTCATAGAATAAGATAATCTCACTGGGATAGGAATATGGTATATAATTGACTTTTTTTATTTCATTACATGTGACATGAAACCATTCCCCGTTGAAAACCCGATAACATTGATATACTCCCCTGTTTCTGGTTACAAATGATTTTAAGTGATATTCGTAATCCTTACCTGGAACATTTGTACTAAATAAAGAACGGTAGGCACCTCGGTGATTTGAGCTTTTGAATGAAAGGTTTTCAGGACATAAATAAGAAGATTTAATTTTAATTTTCATACTTTCTTCAAATCGAAATGAACAAAATATTTCAGATTGAATACAAATTATTTTTGGAAGCGGTTCTAATAGCCTTATAGTAGACCTGCCACAAATGAATGTCAGGTTTTTTGGGTAATAGATATAAGTAAAATATGAATCCAAAGAACGCTGTACATCTATAAATAAAATTTAATTTTGTCAAAATATCTATATAAAAAATACCACTTAGATAACTTAATTGCAAAACAAATTCGGATTTTACACATTTAAAATTATTTTTTTTACAGTAGCATTTATGTCGTTCCTCCAAATTAAAATGCAATGGTGACTCTATCTAAATAATATATAAAATTTACACTTTGATATATGCTTTGATATATAATAGATATTAAATTGTACCTAAATGGACATTATAATATACCTTTGATAAAAAAATAACTAAAACATGAAATTTTATAGATTTACCAGCATTAAAGGGACTATAATTTTCATTCAATTCATCAGTGCAACCAAAAGACAATCAATGGTTTCTTTAGGCAGTATTTCAACAAAAGCCTTTGAGAAACGAGCCTATGTATACTTTTGCAAGGTTTTTGAAACATAAAGTATAATGACCACGATCTAAAAATAAAACCCTCAGTATCTTTTAAGTCAGAAAAGCTATTAGAAGTATCTGATGACTTTCTATACATTTCTGTTTCAAAACCCTTAGCCGTTCTACTAATAAATCTAAAAATAGGAAAGTAGTAAACTTTCATCCACTATAAACCTTATACTGGAACGAATCCCATTCATATCACTTTAAAATGGAACAACATCATGTTAATGCTTTTTTTCATAAGTTTGATAAAGTTGTTTATTTTTTATTAAATCACAATTCCCTACAATTAATATTCAATCAATAAAAAATTTATTGAGATTATTTAGTTAAATCATTAAATCATAACTATTACTTTAAAGATTATGGTGAGGATAATTCCTTGAAATATTTGTCATTTATTTGGTGTTCGAGTGTTTTTATTAAAACTGACTCATACATTTTTCGATATTAATAACTTTTTAATTTAACTTTATAACCCTAACAAAAAAAATTTATATTTTGACACAAAGCTTATTAATTCTAGGCTATAATATTGCACAATGTATGTGGAAAGCTTGAAAATCATGTGATTAAATCAATTTGGATATTATTTTTAAAAATAGATATAAAACTAACCGAAGAGTTAGTTTGAGAATTTTCACCGAAAATTTGATTCATAATTGTTTTAAAATTGCGTAGAATAGAAAAACTCATTTTTGAAGAAGACAATGGAAAATCGAATGGAGAATTTTTTTCCAAGATAAAATTTAAAATTTTTTTATTTTTTTCTGGCAAATTTTTACTGCTCAATTCCTTAATAGACTGCAAGAAATTGTCACAGGACGAAAGAGCTTGAATTAGAACATTATCCTCGAAGGTTATTGACAAGGTTTCTTTTGAAGAACAGAAGTTACTTGATTCTTTGGAGCTGTCATTTAATTTAGAAATATTTTTATTTTTTTCATAATTGATGTCAACATTAGAATATCGACTGACACTTTCTGTTTCAGCTAAACCTTTCAAAGTATTTTGACTTTTAGACTCATATTCCGTGGAATTATCTTTATCTTGCAAAATATTTCTTTGAAATATTGATTTTTCCACCGGTTCCACAATTTCCTTATTATAGGAAGAATAAGAATAATTCTGCGGCATTTCTTTATCTGGATTCAACAAAAGTGAAGGATTTCTATTGTAATTATCTTTTTCGTTGAGTCGAGGATTTTCAGTAATTTCTTTTTTATTATTGATGTCTACATTATAATATTGACTCCAATTTTCCGTTTTAGCTAAGCCTTGCACATTATTTTGGCTTACAAACTCTACTTCCATGAATTTATCTTCATTTTCCAATATTTGATTTTGGTATATTGATTTTTCCATCGGTTTCACAAGTTCTATCAAATTGTAAGTATTGGATTTATTCTGGGAGATTTCTTTATCTGAATTCGACAAAAGTGAAAGATTTTTATAAAAATTATCTTTTTCGTTGAATCGAGGATTTGCAGTAATTTCTTTTATATTATTGATGTCTAAATTAGAATATCGACTCCAATTTTCCCTTTCAACTAAGCCTTGCACATTATTTTGGCTTCCGAACTCTACTTCCATGGAATTATCTTCATTTTCTAATACATGATTTTGATATATTGACTTTTCCGCCGGGTTTACACTTTCTCTCATATTGTAAGTATTGCATTTATTCTGTGAGATTTCTTCATCCGGATTCGATGGAAGTGTAAAATTTGTATCACACATGTCCTTTTCATAAAATAATATATAAGCTTGACAATTAAAAACGTGATCGATATCTTCTTTGTAAATAAACGAGTCGCTGGTATAAAACCAAGAATTATTGAATTTCTTGTAGCAAATATAATGTCCGAAAGAGGCGTTTCCATAATGTGCAATCACTGATTTCAAATGATAATCGTACTCATTTAAAAGTTCACTAAAACTGTTATCGGAACGTTTGCAAAATGCTTTTCTAATGATTATTTTCTCTTCGAATTTAACTTTATCTTCGACTTTTTTCATTATATTATCAGCAGTGTAATGCAATCGTTGCAAATGAATGCATATTGTGTTTGGCAATGGTAGACAGAGTTTTATCTGTTTCTTGGCGGAAGTTCCTGGACATTTGCTCTCCTCGCAGATAAAGTCTTCAATCAATTCTTTTTTGAAATAAAAGTCAATTAGGTCTTGTAAAATAATTGGATCTGTTTCTGTTACAATAATGCCAAAGGGTAATTGATAAATCTTTACCTGATCTTTGATTTTTCCTAATGGTGATATGGAGTGCGATTTCAGATTGCATGACATTGTGGCCACCATATTTGGAACAACAAGTTATATGATGTTCAAGTATGATTCTCATTGGTAGCTGGACCTTTAACCAATCATCAACTTCATTGAGCTTAAAAAAAGACACAATATATTGGTAAATATATTATGAGACAAGGACAAATGTTATGGGCAGATTGTAAGTTAAAGTTACTATGTTTCATTACATCTTTATATCATGAATTTCATCTCATTTATGATTTTTTTTCAAACAGGTAAAATTTATTAAATCCTAAATGCTTTCTGGTCCCTATTGGAGGCGTGGGTTCATATCCCACCTATAAATCATTGTAATAATAACAAATTCAATCGAAAATATTGATTTAAAATTGATTTAAAATTGATTAACTGCTGTTGGATTTGTCTCAAAACTTCTTCTATTAATTGAACTTTTGCAATAACTTTGTGGACTTCAGCAACAACTTCAGTGACTTTGTTAGACATGTTAGATTTTGAAAAAGCGGATGTTAGAATGTAAATATAAACCAATATCTTTTATTTACTTAATGTAATTTTTAATATTTAAATGTCTTCTAAATAATAATAATAAATTTTGTATGACAATTATAATATTGTGACAGGCACATTATTTTTATATGAATGTAATAATTTTCTCTACATTACGTGACTTTGAACAATCTTCATTATCAAATTTTGAATACCTTAAAATTTTAACTTTAACTTTTATATTTTCATTAATAATTTGCTCCTACATTTTCTAAAGTTTCCGGTAATCGATTATCGGATTGATAAGCCTATTATTAAGTCTACAACGCTGATTGGATTGTGTTCGAATCGCATTTATCAATTTACACACAATGAATACCAATGCAACATACATTGGAGACTTCCAACCATCTTTGCTTTTGAGTTCTTGAACATTGTCAATTGAAAGAATTTACAATTTTAGTGAACAATAAGTGCTGTAAGAGTAATGTATGGGTAAGTTTTTTTTTAATAATTATTGGGAACGCGTTTCATTACAAGTATTTTGTGACGAAGGAAAATTTATTTCTCATTTTTCTGTTTAAATGGAGTGCATTTTTTAAAAGTGATTTTTTTTAAATGAAGTGAAAGTTACTAGTTTAATTGAAATTTATTTGATTAAATGAATTGAAAATTATTTTTTCATTTTTTAGTTTAAATGGAGTGAAAGTTATTTGTTTAATTGAATTGAAATTTATTTTTCATTTTTTTGTTTAAATGGAGTGCATTTTTTAAAAGTGATTTTTTTTAAATGAAGTGAAAGTTACTAGTTTAATTGAAATTTATTTGTTTAAATGAATTGAAAATTATTTTTTCATTTTTTAGTTTAAATGGAGTGAAAGTTATTTGTTTAATTGAATTGAAATTTATTTTTAATTTATTTGTTTGAATGAAGTGAAATTTGTTTTTTATTTATTTAAATGAATTGAAACTTATTTATTAAAGTCCAATAATTTTTAATTAATTTGTTTAAAATAGGTGAAATGTATTTGTTTAAATAAATTGAAATTTATTTTTCATTTTTTTGTTTAAATGGAGTGCATTTTTTAAAAATAAATTTTTTTAAATGAAGTGAAAATTATTTTTCATTTTTTAGTTTAAATGGAGTGAAAGTTATTTGTTTAATTGAATTGAAATTTATTTGTTTGAATAAAGTGAAATTTGTTTTTTATTTATTAAAATGAATTGAAACTTATTTGTTAAAATCGAGAGATTTTTAATTACTTTGTTTAAATGAAGTGAAATTTACTTTTTATTTGTTAAAATGAATTGAAACTGTTATTATTAAAGTCAAATGATTTTTAATATATTTGTGTATATGAAGTGGAATTTATTTTTTTTAAATGAATTTAAATTTTTTTTGTTTAAACGAATTGGAATTTATTTGTTTAATTGAATTCAAATTTTTTTTTATTTATTTGTTTGAATGAATTTATTCTATTAATTAATATATACTCGGTAATCTAAAAGTTAAATGCGTTAGATAATAATTTAATATAATTATATTCGGGTTCATCAAGAATCTCTACTAAAAGATTATTTATATTTAACTTTGAAACGAATTCAAGCCTCTCTAAACATGCATAATGCCTTGCGTTCTTGAGAAAAGTATGTTTGCTGTTGGTTTATGAGTTATTGCACAAATATTACCCGTGTAAACAGCACCAGTGTTTCGATTTCGTGAATGGAGTTTCAGTGCGACAAGTTATCGCGCATTTTGCCAATGAGTTATCGTGCATTATATTTATTGTGTTAATATTGATTTAAAACTGATAACAATTCATATAATCTATCAACCTCTCCCATAATTGGATGCGATTGAATCAGAACATCATCATCAACAGCGGGTTATATTTCCCATTAATTACCTTTTTGAATTCCTTATAAACCTGATTGACAATAAATGCCAATAACTCGAAGCTGTCTTGTTGACCTGTCTTATTCCAACCGGCAAAGATTTCATCCCGTGACAGATCGACATATTTCTTATTGCCGTAGCATAGAATTTTTATTAGATTATTCAATGTCTTTAATTTCGGGAAATTCGGATTTTTCATTTGACAATCATTTAAATCTTTTACAAAATTGCTGCAAGCTGATATCGCTTGCAAGCCCGAGTTCAAATAGCAATTAGCTCCGTAGTTAATGAGAGAAACGGGGATCCGTTCGGAGCAAAATGATTCTCGTGAATATTTATCTGAATAATTATTTTTATTAGAATAATAATTAGCTAAGGTTTCTTGATAACCTAAAGAGGAATAGGTTTTATTATTTTGACTATAATTTCCAGATTCAGAGTTCCTTCCATGAAGAGAATATGAGTTATAAAAGGATTTATTATTAAGATTATTGAATTGATCATAATTTGAATTAGAAAACTCTTTTCCAGATAAACTATTATATTTAGAGGTTTCAAAATTTTCTAAATTCATTTCAAGGTTTTAAAATAACAATTTCTAGAAAAATAACTGACTAGAATGGAATCCTATATCATTTGCAGACTAAACCTTACCATTAAACATTAATATTTATTAATTAACAATAATATACCCCGCTATTCATTAAAACTTTTTGAACTACAAATATATGATATCACAAATATTTTCTTAAAAAATTTCTTAAAATTAAATAAAAATATATTTTTAAAAAAGTAAAATAAAATACATTTTTTAATAAAACATAATTTTGTATAATTTGTTATAAATTTACATAAAATTGAAATATTAAAACATATGTTTTAATATTTTAATAATTATAATAAAAGATTTGTTAAAATTAAATAAAAATATATTTTTAAAAAAGTAAAAAAAAATACATTTTTTTATAAAACATGATTTTGTATAATTTGTTATAAAAATTTTATGTTTTAATATTTTAATAATTAAAAATGTTAATGAAAAATCTTATTTAAACTTTTGCTATAAAATAACAACATAATTCTATCAGTGCCAAAATTTATTATTATCAATTTATTACATTTGAGCAATCAAGAGCAGCTGACGTTTGAAATTCAAATTAAGAAGTTCGAAATGGAAAATAAATTTTAAATATTTTGAAGATCGATATATAAATTAACGTAAAATCAGACTGATATTGATTGAGGGACCTTCACTTTTATACAGATATTTGATATCAGTAGTTGCTAGTGTTATTATAATATTCCATCATATAAATATACAATTGTCATTTATTATCCTCAGTAGTCTTAATAAATATCCAATTTTTCTGATAAAAGTATTTAATTTCACATTAATTCGGTCTTCTCGTCGTTAAAGTGACTGATCGCCACCACATCAGTTGACATGAATTATATGACGCACGTATTATTGCGACTGCATCATCTGAAAAGTGTTTATATCAACTCCAGGCCAACTAGCCAATTAGAATTGTTGGGCCAGAACACAAACGGCCTTGTGAATGTTTAAATGAATCGGTAACACACATGCAAATATAACATACAGCTTTAAATTCAAACCTATTAAAAATGGTGGGTTATAGGGTTTCAAATCTTGCTTATCCTCCTGGTGACCCTAGTAACGCCATACAAAATGATACTAACCGCCACTTGGCACCCGTTGCTAAGCAACGTTGGTAATGTGTTCAAGTGGTGGATTGCCCGCAAAAATTGAGTACCATGTGCTAGTACTGTAGTTGCTCGGACAATCCTCGGGTTCACGAGCTGTCGATAGAAGACCTATGCTCGCTTTGCTCGGTCCCTCATAACTATTCAGGATTAGTTCTTAATTGACTGTGGAAAACTGAGACGTAATAAGGTTACTTGTGACAATACTGACATGCAATTTCAAAGAAACGACTCAACTAAGGCTAAAACTACTCTATTTGAATCAATCACATGTGGAATATCTACTGTTTGATGTTTTGAAGTTGCGTTGCTCGACGTCGGGCACGTTCCTTGCGTCCCGGTCGACGATTGTTTGCTGGAGTGATGGATTGTTCTGTTGGCTTGGTGGTTGTCTGTGGCATTTGGGTTGGGGCGAAGATGAGCGGATAAGTGACCGCTTCTCCTTCCCGGCATACTGCTAGGGCGACTTCGAGTCCCCGAATTTGAGTGCGCAGACTCCGATTGAGCTGGCGTTCTTCGGCCCAGCCCTTTTGAGCTGCGGTGAGTCGTTGGTATACCGCTCTCATTTTTGTTGGATCAACCCAGGTTGCTTTTAACTGTTGAGTCTCTCGAGTAATTTGAAGGATTTGGGCGAGTAACTCTGCGTTCGATTGTCTTGCCCGTTCCAGTTCCGCTTGTAGAGGTTGTAGGGATGACATTACTATAATAGGAGAGCATTTAAATTCTTTATTGCCTTTATTAAGTCAAAGTTTTATTATTTAGTTAAACAAATTATATGAAGCTAGTTTATCTATGAGATCAAATAACGAACACAAAACAAAAAACACTTAATATTTAAATCAATTTCTACCACATTTCGTCATTACTATAGTTCTTCTTCAGGGCATTCTCTCTCTAAACTCCTCTTCAGAGCCGCCACCGTATAGGGCCGTCGGGTATCGCGGACTGGGTGAGGTGGGTATGCCTCCGCGATACGCCCAACGCGGATGTTAAATTTATTCAAGGTAGGTTTCCGGTTTCCGGTTGATTCTCTCAAGTTACTTTAGTTATCGATCGGCTACTTCTATTATCGACTTAGTGCGATTTCCGGTTGTGGAGTGCGCGTAGACTTTCTAATGATGGAACTCCTTATCAAACATCACTTCGATATTCATCATTTGATATATTTATTCGTCTAAGGTGGACTATATCGGATTTTAAGCGCGTCGTAAGTTAATTTCTTGTGATTTTGTTGGTTTATTTATTAACTTTATAGTCGTTCGTTTGGTTCCTACGGGACAATTATTGGATTATTCTCGGGTCTAAAACGGTGTCAGGATATTCGTCAGATATCAAGAAAATCTCTCTAAGCTAAATGGCTATCATCAAGTTAAATCTAACACTATTTCGTTTCCTAATAAATTAATCTGTTCGCGTTTCTAATTCGGATCCATTTCGGTTTTATCCCTGCCTTTCAACCATAGTGTTAATTTGGATTTTTGTCAATTTTTATTCAATAACTGATTGGTAGTTATTTGTTGATTCGTTTATTTTAGTTCTTTTAATCACGATTTCTTTATTTTAATCAGACTTTACTTTTATTTTGGTTAGTGAATAATATTTTATACCCCATTTTATTCTGAATTGCTAAGTTTTGAGTGAGGAATTTATTTATTTTAATCCATCTAATTAAATCAAAGGAAAAGCTCCGTTTATTACGCAATGAGTTGAACTATTAATCAACGAATTATTTTATTATTATCGATCGTTTTCGACATTTAACCAAATGAGTGCTTTATTTTTAATTCGTAATTTTTCCTTTTATTTAGTCAATGAATAATTTTTAGCAATTAACTAAACGATTACTTTATAATAAATCTTCAATTCCTAACGTTTCTCCTTTTATTTAATCGATGAAGTTTTGGATTATTAATCAACAGATTATTTTATTTTTATCAATAGTTTTCAACATTTAATCAAATGATTACTTTGTTTTAATACTTTTCCTTTGCTTTAATCAATGAAAATTTGGATCTTTAATCAACAATTTATTTATTTTAATCCATAGTTTTCAGCATTTAATCAAATGACTACTTTGGTTTAATAATTTTCCCTTTATTTAATCAACGAACCTTTGGATTTTTAATCAACAAATTATTTTAACTTCATCAATAGTTTCAGTATTTAATCAAATGATTTCTTTATTTTTAAATAATAAATATTTAATCCATTTTATTTCGCATATCAATAGTTTTAGGTATATCAACGATTTAATTTGTTTTATCCCCGTGTCCTTTCCCTTTAATAGACCTTAGACGCATATTGTGTTCATATTATATTTATTGAGTGCCCACTGGACTACTCGGTGTGATGATTTTAAGCCGTATGTAACATAATTTTAGGTCGATTTTACAGAATTGAGAAACGAGGAAGCAGCCATAGACTTCTTCCTTATTTCTCGCTTCAGCTATAGGGATAATATTGACGTTACGACCGCTGCGTTGCGCACGCTGAGTCTTCACGGGTACATATCATTGGCGATTTTCCACGCACTTACATGCCTCTGTACTATGTAGATTTTACTATCTTGCGTGATGTGTCGGCTGTGGGCCGGAAAAATTTCGACATTAAAATTTATAAAAGCATATAAAATAAGTTAGATATATGTAGAACAATTTAAATATATTAATAATATTTATTAATTAGGACAAAATAACAGAATTACCCTTCATAACCATTCCAAAATTTTCACATAACAGCATAAAAATATCATAATAGAGAACATAAATGCCTCTCTCCCCACATCGCCGTCAAGCAGAGCTCTACAGAGATGCTATGATCGTGATGTGGAAAGAGGGCTCTGACATAAATATTTCTCACCTAAAAATTCTGTTTGAAATAGATTTGAAGTATTTAAACTAATAAATTTTCAAAATGGTTCACAAATTGTTTACAATTAGTTCACTTTTAAAAATGGTTAAGTTAAATGGATCAGTATTTATACCTATTTGTGTGACGTGTGAAATTTGATGCAGTAAAACAAAATTCGACCTTGTTATTTTCTAGCAAATTCTATTATTTATTTTTAATATTTTTTGATTTATTTTTATAATTTTTTATTTATAATTTTTATTGAATTATTACTAATTCAAAATTTTCGATTTAAATTTCATTTTAATGAACTTTAATTGATTTTTCCAATTTCGTCGAATTTGTTGTGTTTTCTTGTTATATTTGTGTAAGTATCGTGCGGATCTTGGTGCATTTTGTTATTATTTTATTTTATTTTTATGTTTATTAATTTATATTTAATTCTTTTATTTCTCAGATTTTATGTGGTTTAATTGGTGTTTTTCAGGTTTATTTTAAATTGCGTGTTGTATCTGCGTGTGTGTTTCTGATCCATTTAAACATTTTTCAAGGCCGTTTACGTTCTGGCCCAACAAAAACATCAATTAAACCTAGCAAAATATGAGAGAAAAGCAATTGCGTATAAAAGAATAAACATAAAAATAAATTAAAATAATAACCAAATGCAACAAGATCCGCACGATATAAATATAGACATAACACGAAAACTAACAAATTCGACCGAAATTTGATAATTTAACAAAAAATAAAAATTTCATGAAAATGAAATTAAAAAATCAAAGAATTTGAATTAGAAGTAATTCAATAAAAATTTCAAATAAAAAATTATCAAATTAAATTAAAAAATAATAAAAATTAAGATTAGAATACACTAGAAAATACCAAGGTCGAATTTTGTTTTACTGAATCAAAAAGAACACGCAAGGTTAGGGACAAAAATTAGGTATATATACCGATGCATTTTCACATAATTTTTAATCGTTTTTTGAGAATCATTTTTGAAATCACTCAACAGTTTTTAAAAAATCTACTTTAGGTGAGTGAGAGTTTTATTTGGAAACTCTTTCCACGTCGCGTCCTCGCAACCTCGGTAGAGCTCTGCTTGGATGTCGGCGTGGGGAGAGTAGTATTTTGTATGATGTCTATTATTGGGCAAGTAATTTGTTATATTGTTTTTAATATATTAATAAATATTTATAAAGCATAAAATCAGTTTGTTTTCATTAATTATTCATTTTATTGTCGAAATTTTTCCGGTCCACAGCCAAAACCCATCACAAGTCAGTAAAATCATACACATTATTCAGATTCGTGTAAGTGCGTGGAATATCGCCGATGATCTGTGCCCGTGAAGACCCGGCGTGCGGAACGCAGGGATTGGAACGTCAATATTATCCCGTATAGAAGAAAGGAGAAATAAGGAAAGGGTCTTTTGGCTACTTTCTCGTTTCTCGATTTCTGTAAATTCGACCTAAATTAATCTACATACGGCTCAAAATCACCACACGAGTAGTCCAGTGGCACTCATTAAATATAATATGAACACAATGCGCCTAAGGTCAACTAAAGGAAGGTGATGGGGATTAATAAAATGAAATCGTTGTTAAAAATTTGAATCACTGGTAGATTAAATACAACTATCAATTTTAAGCCATAGAATCGAGGTTAAATTAATTACAAAATAGAATAGTTATCGGGAACCCACAATAATAAATAAATCTTTGAATAAATTATAAACTTAAGTAACTACCACGAACTTAATGTACCTTGTTACCTAATTAGAATAAAGGGGAGTGATAAATTTGAAATCAATATTTGCGAAAAGTCTACAACCCTTTCCGCCATCGAATTAATACTAGAACCTTAATTTTTGACATGAATTAAAGGAAAAAATCGTTACCAGAATATCAAAATAAATCCCAATTAATAAAATGATTCGAATAAATTAAAACTACCACCAAATAAAACAGAACACGAGAAGATTATAATTAGTTGGCCGTAAAAATAAATAAATGTACATAATTCCACCGGAACGATTTTCAGGTTAAACCAGATTCGGAAAATTTGGGAACCGAAATAGCGTCGCAGAATAGGGGATATCTATTAACTCCTCGACCAGTGAATATCGATTTTCCCCTACGCCTACTGTAAGCTTAAATAAAAGAACTATGAAACTAATACCTGTAGAGATCCCTTTCCAACCACACCGGCGGGTTTTCCAATTTTTGTTCACAACAACATGCCGTGGTCTACCAATCCAAGCAGTAAAAAGTTATTATAAATGAATATAAAATTTACTTCAAGAATTCAATACCTTTATGCCGTAACTCCAAGCGTTAGCGACGAATTCTTCTGAGGACGTAGTAAATTCCCCGAAACATTAAACCAATTTTTCTTAAAATCAATAAATAAATTAATAATGAGAAAATCCCAGCACTTACCACCTATGTCATGTTAAAACCCTAACCCAAATAACGATCACGCCTGCGTACCAACCAGACATAGACACACCATCTTAACGACACACCCGAGGGGTAGAAATTGCAATAGAATGTGATTTGCTACCGCATACATTCACTATTAGTTTCCATAAATAAGATTATAGATAGATCAATAATCAGAATAACGTTTCTAAAATTTTTTCTAAATGTCTAATAAAATTATTATCAACGACGAAATGCCGACGAACAAGTTTCCCGCTGAGGCCAAAACTATGGATCTAAATTTATGTGAACCAGGTAACTTTAAATTCTTACTTAATTTTCCTCTACGATAATGATAACGATTACAAAATACCGTATATTTAATAGTGTATATTTTAACCATAATTTTCAATGATTTTTAGTTAAATAATGTGTTGAATTGATATTTTAACCAAAATTTTTCAATGATTTTTAGTTAAATAATTTTTGAATTGATATTTTAACCATAATTTTCAATGATTTTTAGTTAAATGGTTTTTTTGAATTGATATTTTAACCATAATTTTTCAAGGATTTTTAGTTAAACGATTCTTATAGAATCGATATTTTAACCATAATTTGTCAAATGATTTTAGTCAAATGATTTTTATAGAATTGATTGTTAACCATAATCTTTATAGGATTGATGGTTAACACATCATTTCTTCCAATGGTTTTAAGAAAACTGACATTCAGTTCTAGTTTTTTTTTCCAAATGGGTTTAGATTTAATATATAATTTCCTAAATGATTGGTCTCTAATTTTACCTATGTATACAGATACCCACCTATACACTAAAAAATTATTGAAACGCGAGCAGGAAGTCGCTCAGCATGCTTCGTTTCCAGGATTCAATTAGGCACCACGAAATGAAGCAGTATATTTTATGGGAATGTATAAATTTCCTTTTTTTTACCCACAAATAAGTCGATAGGTAGCATACATTATTGCTTACTTACATTTGTTTTTGCCAGAAAAACTGTTAGATTCAAAATAAATGTATAGTGATACTAACGGATCTTCCTTATTCAGAGAGATCCGGTTCGATGATCTACACCCCGACCCACGTTGCTGATCGGTGGAGGTGGGCATGGAAACAATTCCGACATGAGAAATGCCCGAATTTCCCCAACCGGAGCCTCAACAATTCGACGGACGATCAATGGAAAGTGACCACAACCCATGGCTGGCTGACCAACGATGGGAGGAGTGGAGCCCGGCCTGGGAGATCCGCGAACAGGCCCGCCATCTCCTCGGTCGTCTCGAGAACCACCAGTGGCAAGTGGACCTACAAGTGATTAGGGCCCGCCAATACTTGGCGAACGTTGAAGAGGACCTCTTAGCCGGTCGAATCGCCAACAGCTACCACCACCCACCTCAATGCAAGGCTCCACTCAACCACCAGGAAGACCCCCACCGGCCAAAAATCACTCGGGTTCGCAACACCAAGCGACCCGTGATGATAATATCCAACTGCTCTCCGGAGGAATGGGTGGAGAGGGGGTTCACGGACTCCTGAACCATCATTCGATAGTGAGGATTTTCTAGACTGATCGATCATCCGCGATGTAGTTCGAATTTCGGTTAATAAATAGTTTGTTCTCTTACATGACTATTCTTGATTTTTTTGGTTAATATAGTAGAAATTTTCTCAGGTTTGAAAACATGTATATTAAACGATTCCGAGTCTGCATCTATTAATTCGAATATTTTTTTTATAGTAATGGACTCCTTACAACTACTACGAATAGAACTGGCCCGTGCCCAGCTGACTAACAAATCCCTACACGAACAAATCCTTCAGTTAACTCGAGAAATCCACCAAACCAAAACCACCTGGGTAGACCCGACAAAAATCAAGACACTACGCCAGCGGCTCACTGCTGCCCAAAAAGGGTAGGCCGATGAGCGACAAATGAACCAAAACCTTCGAATACAGATAAGGGGTTTGGAGGTTGCCTTGTCCGCCAGTCAGGAAGGGGCGGCCGTAACCTACCCCCTGGTGTTCGCACCATCTCAGTTGGCCTATCGTGAGTCAGTGACCAATCCAACTCCAGCCGTAACCCCAACCACAACAATATCCAACAGCTATAGGCCGGGCGAAAAGAACGAGCCAGACGCAGAGCTGCTCGGTTGTCAAATAAAACTCAAATAACTTAAGTGTGACCTAAATTGTTCATTTCATATGCTTGTTTGTAAATTATAATTTCCTGTTGTTTGTTCAAGGCAATGATTTAAAACTTGATCGACATACGAATACCCTTACCCCCACGAGTAGTAGTCTCCTTATCTTCCGGTACGACATTATCAGATTCTCTTCTAATGAACTCTAATCCTGATAGCCATCACACACAAGGGACTTTCAAAGCGAGCATAAGTCTTCCATCGACAGCTCGTTGGACCCAGGGATTGTCCGAGCAATTACAGCATTAGTAGTAACGCTCACTTTTTGCGGAAAATCCACCCACTCGAACACATTTCCAACGTTGCCTAGCAACGGGTGCCGAGTGGTAACTAGAAAATATTTTTATGGCGTTACCGGGGTAAACACAAAAACGTTTAAAACAAACAGCAAAACCCAGTAACCCACCAGAATTATTATCGCCGAATCAATCAATTCTGGGAATTTGGCGGGAAATTAACTCTGCTTGTCTTATTATTGTTAATAAGCGGTTCTCCTGCACGCAAGGACTACGATTAAATTAATTTATGATGGCATAACTGTTGGCTTAAATTAAATGTGAATCGATTCGAGTCTCGCATATTACTCCTGCGCTTTCTCTTGATTATCTGATTGTTGTATGAGATGATTTATATTGTGCCTATTGCCATTCAATCGCCATTGATTTGGTAGCGTCTCAAGAAATTCTGGATAAAATAAGCATTTCAAATGACCATCTTGTGCTCCATTGTGCGAGTAGTTTTTTAAATATTTAAATCATTTTAAGATCATCTTTCTTTAGGCAAGTCAATTGTCCAAAATGATGAGGCAGAATTTCTTGACTCGATTCTACTGTGTGACACTAATTCATCGGATTCCTGATTTCCCAAATCTTGTGATACATCCACTTATCGATCAGTACATATCACTGTGCAGAATCTAATCCCTCGGATAAACATTCTCAACTTTATTCGAAGTAAGGTTGTTTTTAAGTCATCATTTTAGAATACGTCTATGTTTTATCCAGGAAGCTTAGTTTGATAAATCGCGATCTGATCCACTGAAGCCAAGGTGGTTGTCTGCCCCAAAATTTCTCCTATTGTGTTTAGTTGGCAGCTGATTTTATTATTGTGAAACTATATACTTATTTTACTGTGTTGGCTGTGGCTTATTACTAGTTAATTATTAGATTTTTTCAGGTTTTCTTATTGTCGTAATCGGGTAGTTGGTGATTTGGTTTTAAGAAATTTTTCACTAATTTTGTCTAGTATTTGGTCATCACATCAGTTGTCTAATCTTCCCCATGGACACAATTTTAGAGGTTGTTATTCAGACTCTGGCTTGTAATTATCGTATTAAATTATAACTCATAATTTTCTATTTATCTTATAGTAATGATTTAAAGCAACTTTACACAGTCGAAATTTAAATTAGCCATTTAAGGTTTTGATTATTGATGGTTTATATGTATGTCTGCTAGGACTTTTATGATGTTCCTGTATTCCCAAAATTGTTTTAAAGAAAATAAGAAAAATTCCCTTATGCGAATTTAGAAGAGTTTGATTCAAATTTTATTCTTAATAGATCATTTATTACATTCTTCAATACGCCTACTTATGTCAATTACCCTAAGAAAACTAAAGTAGAGATCATACACCTTTGCATGTATCATTCTATTTTCGGCGAAGACTCCCGTAAATGCCTCGACAGTTGTTATTATAAAAAAACTAACCAGATCTCATAAGAAAACTGCTAAGTATGAAGATCAATTGTGCTTCAGACTTTTCACTTTATCTACTACTTTGGAAACATAAAACAATAATACATCACCTATTTCATTTTTGATAGATATTGAATCCTATTTGTTTATCTTACCACTTTCTTTTGCTTCATCTTCTTTTCCTACAGGTAAGCTGAGAGCAACTAATGGTACTGAAACGCCTACATTTGGCACAATAGATCTTTAATTAGAAACCATTTGATGCAAAATCAAATGAAATTTCACAATAACCAACAAATTGCAACCAATCCTTGGAGCAGATTCTTTTGAGTCCTTTGGATATTTAGTAGATTGCAGAAATAGAACTATAGTCGACCGAAATACTTCGTTTTCTTTTAAATCGTCCAAAATTCAAAATTGCAATGATAATTTTTGTACCACAGTATTTCAATTAATCACAGCCCAAGCAAAGACGAAATTAAGAATATTATTATTTCAAAATTACCTAATTGTTTATATTTGAATAAAAATACTAGTCCAAAAACCAACATTTTTCATCATATTCCAACATCTTCATGTCAACTTTACCGCACTAAACACCGCGAACTACCTTTATCGAAACGCGAAGCAATAAAAGACGAATTCATAGAATTTGAAAATTCCGGAGTGAAAAGACGATCTTCTTCACCTTGGGCATCCGCGATACACGCCGTAAAAAAGCGACGGTTCTTGAAGACTACGTGGAGATTATCGGTATTTAAACTCAATTATTGTCCACGACGCATACCCCATGTCTTTGATTACCTGTATAATAAATAATCACTACGGTAAGGCAATATTTTCCAAAATCGATCTACGTAAGGTTTATCAAAAAAGTAGTGGGATGTGTCACATCCAGCACACCACCCCTGCCGGTAGAAAATTTTTCTAAGTCCAAAAATACAAATCTTTTCTGAGACAAAGACAATGACTCATTCAAGATCATTGCAACAAAGACAATGAGTCATCAAAAAAATTTAAAGGTCATTTAAACATAGACCATGACTCATTCAAGGTCATTCAAAATTTCTCAAGGTCATATTATTTTTAAAAAATTTTTAATTTAAAATTACTACTTATTTTTTATAAGTAGTGTTTAAATTATTAATATTTTTTAATTTTTATTTTTATTCTATTACTTTTTTTTATAAGTAATGTTTTAACTATTAATATTTTTTTTAAAATTTTTTAATAATATTATTATTATTTTTATTAATATTATTATTATTATTATTATATTGATTATTATACTATTATTATTGACGTCTAAAAGTTTCTTGCACCCCATGATTCTACATTTGATTGATTTGAAAAATATTATGGGGTAGTTTCCTTTCCTATCAACAATTTGCTGGGGTTTACCATTCGGAAACGTCATTTGTGACACATCGAAAGTTCCTTTATAATTTATATTTGAAAACATAATTAAACAATAAAAAAATATTAATCTATATATATGATTTTTAAAAAGATTTCAATAAATTATCTAATATAAACTAAAACCTATAATTATACAAATTAATAATGGAATTAAGAAATGATGCAGTATATCAAATCGTCGGCCCAAGTGGTAGTGGTAAAACTATGTTTGTGTGTAAATCACTGAATTCTAATTTATTCCAAACAAAATTCAAAAAAATTTATTGGCATAGGGATGCAGATGAAGAACATGGATTAACTCAAGATAATTTCTGTAAATCGAAAAACATGAAAATAGAAAAGGGTTTCATTAAAACTGGTCAAGTCGATTAAGGAAAGGTGATGTCATCATGGGATGCAAGAAACCTTTAGACGTCAATAAATTACAATATAGAATAAAGGATATTAAAATACAGTCAATTACGGTTACCATCGATATGGGAAATTCTATGAATCTATACAATATGTCAACAAAATGCCTTTGTATGTTCGAGCTAGAATTATTTCCTGCACTGAGGCTTTTAAAACACAACCCAATGTGTGTTAACGTGTTTGCCAGTGGGAAAATAGCCATATTAGGGTTGCGAAATCTAGAGTACAAAAATATTTTTACAGACATAAACAATGAAATCATGGTATTGGTCTATATCCGATTGGCTAATGATTGATTAAAACAATTTACTTATTAATTTTATTTCATTTTTAAAATGGAAAATACTCCGCCGATGACAAGTTCAGTAAAATCAAAGAAGGAAATTGAAAATTATGTTAAATTTATTATTTATTATTATTATCATTGTTTACAGATAAATATCAAGAAGTAATTTTAGAGCGTTCTTCTTTTACCTTCAAATGCAAACAATTCTAAAAGAACAGCCAGAATCAATGATTACAGATCTTGTATACACCGAGACAAATATCTGGATATTCAATATCATAGATCAAGCTTTATGAGATGTAAAGCTTGATCGAAAAATGAAGGACATGGAAACAGAATATCCATGTATTTTGGAGTGAATCTGTTGCAATTTCCGATATCAAAGGTATATCAAGTGGTGTCTAGTGAAATCGGTTCAAAATGCGTGTAAATTTAAACTTTTTAGGAAATAAATGTTTTATTTGGTTGTTTTTGTTTGATATTTTTTAATAGTCTGATTGATCCAATATAGTATTAATTTTTTAGTTTTAATTTTTATTCTATTACTTATTTTTATAAGTAGTGCTTTAATAGTATTAATTTTTTAAATAGTTGTAATATTAATATTTGTTTGGTTTTAATAGTATTAATTTTTTAAATAGTTATAATATTAGTGATTACAATAATATAGTAATAACAATTTGATGAGTTAAAACATATATAGAAATAATCGAGGCACACATAAAATGCAATAACCATGCAATATTCATGCATGATTCTGATTGGTTAATCAGTATCTATCAAGGGTATAAAAGCTCGTCACCACCTTATAAATATCATAAAACAAACATGACCAAGAAAATCAATGATATTAGTGTCCAACCAGTTCAGATGTTCCACAATTATAAAATGTATTTTTTAAAGGAGCCTATCAATATGCAATTGGTAAATCCAGTCAAACTCAATCGAACTCAATTTCAATTTTGCGCTGGGACACTCTCAATGATAGATATCAAGGATATTGATACGGTGTTCAAAAAAATTAATTCGAATTTAAAATTCAATGAAAATGCATTTTTCATCAGTCAATATACCAGATATTATGATGCATTTACAGAAATAGGTGTCAAAGAACAGGAAAACTGGTAAAGAAGATTCATGTTGTGATTCAGAATGTCAGGGTGAAGATGAAGAAATTGTTCAATTCACCATTGCTAAAGGTGCAGCTTCTTTCTATAAGGAACAAATATTTGGAGATAAAAGAATGCCCAACTTTATGTTGGTAACATTTCAAAGTGAATCTCAATATAATGGATCATACTTAACATCGAGCTCAATTTTCAAAATTTTGGAGTAACATCGCTAACTTTATCGAAAAATAGTGATTATAGAGAAACATATACTCAAGATTTCGACAATGATAATTATTGTGCTACATATTTGCAGAGTATAGTGAGAAATATCGGTTATTTGGATAAAAACCTTGATTGTGGTATAACTTGTGAGGATTTTAAAAGCAAATATCTATTCTTTACATTTGTTTTGGCACCCGATTTTGATTTAAATCAGAGTAATCTACCTCAAAATGGAAATTTACGATTAGATATAAAGTTTGCTAAAGCTACGATTGAACCGGTGCATTTTGTAATATATAGAGTATTTGAAAACGAGGCTCAAATAACTGTAAACAGAACAGCATTCGTTTGAACAAACATTGTTGGTTTGAATGGTATAAATGTATAGATAATTTCTGATAATTTGTCATGGAGTAAGGTTTTCATGTAGTATTAATATTATTGATGTAGTTCTGTTCAGGCCTATCGAATTTGAAAACAAATACTAGGACATAAATTTTTAAGGGGTTTTCCTTCTGATAAAATTCCATATTTACGTAATAATCAAGCCATAATTGTCATTACTCAATCGTCTCATTTCGGTGGAGAATATTGGTTAGCAATATATATGAAACCTAGCAAGATATTTGTATTTGATCCTATGAGTTTCTATTATCCAGTTTTAATGGTTTCGAAACTGCAAACAATGGGTAAACCTATTGTGTATAATAAAACTATGTTTCAAAAACCATGGACCTTAACATGTGGTCAACATTGTTTAGCTTGGTTGTTATCCAAGCGGTTTGATTTTTAATAAATGTATTAATGTTTTGTTATGTTTTATTATTATTATTATTATTATTATTATTATTATTATTATTATTATTATTATTATTATTATTATGTGTTTAATTATTATTTAATTAATTATTAACAAAGCCAGTGCTAATGCGTGATTTACAAAGACACTGCCTAAACTGCATGCATCAAGATCTCTCACTTATATGTGTGTATTGCTAAAATGTGATTGGCTAAATCCTAAAAATTTGATTCTCTTTATAAACGTTGACAATTTCTAAATTTGTCACAATTATTTCAAAACATTTTTCACCGCCAACTACAAAATGAACAATATTATTTTAAGATCATTATTGATGAACGAGACCGGTAAATTAATTTTTTTTTATTTTCTATTATTATTTTATTTTTAGATTCGTTTACAATAACCGAAATTCAAAATCAACTGGACGGAGTTAATGAATTTGTTGCTGGTAATTTATAATTTTATTATTATTTACTTTAATATTATTTTAGATACTCATGTTAATGATGAAATTATTTTAATAGAAGATAGCGATGATTCGGATATCGGTAAATTTATTTATTAAATTAATAAAAATTATTAAACGTTTTTTCAGAAATGATTAATGAATGTATTACGGTTAATCTGGCTGAAATTACCGATACACCAGACACAGTTTCTATGAAGGATAATTCCCACATTTCTGTGGATGCCTCCGTTTCTAATGCTATCAATGATGGTAAATTTATTTAATTTTTTAAATTATTATGAATTTTTTTGATGAACAAAATGACTATGCAGCAGTTTCTGGTGATGCAACCGTTTCTGGGGAAGATATGCTGGTGGATGCTCATGATTAAATATATTATAAAAAATGTAAGATTTTATTTATTTTTAATGACGACCATATGACAATTTTTAAGATATAAATTAATAATATGTAAAGTATTATAAAATCATTATTATAATACTTTAAATATCATTAATTTATAATAAGAATAGAAATATTATTTTACGAGATCTATTGAATTATTTAAAGAAATATCTGATTTTAATGAAGTATTTGAAGAAATATCTACTTTTTATGAATTATTTAAAGAAATATCTGCATTTTATGAATTATTTTAAAAAATATCTACTTTTTGTGAATTATTTAAAGAAATATCTGGTTTTAATGAAGTATTTGAAGAAATATCTGCTTTTTTGAATTGAAATATTACGATATCTATTGAATTATTTTACGATATGATGTTTTATGAATTATTTAGAGAAATATCTACTTTTTTGAATTGAAATTTTACGATATCAATTGAATTATTTTACGATATCTATTGAATTATTTAAAGAAATATCTGCTTTTAATAAATTTCAAATTTTACGATATCTATTGAATTGAAATATTATTTTTTATTAAAATATTCACATAGTTAACAATTTTATAATCATTTATATATTATTATTTGATTCATATATGACTTAAATCTGATGACCGGCTAATACATAGAGATCAACACGAACTCTTCTCACCAATAGTTTTGCATCGACTAATTGAAGAATTGGTGCTGAGGTAGCACTTATTAGTGATAATGTTGACTCTGATCTTTTCAATTTAATGTGTAAATATTTCGGTTGACCCATAAAATCGAGTTGCAATGATGAGCATATGGTAAATAATTTCGAACCCTTAATCCACTTTTTCCTATCGTCATCACACTATAACCCATAGAAGTTAAACATGTATTTTTAGTATCGCTATTGTAATTTATAATAGTTTCTATTAAAGCTTTGTGAATACATTCACTGTTACCACCCTCAATCTTGATATTATTAAATCCGTGAACTGCATCTTTAAAAAGTGTATGAAACAAGAAATTTTTTGGTATTACATCACATGGTTTACTTAAAGGTTTTCTATCTTTATCTACAACTTTGACCTGAACAGTTCACAATGTATCGTTCAAATCTAGATATTCAGTTTGGGAACCGTTAATATAAAATTTAATATCTGTTATATTATCCATAATATAATTCACCGGGAATACTTCTTCAAAGGCACCCATTTCAATTACTGCTTGGGGAGATGGTCTATCAAATAAGCACAATTCAGATTTACCGTAAATCATTTTTGAAATATAGTTCTATGTCCTTTCATTCGTTTATTTATATGTTTATGATGTCTTTTAGGTTTTTGAGCTGTTACTGGTACCGGTGCCTGTTTTTGAAACATACCTGCAACACCCATTAGAACTTTTCTTAACTCGAATAATGCATTTGATTTCAGAGATAGTAATATTTTCTGCTCATTCACTATCACATCTTTAGCAGTTTTCATACCAAAACTACCAATGCGTTTAAGAATTGGAAGTGCAAATCTACCAAGAGTTCTCAACCATCCAGATCCATACTGTTTACCAATAAAATATGGTAATTCGACACCACTTTGGCTACCACTATACATACTAATAATATCGTTATTGGCTTTCTAATTTACGAAAATGTAATGTAAAATGAGTTTTTGCATTTATACTAAATTCAATAAATTTACTGCTATCATTACGAATATTTATTTCTATATTGTTTAATACATGATGTTGATACCAGTAAGTACATGGGATTATCGATATTTATATTGACAACTTCATCTTGGTCATGTTTATCAACCTAAACAGATTTCAATAGAGGAACCAAAGAATCACCAACAATTATAGGATCGATGATGTTAGTATATATAAACGTTTGTCTATGAAGTTTTATTATTTTTGGTTTGCGTACACCAAAAGTACTTGCCCGATATGTTTGCTTATCTAATCCCAATGTATTAGCCAAATATTATCAAATGTAACTTCACAAATGTTATTATTCAAACTGAATTCGCATAATCCATCTTTAACAATTTCAATAGTTTTAAATATATGTAAACAATTGAATGAAATATATTTATGTAACTCTTCAAGTGCAATTGGTAAATCCAGTCAAACTCAATCGAACTCAATTTCAATCTCTCGCTGGGACACTCAATGATAGATATCAAGGATATTGATACGGTTTTCAATAAGATCAATTCGAATTTAAAATGTAATGAAAATGCATTCTTCCCCAGTCAATATACCAGATATTATGATGCCTTTACAGAAATAGATGTCAAAGAACAGGAAAACTGATATTTAACAATAACAATAAAAGGAGATAAAGCTTATCAAAATGATGTGCTTTCTCCAATCTGGAAAATTGTTACTGCTAGACTTTCACAATTATTTTAATGTATATTTTAGTGTTAATAAATGTATTTAAACAGATTTTGTTTGCTTTCTTTACAACATATTCTATAAACAAAATTATAATTAGTTTTAAAATTGTTTGAAAATGATATCTGAAAAAGGTAAAATATAAAATATAAAATAATTAATTACTTTTCGTTTAGAATATTTAATAAACCTTTTGTTTGATAAATTTGAAGAAATAACCGGTGTAAAAATTAGAGATATGTTGACTCTAGTTGAAGCATTGGGTAAAGTAAATTCATGTTGTGATTCAGAATGTCAGAGTGATTATGAAGAACTTGTTAATGATGAAGATACTGAAATTAATAATAATGAAGATACAAAAATTATTAATGATGAAAAAATCTCTACTTAAAATTTAGTTGAGCCTAACGAATTTAAGACTTGTGTTGACAATGTTATAGAAAATATAATGATAGAATATTGTGGTGATGAAACATGTACATGTAATAATCAATAAATCTTTAAAAATGTAGTTTTTCAATAATAATTCAGTTAATAACAAAGAATAATACATTTATTAAAATTTATGATAAACTTCATTACTGATATATATTACAAATGTCCCAGTTAATAGTTTTAATAAAAATTTACAATTTGAAATATAAATATTTAAATGTTTGGCTTCTACGGCAACTTGAATAATTGTTACCCATCCACCGTTTGCTTCTACCCATGGATCAATTTTTGTTTCTATTACCTAAATAATGATAAAAATAAAATAATAATATATAGTAATATACCTCTATAGACCATTGGAAATAATTTTCATAGTCAGATCCGGATTTTAATATCATGTGTTTCATATACATTAATCCTACTAGCAACCAGCTCATTCAACAAAGTTATAAAAAATTTAGTTTCTGGCTTTTTATAAAAATGTTTAGAGGTATAAGCTTATTTATACTATACTCGACCAATCAAAATCATGCATGGATATTGCATTTAAGTTGCAATGGGTTTATTTAAGAAAAGAGGTAAAAATATATAATGGAAATGTGAATATTGATGATTTGTTGCCACTGTTTTGCATAACCAGTCGCATTGACTGTTGAACTTCTTTCCTTGAACTGATCAGTTGTTTTATTAGAATAAACCTTTATACTATATTGGACTTGATTTATCATTTTTTCATTAAGTTTTCGATTTTTATATAATTCTAATATTGATTTTCTTAATTCATTTTTAATACCTATCGTCCGATTTAGATGTAGAATATCGTCATATTGTGTTCCGAGCTCTTTTTAAAGTTGCATATGTGAGTTCAAATCTGAGCTCTAAATTACTCATTCTTTCAGATAATTTTTTGACTGGAGTTTTCAAATATCTAGGCCTATCTATCATATACAAAATATCCATCAACACGACTGTATCAGGACATACACATCTTGTTGAATTTTTATCTTGAACGGTTACAACAATTTAGTTAGCCATTTTAAAATAACTAACAACTAACAATATTAATAAAATTTCTTTAATCATTTTCAAATCTTTATAAATTAATATTTATTGTTTATAGCTAAAAGGTTGTGTGTGTTTAACGTCTCATTGGTTTAAATTAGTATAAAACTAATTGTTATTTCAATTTTTATCATTATAATGGATGTTGTTGTACCGAGTGTAGTTCAATCTATGAACAAAATTGAACATTATGGTAATTTATTATTATTATTTTTACTTGTTTTATCGATGATTATTTTAAAGTTATCAAAGAACGTCTGGAATTCTATTATCCAGATATTCATGAAATATTGAAGAATAAGCCAGCATCAATGATTCCAGACTTGATCTTTAATTATACATCTATATGGATTTTTTTTCCGTAATCGATGAGTTCCTATGGGATATCAAACAAAATAAATGTGCTGCCCGATATCGGAAGTATGTGGAATGAGCTTTGAATAAAGCTCTTCGACAATATTATTATAGTCGAATTATTTCTTTGTAATAAAAGTGTTTGTTGTTAATGACTTTGTTTTTATTATATATTAATTATAGTATAATAATAATAATAATAAAAAAATATTTAATAATAAAAATAATAATAATAATAATAAAAATTATAAAAATTAAAAAATATTAATAATCAAAACACTACTTATAAAAATAAGTAGTATATTTAAATTATAAAATTTAAAAAATACTATGACTTTGAAGAATTTTGAATGATATTGAAAAAATATGATGACTCATCCAATGACCTTGAGAAATATTGGTAATTCTAATTGTAACTTTTGTTATCTGCTTCCAATCTTTTAAAATAATTTTAGATTTATATTCCCCCTAATATGCATGATTTTGATTAGTTAGAAATAAGAAAATTAATAATTATATTGTTGGTAAAGACAGGATTTTGTTTAAACGAATCGGGAAGATCATCCAATGACCTTGGATGAGTCATGGTCTTTGTTTAAATGACCTGGAAAGTTTTTGATGAGTCTTTTTTTTCCTACAAAAAGTTTTACTTTTAAACTTGTAAAAAAAATTTTACCGGGAGGGGGGTATATGTCTTTGTCCTAGCGGGCCGGTGGGCTAGCGGGCCTATATCCCACTACTTTCGAGATGCATTAAAATGAAGCCCCATGGTGAAATAATTCGAAAATGGAACTATTTAAAACTCGTACGAACTAAACGAGTATGTTTCGGCCTTATGGACTTGTGAATATCATCGATTTATTTGGCATTTTAACTTTCGTGAAGTACTTCGCCACCACTCTATGAGAAATCAATATTTACTATTATAATTTTTGATTAATGTGCTTCAAATCGCATGTTTAGTTTCAGAAACAAAAATGTTTACTTCAGCTTGTAGTTCTTCTTTTCTTTCAGATTGTTTTCGCCGATTTGTTTACTCCAATTATTTATCCAAATAATAATTGTTGTCGTTTATATTTAAACCTTTTTCAGGGCTACCACGCGCTCTTTAAAAGGTTGGGCGATAAAATTAAGGAAGGGAGAATATTGAGCAGTTCCAGCAAACGCCTTCACAGCTAGTTCCCCACTAACTACCGGTTTAATCCGGGGTTACATAAATAATTATATTCACTTGTGTGCTTGTGTTTTATAAGCATACAAAAAATTTTCAATCTTTTAAATAAATGGTATGATTTACTCCTCGATATGGAGTGCGATCGTAAAAAATTTAATCAATTGATTTATTAAACGAATTTATGGCAAAACTAATTTGTAAAGATAAATGTCTCAAACCAAAAAAAAACAAAAAAAGAAAACGAATTGTTATTTAAGTAAATATATAAATAATAGAATAATATAAAAAAAATTATCATAATGAAACTTGATGTACAAATGTAAAAAAGAGTGACATGATAAATAAAATAATAAATGATTTTTAATTTGTGTCAAAATTTTGAATTCAAAAGGATAAATCGTTTGAAATAATGATATAAAATAAATTCGAGAGTACATGACATATAAATATGAAAAGAAATTTTTGAAAACGTACTGATTTTTGTTTGTCTAGTGCGGCCATATTTACCACGATTTTCCGTGTGTGTATTTTGATGCGGTAAAACAAAGAATTTAAATTTTTTATTTTTAAAATATATTTTCTAATTTTTTGATTTTATTATTAATTTTTGACTTTTAGATTGTAAAACTCCAGTTATTTGTTAATTATTTTTATTTTCTTTTGGATTTTTATATTTTCCTTTCTAAATTTAATATTTAGGTTTACTGCTCAAAAGTATATAGGCATTATCGTGCAGCCAAACAAATTATAGGCTCACATCAGTTTTTGCCCAACATATTGGTATTTTCTGATAATGATATGACACATTTCACACACCTACAACAAATTCTGTCACGTCTACACGAGAATAACCTCATCATAAACCTGGAAAAATGCAAATTCTTTGCACAACAGGTTAAATTTCTGGGTCATTTAATTTCATCACAATGTGTCCCATCATTACCTGAAAAACTCGCAATTATAAAAGACATAAAATTACCAAAAACTGTTACTGATTTACGCAGAGTCCTTGGCGCAGGTAATGTTTATCAACAATTTCTCCAAGGAGCGTCAAGACTTTTAGCACCCTTAACTGGTTTGATAAATGGCCCAAAAAACTCTGAAGTCAAATGAACTACCGAAACTTTAAAGCATTTGATAAAGTGAAAGTTAAGCTGTTACAAATTACTTCGTTAAAATTTCCGAATCCTAACTTCGAACTTCAATTAACTGCTGACGCTAGAACAACTGAAATTCTTTTAAAGAAAATTAGTTCAGCACAATCTAAGCATTCGGGGTTCAATAGAGAACTCCTTGTCTTTCACGAATCTGTTAGGCATTTTGGTTAAATCTTAGAAGGACGAAAATTCACCATTTTTACTGATCACAAGCCCTTAATTTATCTTAGTACTCTAAAAAATCCATCACCCAGACTACACAGACATATCACTTTCTATCAGAATGCAACTTCGATCTGCCTCATTTTACAGGTAAAGATAACGTTGTGACTGATATCTTTTCACGACCGGTCATATCTTCAATTTATACATGCTCACAATTTCCAGAAATAATATCATTAACATCCATCTCTTCCGAGAAAGACCTAGCATATTTCGGTGATAAAGCAAAACTGATAGATGACATATATTATGATATTTAGATACCAAGATGTCCTCGTGTCATTCTACCTTCAGATCACAGAAAAAAAGCTTTTGATATTTATATTTGGCTGATTTTCTACAATTTCGCATTTTTTATATTGTTAATTCTAATTGTAACTTTTGTTATCTGCCTCTAATCTTTTAAAATAATTTTAGATTCATAAAACTAAGAAATTAATTAGAAAAGTGAAATAAAATAGAATATTTTTAGTAGGAAATATTCAATAAAGAAAAAAGAAAAACATATTGTCCATTTAATACAAGAAAATAAAAAAATTAGAATTAGATATTACAAATAAAGTCAATGTAAAATTTTGTTTTAATGCATCAAAAAAAACACGTAAGGTTAGGGTCACAAAATAGGTATGTATACCAATTAGATTTTGACTGAAATCAATCACTTTTGTGAGAAATAATTTTTTCTTTGTGAAAATCGTTTTCTAGCGAAAGGTTACTATTTGGTTTTATATAGAAAAATATTCTTTACATTGTGAAATTACTGTTGGAAGCAACGCTCAAAGATTTTTCTTTTGCGAATCAACTTACTACAACACACCCTCAAACAAACTTTAAGTAAGTCACTACTTGAGCCTGTCCTCTGGAAGTGTGATGCAAGTGTATGGTAATGTATCGGTAATGTTATAATTTCCATTTATTTGCTTCAAATGAACGACGTTTTATTCTTTTGTCGAAATTTCTCTGGCCCACAGCCAAACATACCGCAAGTCAATAAAATCTAACATACAATTAAGGTTGTGTAAGTGTGGTTCATCCGCCTATAATCTGTGCCCGTCAAGGTTTAGTCGTGGGGAACGACGGGTCCAAACGTCAATTGATGAAAGTTCTATAGGGGCTGTGGGATGATCAAGGACCAGTATTTTGGTTGATTCTCTTTCAACTATCTCCCGAAAGATCGACATCAATTTATTCACATATTGGCTCAAATCATAAACACTGAGTAGTTCAGTGGGCACTCATAAACTACTAATATGAATTAAGGTAAGGTTACCACGAGTATGACGATTCAAAAATCCAAATAAATTACTGTTTTAAGGTATAATTAAATTTAAATCAATAAGACCCATTTAGCGAACTGTTAGGTCTAATAGAATAGCCTTAACTGTTAAACCAGGTTAATTGATCGAAGCTGCTCAATAGAGAATGAAATAGCCACCCAATAGCCACACCAGTATTAAGCGAATTGATGTTTAGTAGAATAGATATACTAGGAATTAATAGATACGATTGAGGTTGGTAAAATAAAAGAGTCGTTATAAGACAACCCGATTAAGAGTAAATTAGAAAAATTGATTTCTAGCGAATATGAATAAAATAACTCAAATTAAAATAATGGAGACCGAACTTAGCGACCCCAAAGAATGGTTAGTCATTCGCGTAGAAAAGGAATGAAATTCCAAATGAATTACCCATAAATTGCCTTAGGTAGATAAAAGCATTAACAATATAAACTATACATTATATAAAGAAAAGTACCCTCACACTCAGGCCCAAATTATTAATGCCCAATAACAACCCGATATATTAAAAACACCGTTCGTCAATAATTAAATCACTACATAAATAAAATTTGTATAGGCAGCATATAAATCATCGCATTCTGATAGAAGAAAAATGCATAGTGTCAATACTCCGGCCGACACAAGGACGAGTCACATATTCCAAATTAAAAACATCCATGCCACAATGTTTGCCTCTTCGGTAACGACTCAAACGCTAGCATTAAATCAATAATGGTGAAGGATTTGACAGCTTCGTACAAAGATTCAACACGATAGTCCAAGTCGAACCAACCCTACAAATCCCTTCACCAAGACTTAATTATAACGCAATCTCTCAAAATACCTTCCTCATCATCATAATCGCCCAAATTTATCTTCTAACGAACCACTTCGTAAGAATAGATATGTTACAGTCCTGACCCAGGCAGCAAAGAATTGTGTTTAAAATATTCAACAGGCTTGTACTAACCAACCTTACATTCCAAATCGTTACATTCCTCCACTTTTGAGAAAATTTCTAATAGCAGCTCGTTGAATACGATATGAGGCCAGGCCTTAGCAGTTCTGAAATTAGAGGTCACTTTTGGCGGTCTCATAACCAGTGGTTACATTACCGACGTTGCCTAGCAACGAGTAACCATTGGGTATGGTTAGGGTTCAAAGTCGTAAACCACGAACCCGCCATACATATTTGGGGGCTCAGCCGGGATAGATGATATTGTTTTTCCAATGGACGAAAGGGACAATATACAAGATTTCTTTTATAAACAATAACAAGCAAGGAAATAATAATAATTTGTGAGAAAAAATTCAAAGTACAAAAAAGTCATTTAACACCTTATATATTGTCCTTGATTGTTGTTTTCATACATCAAATATACATTTTATCTTCCTAAAAATATATTTTCATAAATATAATACAAATGTCATGTATTTTCCTAAAAATATTGTTGGGCCAATACAAGGATTTGTTTAAATGGATCGGAAAACAGCACGCAGATTTAAAGTCAGACCTATCAATACCAAATAAACAGCCCTAAAGTATAAGAAAGATGCAATAAATATAATATCAAAAACATAAAAATAATAACAAAATGCACCAAGATCAGCACGAAATTAACACAAACATTACAATACAACAAGAACATTTGACTGAAAATAGATCAATTTATAAAATCAGCATTTTTATAGAAAAGCTGGTTAAAAATAAAATATTTCTAATAGGTAATATTCAATTAAAAAATAAATGAAATAAATTATCTATTTATTGCAAGAAAATAATAAAATTAGAGATAGATATTACAAGTAAAATCAAGGTCAAATTTTGTTTTAATGCATCAAAAAGAACACGCAAGGTTAGGATCACAAAATAGGTATAAATGCCGATTCATTTTCACAAGATTTTAACACTGTTATAAACTTCTAAAAGACACTTTGTGAACTTATCTCAATTTGTTGTGAAATTTATGGAAGGCAGAACGCTCGAAGATTTTTGATTCAACTTACACGATACGTACTCAAGCAAACTACAAGTAAGTTCCTGCTTGAGCGTATCCTCTGCAAGTGTGATGTTTATGCATGTATTGTAAAGTTTTATTCCAAATTATATGCTTCAAAAGATCAGGTTTATTTATTTTTGTCGAAATTTTCCGGTCTACAGCCAGCACATACCACAAGTAATTAAAATATGACATATGTTGGTCCAGAACACAAACGGCCTTGTAAATCTTTAAATGAATCGGTAACACACATGCAAATATAACATGCAGATTTAAATTCAAACCTATTAATACACCAATTAAACCCTATCAAAATATGAGAAAGAAGACAATTACATAAAAAATAATAAACATAAAAATAAATTAAAATAATATTACGATATAAATATAAAAATAACACGAAACCCTAACAAATTCGACCGAAATTTGATAATTTAACAAAAATGTGAGATTTCATGAAAATGAAATAAAATTCAAAGAGTTTGAATTAGAAATAATTCAATAAAAATTTTAAAAGAAAAATTATCAAATAAAATTGCAAAATAATAAAAATTAAGATTAGAATACACTAGAAAATTCCAAGGTCGAATTTTGTTTTACTACATCAAAAAGAACACGCAAGGTTAGGGCCAAAAAATAGGTATATATACCGATTCATTTTTTCACAATTTTAATTGTTTTTCAGTTTTTCAAACTTGAATCAATCTACTTGATGTAAGTGTGAAATTTATTTTGAAACTCTCTCTCCACGTCACATCTTCGCAACCTCAATAGAGCTCTGCTTGGATGTCGAGGTGGGGATAGTAGTATTATTATTTCGTTATGTTTGGATAAAGTAATTGTTATGTTAATTTTAATATTAATAAATTATTTATAATAACAAAAATTACTTTCTTTATAATTTTAATTGTCGAAATTTTTCCGGTCCACAGCCAAAGACACATCACAAGTCATTAAAATCAACATATTATTCGAACTCGTGTAAGTGCGTGGAATATTGCCAATGATTCGTGTCCGTGAAGGCCCGGCGTGCGGAACGCAGGGGCTGGAACGTCAATATTATCCCGTATAGAAGAAAAGAGAAATAAGGAAGTGGTCTTTTGGCTACTTCCTCGTCTCGTTTTCTTTAAATTTGACCTAAATTATTCTACACACGGCTCAAATTTATCACACGAGTAGTCCAGTGGGCACTCACTAAATATAATATGAACACAATGCGCCTAAGGTCAATCAAGGGAAAGGTAACCGGGAAATAGAAAAAATGAAATCATTGTTGTGAACTTAATATGTGTATTTTAACTAAAATTGACCGAAAAATAGTTATAAATTTGTGTAGTTGTTCCGCACCAAAGTCAATAAAGTAGTAGTTATAAATTCGCATTATCCTAAACTTCTAATTGAGAGTCAATAACATTACTTGAGTTAATGCGGTTACTAGAAACTTTTAAAACCATATTGAGAGTCGATAAAGCTGCTCGAGCAAAAAAAAATAACACAAGGTAGCTGTCATAAACTGCATTGCTTAATGTCTACAGTCAATATAATCACCTAGAACGAAGAGTAAAACGAGGTAGTTTCTTAAGGCAAATACGGTAGTCGTTGTAACTTCTAATGTTATGCCCTAAACAAAAGGTAATCCATTAATAGGAAAGGGAAAATTAAAGGGATATAAATTTCGAATTAAAAATGGGGAATTGCTGAAATAAAAATCTGACTTGTAATCAATCATAAACAAAAGGAATCTCCCAATAAAACCAATCATTGGTAAAGTGCAATAAGTCCACATTAATTTATCATAAATATAATAAGAAACTATCTCATAGGGAAATATAATTAACTTAACAAGAATTACCGTACAAACATAATACACCAAAACTAAATTAATCATAGTCATCACAACAAACATTCCACAGACGAAAAATAATGAAATCAAATTAGATCCAGGCAACTTCCAATTATATTGTAAAAGCAGAATCCGGGCAGATTTGGAAAGGATACCATAGTTAAACTAACACTTTATAGAGATGTACTTTATCTAAGATAAACGTTCGAATTCCAAATCAATACGATATCAATTTTAATAATCTTAGAATGTTACCGTAAAACCCAAGGGAAGAATGTCACCCTGATTATACTTAGGTCAAACACGTAAGACGCACATTTCCATTTCCACTGGGTTGACAATTATGAATTCACGCCATCCATACCCACCAGAAATCCTCTATAACCAATAGTTTTGACTATCCAACTAACATCACCGAACGATTAACCACACGTAATTTTATTGGGTTCGTTAGCTTTAAACGTAAATTTAACACATCCCAGTGCCCACCCACAAGTCCCTCTATGGAATATCAGGAGTACGGATTGATATCTCAGTAGGCTCGCTAATTCCACCAATAGATAATGACCAAAAATATCCATTTTTGGGAGCTCTCCTTAATTGCAAGAAATTAAACTTAGCTTCACATAGTCAACTACTCACGTGAATATGCCGCTAAATCTGGTCCTGCAAAAAATCAGCTTAACCCAGTAAATCGAAAACGCGACCACATGTATACAATTCCGATCGTGTCGCTCCAAAAAGATATGCCCATGTGACAATAATTTACTGAAAAGCTAACAATTAATTTAATTAAAAGGGAATAAAACAATTACCCCCCAGAATACCGAACCGCTATAACTGTGAAATACATCTATGTGAAATCGATTATATCAATGCGATGGCATTTCGGAGAAAAATCCAAGTAGCTGACTAACGCTAGTGGGTACACACAGGGACACGGCCATCCTACCAGGCATACCGAGAATAGTATGAATATTGACATTTTTTGTGCATAATCGATAAATCATTCCGTGCACAAATAACCAGCGCTTCACCGATATGATAGTAATCCGAGAGAATGAGGCATCACCCGCACACCCACACACGCACAAATGCACCGACGTAAGGTTAGACGAACTTTCCTACTCCGTAACACACCAACCAGTATAAGATTCCAAAACTGGTCCAGATTAACAGTTGAACTTTAAAAAAATTTCAAATGTATAACCGACAATGCCAAAACAATGAGAGTATGATAACTAGGATCCCAGATGACGATTTAGTCCTGAACCCAAGGCCTCATTTGTCCGGTAAAAATTTTTATTCTCATAATTTATTAATGAAATCCGAGTCTTGGCTAAGAACACCGCAGCACCGACCCCACGACGTTCTCCCAGTTAGCAATACTTATAGTCGATTTTTTGAAAACGGAAATGAGTCGAAGTATTCCGACGTGATTTAACGAAATACTAGCAAATAAAGTTTTATATCTAACTTTTGTGTTTATTCAACCAGATAGGCATTAATAATTGCTAGTCGTAAAGCACGTTAGCCGCACGGTAAATAATTACAAACTTCTGGGACGAATCCGTATGAGCATTTATTATTATTTTTATTTCATCAATTATTTTATGACAGTCAGATAAAGATAAAGGGATAGAATTCCAAATATATCTCGAGTAAAACGATGGGACAATTTGAATTAATTAGGGTATATTATCGACTACACTTGCGTAAGTGAGGATAAAGGAAATCAGTGCAATATAATACGATTTATTGGAGTATGACTGCGGTACATCATTGACAAAAATGAGTGATTAGAAGATCTGGGATAATTGTAGGAACTCCAAACTTGACAGTAAAATAGTCCATTACTACACAGGAAAATATCACGACTTAAAACTGATAAACAGTAGATCCTAGAAACAGCCCAAACATAAATCTTTATTATGGTTAATTTAACAATTACATTTTGTCGAATGGGGAATGGTAAAACATCGATGTTATAGAACTAAATTCCGATCTGATTATTTATTTGTATAATTAACTTACTCTCATTCTATTCCCATTGTTGTGAATTTTTGATCCCAAACCTTAACTGCTAGAATTAGGTTGACGACTTAGTAAGTAGTTTAATTTTTGAGTTGAAAATCCTAATCTTTTGAACCATTTTTATTATTCTAATCATTTAAACATTAAAAAAAAAATTTCGGATTATTTTTATAATCCTAAAAAGGAATTCCAATTAGTTAAATTATTTAGCACAATTTTGAATTATTTTTATCATTCTAGAGAAATTCTGATTATTTAAATTAGTTTAACAAAAATTTTGAATTATTTCTGTCTTGTTAGAAAATTCTAATTAAAATCTCTTAATTATCCTTATCACTTTAAGAAAAGTCAAATTATTTAAATTGTTTTCAAAAAAAAATTTTTAATCAAGTCATTTTGGAAAACCCTAATTACATAAAACGTGCTAATTATTTTTCTTTAAATTTTTTTTGAGGATTCTAATTATTTGTATTTTCAATTATTTTGAACCATTCCAGGAAAAGTTCAAATTATTAGGCATTTTCAACTCATGTGGATTATTTTAGGAAATTGACCTGTTTTATGAAGTATTTAGGTATTTTAACTATCCCTAAATCATTTTAGGTGGCTTAGCCCGCCAAAATCTTTATGAACGATGCTCATTTCAAATTATTTCTACGGAATCTTAACTATTTTATTCACTCGGAATTGTGTTAATTTTAGACATATCAATTATTCCGACTAAATGAACCTTTGAGTATTTTTAAGCATTTGAAATTACCTTTTTGTCATAATGATTATAATTTAAATCGTAATGTGTTTAATTTTTCTCCAATTAACGTTGATATTACATTGCATCGATTACTCCTTAAAACTATTACTCACCCATTGAACTAGGATATTCCCTCAAATACACTCCAATCGATTGGACAGATTAAATTGCTAATAATTCTTTAACTAATTCACCTTAAATCTATTACTCATTCAGAAAGATCAGGATCCCTCGTCTATGTTCCCGTACGCGTCGCGGATCAGTGGCGACAAATATGGAGACGCATCGGGAAGGAGAAATACCCCGATATGCCCCAACCCGGAGAAAACCGGCGGGACGATATGCTCATGGTGGAGAATACCATGAGACAATTTAGGCAGATAGGGCAACCAGGTGACCCAAGCCCGTCCCAAGAGATTCATGATCGGGCTCGAGCATTTCCAGCAGGCCTTAAGGACCGCCAGCGCCGGGTCAACTTCCTGGTGAACTGGGCCAGTAATTACTTGGCAAACGTCGAGGATGACATTGTCAATGGTAGGATCGCGGAGTCCTATCATTTCATGACACAACCCAGCTCCAGGCCCATCCGAAATACAAAGAGACCCGTCTTTGTATACTACGGTCATCCCTTCACCCAGTCAGCCGAGGATTAGAGAGTGGTTGAGTAACATCAATGCCCGACTACACTTCCAGGTACAGTGAGAAATATTCCTAGTGACTCTAATAGGATTGAATGTCATTAGTCAATAAATAATTAACTGTTCTGTTTTCGCTTTCTGAATTTTGATGACCAGAGTTTGATATCATAAAGATTTGTCTGAACGTTATTTTGAATTCCGATTGGTGAATCCTGAGCTAATATCATTGTTTTGTAGTTATGGATCCGCTCGAAATTTTACAAAAGGAATTAGAACATTCCCGCAAGCTCAATAAGGACTTCTACGCTCAACTTAGTGAGATGTCCAGAGAAGTTCAACAAACCAAAGCTTCATGGTTGGAGCCAAGAAAAGTAAAACTGCTCCATCAGTGACTGACTGCAGCCCAAAAGGGATGGGCGGATGAAAGACAGATAAATCAAAGCCTCCGGACTCAGATAAGGGGGCTGGAGGTCACCTTATCGGCCTGCCAAGAAAGAGCCGCTGTAACCTACCACCTAGTCTTTGCCCCCGCCCAATTGGCTTACCGAGAGACGGCGGCAACTCCAAGGACGACCACGCCTCCAACCCCGACAATAATGAAGAACAGTTATCGTCCAGAACGCAAGGAGCGGGTCAAACGACGGGCCGCGCGACTGCTAAATATAACGCAACCTAAAAACTGAAATTGATTTACTTCCTGTCGAAAATTTGTTTTATCTAGTTTATTTTAGCTGTTTTTCATTCATTAAACAGTGTTCACTAGTTTTATTCTCAACATTATTCATTAATATTTCTTTTTGCTTTGACTAAAAACTCAGGAAACATGAGTGATAAAGCCTACGACTTAAAGGGGACCAAATGACCTAAAGCGAGCACAAGCCTTCTAACAGCAGCTCGTTGGACCCAGAGGTCGTTCGAGCAATTACAGCATTAGAAATAGCGCTCACTTTTTGCGAACGACCTACCCGCTCGAGCATATTTCCAACGTTGCTCAGCAACAGTTGTCGAGTGGCAGTAAAAAAGATATTTATATGGCGTTACCTGGGCAACCACAGGGAGACTAAAACAAAGTGTAAGAGCGGTTTGCTCCGATTATAGTTCTGTTCCCGTAAAAGTCCATGTCGTGAGAAACGACGGATGCCGAACGTCAATATTTTTCTATAGGAGCGCTATTTAGATCGCGGGTAGTCTTTTGGCTGCTTTACTTTCTTCCTTCGTCCGAAATTTCAACCTAAATTTGTCTAACACATCGAATTAAAATCATCAACACCGAGTAGCTCAGTAAGCACTCCTAAAATCCTAATACAAACATAATTTTAACCTTAAGGCCAAATTGAGGTAAAGAAAGAGTGGGAAGAGCGCAAAATTGGTGCAACGAATATAACTAATAACGTTAAGAAAATACTAAATAAACCAATAGTTTAAAAATCAAATTGTAAACTCAGGATAAGAACGGTCAAAATAGGGTTTAAAGTTTTGTAACCGTATCAAATTTAAAATCAGATTAAAACAAACTAGTGTTTTAAAGCCCAAAATGAACAAAATAGGGTTTCAAAGTTTTGTACTTGTATAAAATAAAAATCAAGTTAGAACAAATTAGTGTTGTAAAGCCCAAAATAAACAAAATATGGTTTAAAGTTTTGTAACTGTACCAAATTAACGATCAGTTTAGAATAAACTCGTGTCGTAAAACTTAAAATGATCAAAAAACGCTAGTTAATCAAACCATAAAAATCAGTTTATAAGTTAACCAATAAGGATAATAGTCAGTAATGATAGAAGAGTGGTATCAAATAAATGATTAACAATCCTAAATGATAACAACGTAAATTAACCCCAAATAATAATAAGTGGAAAAATAAATCGTCACTCCATGATAGAGACCCGCCTAAATTTAACATGAAATCTCTAGATAAAAAGGAATAAAATATAAAATCTCGCTAATGATACCAAAGTCGTAGACATTTTATTAAATCACAAAAATAAAAGCGTTAATATGACCAACCTGTGGTACCCAAATTATGAGAGATCCATAATTTTCACAATTGTTTCGAAATAAAAATCCGCGGATAAACTCCACTCCAATTTGACATAGACAAGCCATTGTTCAACACAATAAGGTCCGGCTAGACGAGATCAATAAGGAGCCAGAAATATATAATATCCACCAAGATTGTTGAGCATAAGAATGACGATCAGGTTAGTCAATAAAGAGTATCCAACCTTGAAAGCATATTGAAATGCGTTCCATTAATCAATGATGTGCATATTGACCCAGCCAACATGAATACAACATCAACGTAGGTAGGCCGATTTACCATTGTCATATACAAAAACGGTCCTACATAATTGATTGAATCGACCAGATTAGAATGATTACGGCCAATATAATTAAATCACGACCGTGACAATAACATACAAACCTTGAATTGACTAAAACAACGATTATATGACAATTGAAATAATGACATTATAGTAATTAAAATCCATTAATATACTTCGTCTTTCCGAGTCCAAAGTGATTGTCAAGTTAACTTAGGTTATTAATATCTAAATCTCGCAAATTTATTATGATCGCTGAATCACGTATTTCCCCAACTACAACTTAATAGGAAGCTCGATTTTCATACTCCCTAATCTGAAATTTTAGCGGTTTTCTAATTAAATGGTTCACATACCAGAAAATAGGGATATACGATTTGTGATGGTGAAAACCAATATAACTGACCATAATCCAACAACGACGTTTAATTATTCCGACCTTTATATTAAAAATTTTCACAGCCCTAATTTCAATCAATTCTTCCAAAGATTGGGGTTAAAATATACGCTCATTGATAAGAAGTTTAGCATGAAAAATTTAGCTCGTGACGCCCACTAATAATTAGTAAACCAACTGAAATGCGTTTTATTAATAGAAAAATCCAACTTCATTGATTCTGCACATTGAATTCATAATTTGATAATATTTCTGCATGCCAGCATTAACTTCCGACCAATAAATGAATAACAAGAGTCGTAAAACGGGTCTTTACACATTCGCGTAAACGCCACGAAAGGAAAATGCAGACCATAAGGTCAATGAGTAGTTACTCTTACGAAGATATTAGGTGATTTTATGGCATGTATGATCATAGGTAATTCGTATTCTTCATTACCTACCCCAAACTTTAACCATGGGTTGAATGATATGCCGTATAAACTCATCAACCCTAGCCTAGAATCACGAATAAAGAACGTTTCAATATATTTAACAAATCTGATATATCACGTAACAAAATTTGACAAGTTGACCGAAATAAAAGACACCCGAACAGTTCTTGTACCAATCATCCAAGAGTTCTGTTAGCTCGCCGACCGATCCCAGACGAGGTCAAAGGAAAACTCGACCCAAATCCATTAATGTACTCCGAGCAAAGGACGAGACCTCACAAACCTCCATCTAGAGTGACGTAGAAGCGAAATACAACAATAGCAAACAAAGTAAAAACGAAATACCTGTAAAGCTCCTTGAAAAAATGAATTAATTTCCACACATAACGACACTTAGACGACTGATGAAATTCGACGCCCAAGCAAAATACTAGTAAACGCCATGAAATAGTGCTGATAAGAAGTACATCGATATATCTATAAAATAGCCGCTTAGGGAAATTTGACTAGACATTTAGTGAAAATGTCAATCGATTTAAAATGCTGTACGGTTCGCTGCACACTCCATTAGTAGGTGTGCCGAGAGTGGTGTGTCTTGTTTCCTGCCCAATAGACACACACTCGCTGCCAAAGCCAAAACTTACCGCGCACACTTTCTCAATATAAGCACCGACGGAACGAGAAATTGCATTATAATTTTACGAATGCCTAACAGCTACCGAACTCATCTTGAGAGAAATCCGCGTAGTAGTGAAATCGCGTCAACCTCAGGAAACGTTTCTGAAGGAAATAAGAACGATAAGACTTAACTCTTTAACGTTAAAACTTTATTAATAATTTACCCTGAGGAATGATATGTTGCCAAACCAACAAACAACGGGAATGCACAGATCCAGAGGTCTGAAATGAGCAAACATCGACAATGTTCAAAATAAATCTTAACTAGTTCAACCAATTGCTTTTGTTAATCAACGATGTAGGACCCACTCGTACTTGTATCCCCGACTAAAGCGAGATATGCAATATCACCAATAATTTTTGTCAACTTTATGTTCAAATTCCCCTCTTAGCAATGAATCGATTTTCAGTCTCCATAAACTATCAATGTCTGCGAAACGAATCGAACGATGTCGGTTATGCATTTTCGGAGTTATTATGAATTAACTGATGTACATAAAGCCAATGAGGCTCTCGCAGGTATACCTGTTACGGATCATTAGTAGATAAAGTCTTTGAAATAGATATAAATATTTGATGACTCAGGTGTCGGAATTTGAGTTAAGTCTGCTATCAATGGGGATGTAAATACTAATTAAAAGATGAATTAAAGATTTCGTACAAATCATATTAGTGACGATACAAGGGTTGAGGGTCTAATAGATTAAATTCATTCGCGAATTCCCATTACGAACGATATAAAATTCATTAACTAATGGATCGAAACATTAAACCAGAAATATTGACGAAAATAGTAAACGTGATAATTAATTAATGAATTGGAGTTTAATCACCATTAATAACAGTAAAAGATTGTTTAGGAATGAACAAGGTTTATCCTCAAAATAACTAATCATAGTGTAGAAAGGAATCTAGTCTAGATTTTAAATTCGAATAACGATCCGATAAACCTTATAGTAGATGATAAATCGAAATAGATAGTAACTAATATTTTCAATGGGTAATAAATCTAACTAGAATAATGGACGGGTTCGATCGACGATAGGACTATCTATAAGCAATTTTAAAGAATCATTTAAGTTTTGTGACAAACGATAGGATTAACTAAAGTATAGTAATGATAATTTAAATCCTCCGACGGTAGAAAACTGGTCATGAGTAACTCGTAGACACGGTGATAATGGCTCCAAGTTCATAGAAGGTCGAAAGACTAACTTTAGCTCAGAAGTATTCACTCTGTTAGTCAGGAAGTTTTCGATAAACTACTGAAGTTAACTGCTAATATTCACAATAGAAATTAGATTTTACAGAAAGAAACGCCCTTGGTCGAGCCAACCATTAGATACGGGTTTAGATTCCGCAATAAATGTATTTTTTTTATGTTGTTATTAAAGATTGGAGAACATAGCAGACTTAACTTCAATGATGATAACACGATCGTGCTAAAGTATTCTTAAAATGCATCAGTTTTAACATGATATACTAGGTGACAGGCAACCCTACCGATCGAAGTAGTTGGTGGTGTGTGGAAACCGAATGTCGCAATAGTTTCATGTAACGGGTAAGATGTCTATGACTGAATTATACTATGATAGTACTATAACCCGATGTGCGCCGGTATAACCGATGATATAAGTTTACCCAAATTAGTTACCGGCTCAACGCGACTATGTCCCAAAAAATTAGTACGTCCGCAACCCCTCCCCATTCCGGAGTATGGCTAATAGCTTCCTTAGTTTTATAAGGGCGGCTCGTGAACGACGAATGTCACTTGAATGATTAACGCCAGAGTATAGTTATAGTAGAGATTATGTTATTTAAATTTGAAACTCACCCCTATTGTATTCCATTTAGGTAACTCCTGGATCGATGTGTCCCGGGTCACATTACGCTTTCCGGTACACTCAGCAGCTCGGTGTCGGTAAGCGATGTGAGACGCGGGATTCTCGATCTTACCGGTCCGGGAATCTCGAATGGGAAACCAAGCAAGTACCAACGACGTCGACCTCCAATTCGTCGCCATCAAGCGAGAACCCATCCGTAACCCGGCAAGGGAACTCAGAGTACAAGCAAAGTACTTGCTCGCTCGGTTAGAGGAGCACCAGAGGCAGACGGATCGCCAGGTTGAAAAAGCTAGGAGACATCTGGAGGAAATAAACCGAGATATCGCAGCCGGACTAATCCCGAGTACAAACGGGTATGCCCCGCCGTACAACACTTCGTTCAATCTGGACGATCCCAGGTTGAACGTGAATTCCACTGCAATTAACGTGGTAGTTCCACGCGAAGCTCTGGTTAGAGGTCAAAGAGAGATAGGCGAGCAACTACGCGAACATAGTGATCATCCTTATGCTCGCGAGCGCCCAAGGAGACGGTGTGATTCCAGACGCCCCGAATTCTTGAGTAGACGCATGTAATAGAATAAACATTTTTAGAAAAACCTTGTTTCTCTTGTTGATAGTCTTAAAGTGAATAGATAAGAGGGCGAAGCACTAGTCAACCGTAGAGTTTAATATAAATACCTCAGTATTACTTTAATGTAAAGATAATAGAATATAAATTTAAATGGTATTTATTGTTATAGCCATGCATTCGATCCGTGGTTTACAGAGACAACTAGACGAGGCCCGCATGGCAAATCGAGAATTACACCAACAGCTCAGGCAACTGAATAATGAACTTCAACAGATCAAGGCAACCTGGATCAAACCGGGAAGGGCGAAATTTATTTACAAGAAGATGACCGCCGCGCAACAAGGGTGGGCTGATAAGAAACAGCTCACCCAGTCGCAGAAAACCCAGATACATGTCCTTGAGGTAGCGTTATCGGCGTGCCAGGAAGGCAACGCGGTAACCTATCCTCTCGAATTTGCGCCCACGCAATTAGCCTATCGAGAGGCTATGTCCGTCTCCAAGCCTGCCACAAAACCCCCTCGACACCGACCAGGGAGATCCGAGCGCGCCGCTCAAATGAATAAAGAATACTCCTAATAATGTTGTTATTTAATAAAGTGGTAGAATAAATTCCTATTATCGGTTTAACTTGTGTTGATGAGAATAGTTTTATCAAAAATCATAATACAATGAATAGTAAGATAGAGGACGAGAGATCCAACATTGAGGGACCAGGACAGAAAAAGCGCACACAAACCTTCTAACGGTGGTGCGTTGGACCCAGTTTGAGGTCGGGCCAGAGTAGTTCCTAAATGGCGCTCACCTTTGGCGATCTCAAAAACCAGTGGTTACATTACCAACGTTGCCTAGCGACGGGTAACCATTGGGGAACGGATAAACATTTACATCTGGGGTCAAGGTTATCAAAACCATAAACCTCACACCAATAATCATGCCAATAAAAATTATAGAGGATATTCAGGTCAGAAAAATTGTAATAATAAAACGGGAGGAGCGACAAACATAAATTATTATGACAACATCTATAATATATGTGAGAACAACTGCTGTTGGGTAAATAAGGACTAAACATTTGAAAAACAGAAACGAATTAAAAGGTTAATTATAAGGACTTTAATAAGCTGAGTCAAGTTATACTCCTACAACAATATAACAGAGTAGGTCAACTGACGTCGTAATAATAACGCCCCACATACGATCAGAGCTGAAACGTCGTCGATTTATTCTAAATGACGTTAAGGAACAAGGACAATTGAATCCATCAATTACTTAAGTCAACTGATAAACTATTTCAAATATATAAAATGAATATATTGACAAATAATATGATTAATAACATTTTCTGGTTGTTTTAATTCATTTGGTCGTCAATAAATAGATAATAGACTTATGAAGGATATAGAGCATACACCACGTGAATGTTAGGGACCTAAAAGAGTAAGTCGAGCATACATCTTCTAACGGTGGCTAGCTGAACCCATCTGTAGACCGGAGCTTAGCAGTTTTAGAAACAAAGCTCACTTTGGCGGTCACAGAACCATTGGTTACATTAATAACGTTGCCTAGCAACGGGTAACCAGTGAAGGGCAGAAAGATTGTATGTCAGGGGTTCAAGGTCAGGCAGCCCACGAACCACACAATATCTATTTTCTTTTAAATATTGTTAGAAATTTTTTTTAAAAATTCAAAGTTTAAAAAATTTTTAAAGGATATTTGAACTTAGAAATATAATTTTTTCTAACATAAATCCAAAATAAAATTTGGATAATTACTATCAAGAAAAAATTATTTTTTTGACCGACAGAAAAAATTTCGTTATTACTCACTTTGTTGGTTATAACTCGTAAATGACTCATCACATACAAAATGAGTCATAACAGTTCTAGGAACAAAATGTCACTTTCTTTAAGTTTTTTATATATAGTGTTGGGCCAGAACACAAACGGCCTTGAAAATTGTTTAAATGCATCAGTAATACAGCACGAAAACCCAGCACCAAGATAACTTAAAATATAACATACAATAAAATCTGAGAGAAAATAAATAAATATAAAATCAAAAACATAAAAAAAAAAATAAAATAAATACAAAATGCATCAAGAACTGCACGAAATCTACATAAAATATAACATAATAACAAGGAAATTTGACCGTAAAATGATCATTTATATAAAAAAAAATTAATGAATTAAATGAATAAAAATAAAATATTTTTGGTTGAATAAATTTAATTAGAAATGTTAAAAATAAATTACCAATTTAAATTAAAAAATTAATTAAAATTTAATTTAGATAACACAAATAATTTCAAGTTCAAATTTATTTAATCGCAATAAAAATAACACGCAAGGTTGAGGTCGAATTGTAGGTATATATATACTGATGTGTTTTCACAAATTTTCAGCACAAATTGACAACCAAATTTCAACCAAATTGACAGACTGTGTACAGCGAAATTGACCAGACAAGATCAGACCAAAATTAACAGGCTGTATGCAGAGAGAAAAATTTAATTCCACTATTAGCTGTAGCTGGTCAGATTGATTTTAAATTACCGTTGTCGATTTATGGTATTTATTTTCCTGTATAATTTTTCAATTGCCTACAATTATGGAATTTTATGATATGAAATGAAGAGTTTATTTGGAGAATCTTTATGGAATTTTATGATATGAATGTAGAATTTATATGAAGAATATACGATTACGCCTCGAATTTAATTTTTTTAATTATTTTTTTGTGGCCCACAGCCAAAAACAAACTGCAAGCAATTAAAATTACACGTAATCTATCGAACTGTGTAAGTGCGTGTATAATCGCCAATAGTTAGTTCCCGTGAAGGCTCCGGCATGAGAACGCAAGAGCTGGAACGTCAATATTATCCGTATATATGGGAAATTGGAAGCTAAGGGAGTAGTCTTGTGGCTGCTCCTTCATCATCCTTTTCCTGAAAAATAGACCTAAAAATCACTAATAACAATCGGCTAAAAATCACTAACACTGAGTAGTCCAGTGAGCACTCCTTAACTATGAAATGAACATACATAGATCTTAAGGACAAATAGAGGGAATGGGTAGCGTGGAAGATTGCGAAATCGTTGCAACAGTTAAAATGAATAGCCATCAGATAAAGATTAATCCGAACGACCAAAATCATGAAAAATAATGTTTTTAAATAATATATAAGATTTAAATAAACTATGTCGAATTGAAAAGGAAAATATGGGCAGAACGCTGCTCAAATTTTCGGAAATAATTAAATCATTTATCATAAAAACTGTAAAATAAGGGCAGAATGCTGCTCAAATTTTCCGAATTAATTCAAATACTTAACAAAAATAGTAAAGTAAAAATGGAACGCGTAAAATAAGGGCGGAAAGCTGCTCAAATTTTCCGAATCAATGAAAATACTTTATCGAAAACTGCAGAATAAGGATAAAACCGTAAAATAAGGGCGGAACGCTGCTAAAATTTTTCGAATTAACAAAAATACTTTATCGAAAACCGGAAAATACAGATGGATTACGGCAAAATTTTTTTTATAAGAAAAATTTCTCTTAAAGCTGAGGACTAAGGACGAATCCCTACATAAACATTTGTTGATAATATTGATAATAAGTATAATAATTATAATAATAATAATAATAATAATAATAATAATAATAATAATAATAATAATGATGATCATGGTACCTATAATAGTAATTATAAAAATTATGATGATAATAGTAGTAATAATAATAAATATAATGGTAATTATAGTAATAGGAATAATAATAAATGTAATAGTAGTAACAATTAATAAGGGTAATACAGATAATGGCAAAAATGATAATGCTAGTGATAATGACAGGGAGAATAGTAGTTATAATAGGGATACGAGTAAGAGAGATAATGTGAGGATATTTAACATAGCAATGTGCTTACAGGCCATAGAAAAATCATCAATACGGACAACGATAAGAAGGACTAAGCGAATGGACACAAAACTAAATGATATAACAGTATGACCAACATTTGAAGGAGATAGGAAAATAATGGGACCTCAGAATCTAAATCGAGCACAGGCCTTCTAACGGCAGCTCGTTGGACCCATGGATCGTTCGGGCAATTATAGCATTAGCAACAGCGCTCCCTTTTTGCGGACGATCTACCCACTCGAACACAGTTCCAACGTTGCTTAGCAACGGGTGCCGAGTGGCAAGCAAAAGATATTTGTGTAGGGTTGACTGGGTAACAACCATATAATTTCAAAATATCAACACCCAGAAACTCACCAATAGGCACCGATATTCACGGCAAAATCTCAAAAATTTGAAATCCAGCTCATGCTCAATTGACAATGCTTACAATGAATTTCATTAGGCGAAACAAATAATTACCTGGACAAAGTTAATTTTAATTTTGTTGGGCCAGAACACATACGGCCTTGGAAAATGTTTAAATGAATCGGTAACACACATGCAAATATAACATGCAAATTTAAACTCAAACCTATTAAAACATCAACTAAACCCTATCAAATATGAGATAAAAGATAATTACATATAAAATAAATAAACATAAAAATAAATTAAAATAATAACAAAATGCAACAAGATCCGCACGATACAAACACAAACATAACATGAAAACCCAACAAATTCGACCGAAATTTGATAAATCAATAAAATTTCATAAAAATGAAATTTTAATCAAAGAATTTGAATTAGAAATAATTCAATAGAAATTCTAAAAAAAAAATTATTATCAAAAATAAATTAAAAAATAATAAAAATAAAGATTAGAATACACTAGAAAATAACAAGGTCGAATTTTGTTTTACTAAATCAAAAATAACACGCGAGGTTAGGGACAGAAAATAGGTATAAATACCGATGCATTTTCACATAAAATTTAACCATTTTTCAAACCAAAAACCAATTTTGAAAATTTTATATTTAGTTTTAAAAATCTATTCAAGTTATTTTTAGATGAGCAGAAGTTTTATTTAGAAACTCTCTCTCCACGTCCCGTTCTCGCAACCTCGGTAGAGCTCTGCTTGGATGTCGGCGTGGGTGGAGATGTAATTTTATGTTATGTTTATGAGGATTTTGGTCAAGTAATTTGTATATTGTTTTAATATATTAATAAATATTTATAATGTTTAAAATTAACTTGTTTTTCATAATTAATTGTTTATTGTCGAAATTTTTCCGTCCCACAGCCAAGACACCTCGCAAGTCAATAAAATCAACATACTATTCAGATTCGTGTAATTGCGTGGAATATCGCCGATGATCTGTGCCCGTGAAGACCCGGCGTGCGGAACGCAGGGATTGGAACGTCAATATTATCCCGTATAGAAGAAAGGAAAAATAAGGAAGAGGTCTTTTGGCTTCCGCCTCGTTTCTCGTTTTCTTTAAATTCGACCTAAATTATTTTACACACGGCTCAAAATCATCACACCGAGTAGTCCAGTGGGCACTCATTAAATATAATATAAACATAAAATGCGCTTAAGGCTTATTAAAGGGGAAAGGAGACGGGGAATAAAATTAATATGAAATCACTGCTATGAAATAAAATAAATTAATCTTATGAATTAAATTTAAATGCAACTTTAAATAGTAAATTTAAATTATTATTAAACAAATCACCCCAAACTTCCAGTAAAATAGTGGATTTAATCAGATCCTAATCCAAAGAACATCCATCAGTACAGCTAATAGCGACATTTTATTCGAACTCCCTTATAACTAAAAGCCAACTCTAAATCGAAATTGGCCGCATAAAATATATTAGCCTAAATAATTAAAGTGACAACACCGATAGGATAAGAATAATTTTATTAAAAAAAAAGGACTTCATAACCCACTGGAATAGCCAACTTAACAGACCCACCGGTTTTTCTACCATTATATCGCTATAACGTTGACGAATAAATTCACGGAATAGGTCATCCACAGTTGATACCCGTTTTCCTAAAATATAACAGTTTAAGTTGATTTAAAATGTTCGACGAGTTCTTGATTCAGAAATGATTACCAATCACCAACGCAACCCAGACCACGATCGCTAGTAACTTGACTTACTACCATTGTTCCAGTATGGAATATTGAATCAATAATCGTACAAAACATGACGGCTAGACTTTTCCCTAAAAATCGCACGATCAATGAAAATGATCACTCAATATTATCAAGATCCAGCGAATACGAATACCAATCGGTAATTAAATTCCAATCTTAGTAAATAAGACGATGCTCATGATTTTCTGGTACGGTAAACTCGTGAAATGCTAAATGAATGCGTTAAATATTAATAATTTAAAATCAAATAATGTGACGAGAATTGGAAATAACGTGGGAACACCTGCCGTGGACTCGTGTTGTTGACGAGGACACGTGCGAGTCTTCCGCCGTTAGTTCCCAGAGAAAGAAAAACTTACCACACTCCAACGTCGAATTTCCAAAACTATTCCAAAAATCTGAATAAATAATAAATCTAATTGAACAAATTCGAGCGGATGTCGCGATTGTTTATGCATCCGAACGTCTAATATTGTTCAAATAAACCAAATTAATGCAATCAATTATCATTCGTATCATGTGAAATCAATTCTAACCGGACGCACACAGACGCCCACGCAACTGGTAAATTATAAAACCATTCACTAGAAAATTTTTGGATATTTTTGTTTCTCTTTTGAATGTCAAACAATACCGAATTAATACCAGAGATGCCCAATGAGGAGGTTGCCACAATGTTGGATAGGACCATGGGAAGTTAGAAATTTTAAATTATATTTGTTAAACAAGCATTAATAATTTTCGTAATAATTGCATTCGATAACTAGTAATAATCATATAAAATCTGTTGTAACATTTATAATTAATAATTTGCAATAATTGATAGATAATTTTTTATAATATTCAATTAGTTTCCGACATGACCATCATACATCATCTCGCCTCCGCAAGCATTTCCTTTATTCATCATTGATCATAAAACTCATTCACCTTACCCCATGAAGTACGACCCATTATTATCAATTCAATCCCAGATTTATTAAGTTTGGTTCATTGGATTTTTCCATCGCGGCCCCCATGGGATTTATTCACCCTACCATACGGCTACTATTTTGGTTCAACTATTGATTTTCATCTCTACCATAAGACCTACTCACCGGTCGCTCATCCAGCCGCGGAATATATAGTATTTTGCTAATAAGGGAAGATTGCTAGGAGTTTTTCACGAAATCATTAGTTATGTCTCAAAGGGCAATATTTTAATAGAAAATAATATTCAATCAATTCTATTAGAAAGAATTTATCCAAGGAAAATATGTAACTAGTTAATTTATTATCATTTATTTTTTTTTGCTTGAAGTTTATGTAAATAATTGGACGTAATGAAAGTTTAGTCGTACTTTCTCGCAATACTACGTGGATTTTCGATTCAAGATTTAAGAGATGATTTCGTTACAAAATATTTCAATCGACCAAGTTTAGAAATATTTCTCCAGTCGCAACGGGCCATTATTTTCTCGATGTTTTGATTAACGGGGAAAAATATATTTGTTTATTGGAGAAAAAAGTATAGTAATTTCATATACCTAACAATGGTCACTAAGAGATATTTGAAAAATCAATATTGTCGATAATAGACTACAGTGAAGAAAGGGAAAGAATTTAGTGTCAACGATTAGCGTAAAATCTCTACTGAACCGTGAGATGTTTTGATTTAACAAAAGAGCTTGGTCGGTTCCAAATTCCGGTATGGTCTCGCAAAGGAGTAAATCAAGAATATTATAATTATTTATTTGTTTATTTATTTATTCAATTCTTTAAATAAAATTCGTACATGTAGTTAATGATTTACATTCAGAAAACCTTAGTTCAAGGAACTACCTGCCGACTCTCGCAGACCGATAGAGATGGGCCTGGGCCCAATATAGACAAGAAAGATGTCCCGAATTCCCTCCATCGAAGTTCCTCGACAGAAACAATCTGGGGCAAGAGATGGCCGAAAAATGGAGCCCGGCCGAAGAAATCTATCGGCAAGCACGACATCTACTCGAGAACCTGGAAGCACATCAGCGCCAAGTAGACCTACAGGTGATCCGAGCTCGCCAGTATTTGGCGAACGTTGAGGAGGATTTACTGGCGGGGCGGATCGCCGACAATTATTGGCACCCCCAACAAATTCCCCCGACACAGGTCGTATGAATTGAATGTAAAATTGTAATTATTGTTAAACCAATTAAAAGTAGTATGTTGTAAAATATAAATAATATTGAATTGTCGCCGAAAAGTCATGAGTATTCATACCGCGTCACCTGAACATCGTTCTATTTCTACCGGTCAGCATGAGTCTGATCTTGAACTTTCTTACACAGGGGACAGTGTAAAGCGAGCATAGGTCTTCCATCGACAGCTCGTTGAACCCGAGGGTTGTCCGGGCAATTACAGTATTAGTAATGGTGCTCACTTTTTGCGGACAATCCACCCACTCGAACACATTTCCAACGTTGCCTAGCAACGGGTGCCGAGTGGTAGCTAGAAAATATTCATATGGCGTTACCGGGGTAAAAATAAGATGATTAAACAAATAGCGAAACCCAGTAACCCACCAATTTGTACAACTAAGTTTTTAGTTTGAAGCCAAAACGAATATTTGGTTCATTGTTACTGTTTCAAGTTAGTTGTCATAAGTTATTTTACGGAAAATGCTTTAATTGTATTGCATTTTTATATCATTTGTGAGAATTTTAAATCTGAAAAGGACAATTTATTATCACTTATTACAAATTTATCCGGCCACCTTCATAACAAAATGGTCGCGACTCATGACGCATCTAATTACTCACATTTTTATAAAATGAATCATAAGCGACTGCGTCAGATGGTTCACAATTTTCTACTCACGCTCTTTCTTTTCACACAACCCAACAATTTATAGAAATTGGCACCTCTTATTTAGGAGCTTCATTCAATACTGAATCATGATTAATAATTTTCCTTTCAATATCGTGCTCAAAAAACCAAACTTCTTATTTCTTTCATTTACATATTATAAGCGACTTTCTTATTGTGCTGTCAAAAGTATCTAAAATTTATTTTCACAAATGCCTAATAAAACAATTTACTCACAAACCAATTAGTTAACATTCACACCATAAAATTCTAGCATTAAGATACTAAAATCATTTAATATAGAATTCAGTAGAGTTTTACCTATATAATTCGTTATATTGAAAATTATTTTTTTTTATTTCAATATTATCTGAAAATCAATTTTACTTCATAGATTAATGCAGAATTTATTAAAAGATAGACAGATCATATTTTTAATATAACCATTAATACATAATCAATAAACACAAATGTGGATAAGAAAGAGATTCTAGAGCAAGGTCACAATAACTAATAAGTATATGCAGGTAAATGTCGGATAAAACTATTCATAAAACAAGATGTAAGGCTGTTGTGACATAACGGTTTTAATATCAGATTCTTTCACAGTGCTATCACTGGTGAAATACCATTTGTCACTACACAGCCTGTAGCAAACATAATGTCCGAAGAAAATGTTCCCACTGTGAACTATAACCGCCTTTAATGAGAATTGATTCGTTATTGGTTTGTTATCATTATTCTGATAAGTTATTTCTAATTTTTCATCAATCTTTATTGAATCTGTAAGTTTCTTCATTGATCCATTGATCCATCTAGTTCTTTGCAAATGGACACAAATTGTTCGAGGAAGAGGACTTAAGATTTGTGAAAATTTTTTGGCCTTAATTTCGGATTTGTTTTCATTATTTTTCGAGTCTGTTTTGCTGCAATCATCACAAACGTAATCTTCGATTTCCGTTTCATCGAGATATTTATTCACCAAAGATTGTATGGAAAGACCTGAAATCTTATCAGATTTACCGTTCGACTTTTCAATAATTGGAACATGGAGAGCAAGTGCAACTTGCTTAGGACATGCAATGACATGATTATTACAACATTTAATATCATACCCCATGATGAATCTCATCGGTAGTTCAAAATTCACCCATTTTTCAATATCATTTACCTAAATTTGAATGAAACGATAATCGGTTGCCGAATGTCGATTATTAATTTCAAATGTTGAATTTTTTAAATAAAGTTTTAATGTCAGTTAGCTTAAAATTTACCTTGCACTTTGTCAGTAACATATTTTAAAAAAAACTACCTAGAATTGTTCAAAACGTATATTAGAAATTTGTGAGAAATCAACAGCGGATCCTACGAAAAGGGCGGTGAGACAATAATTATACGTTTATGGCAAAATCAAAAATTGGATAAGAATAAAAGTCTCTTTTTTATCTATCAATGAGTCAATGAAGAGCTACAGAATCCCGATTATGGTAATTTAAAAAATTGATACATGTTTATCAAAAGATTGTTCAAAAAATGTCTAATGAAAGATATTTCGGGTGAATTGTAGATATTTTATATTTAAATAAATAAATAGATGTTTTACGTATTTTTGCATGAATTCATTTCAAAAAAGGTCATTAGATCCAAAGCTTTACTGGGCAAAGCGCTGAGTGTTCTAAATATTTTCAAATAATTTGATTATGTAGAACTGTGATAAATTGATGTTTTTGTGTTTAAAAATATTTTTAATTTTATTATATTAAGTAAAGTAATTTAATGTTTTAATTTTTAATAAGATTTTAAAATTTTTTATTATAGTAGAAAATTGTTTTATATTTATATATAGAATTTTAAAATTAGTGTAAAAGTATTTAAATATTTATTTATTTAAATATGTAATTAAAAAATAATAATTTGATAAAAATATATAAATTAATCCATCCCATTTTGACTGATTTTTGTGCCTGAAGATAACAATTAAATATATCGTGAAACAAGTGTTCGATTTTATTCTGATTTTTTCAATCTGTGTTGAGTTTTTAAGGTTTTTATTCGATGGCACTTGAGATAATTTCAATTTTATTTTCGTTCTTTTTATTAGTCAATAGCCATTTACATTGATATTTAGCATTTCTAACAGCTGCCATGATATTCAATTTTTTACGTTTTTCATTTCCTGGCTGCTTTAATAATCCGTTTCTATTTTAAGTAAAATTTTAAGATAAAGGGATTTCATTTCCAAATTGTTTTTCTTTACTTTCCATCCACCTCTGTCGGTTTTCACAATCTTTTAATCTTTTTAATGATTTTAATCGTTTGAAACTTTCACCATTTACCAACAACGGAATCCAGGATTTCAATTGTTATTGGACGATTGCAAAATTATTTTTTTAATAGCTAGATAGCACGATTAAAAATGATCATTCACTTTAGTCTTCAGCTAACGAAGTGCGTTTAACTTTTGGAAAATCTGGGAAGACTTGTAGGCTAAAGGAACAAGGAAAACATTTATCCAGCTTTGATTGTAACTAATTGTACATAAATAATACAAGTTTAAAAGAAAATTTATTTTAAACTTTACTTCATATTTATTTTAAACAGTAAATTTGTAAGTCAATATTTAATATTTATTCAATAATCTCGTATTGATCTCTACAAAATAATAATAAATACAGTGAACGCTCTATATAAGCAACTCATATGAACCAATTTCAATAAAAAAGTTTCTTATATAGAAAAGTTGCTTATAGGGAAAAAGGAAGTAGAAAATATTTTTACTTATTTTTTTTACTACTTCAGCTGTGTAGAATTAATAAATTTAGTTATTTTGCTAAAGAAAAAAATTTAACATTATATAAACGTAGTTATTAATTATGTTTTTAAAAATTACAAAATCAAATTTTAATAAATTTTTGGTTTAATACGGCACTAATTGCTTAAACAAACAAAAATAATTACATATATTTTTTTCATAATAGCCTTTTCTCTTATTCATTGTAACAAAAGAACCTCATTGCAGGGTAAGTCATTTTCTTTTGCCCATTTTATCACCAAATTAAAAGAATTTATAACATCATCGATGAGATATTAATTTTCTAATATAACAAATAAAAGAAAACTATATAATTAATTATTTATCAGGTGAAATAATAAAAAGAATTGTGAGAAATCGAGCTTAGTAATTATCATTTAAAAAGATTTTAATTTAATTTTAAAAATAAAACTAAAAATTCACATACATTTTCCTTTTTCCGTAGCTCCTTATAAACTTCGCTAATTGCATATGTTAACACTTCAAAACTATCTTGTTGACCTCTTTTTTTCCAGTTTATAAATAAATTACTTTGAAAAGCATTCACTTTTGCTGATTTCGAGCCCGTGATAGATTTCAACAAATTATTGAAAATTTTCAATGATTCAATGTTTTGATATTTTATTTCCAATTGTCTGAAATCATCAATAAGTTGAGTACAGGCTGCTAAGCCTTGTAAAGTTGAGTTCAAGTAACAATTCGATGCACTATTAATTAATCTTGCAACATACATTTTAAATTAAGTTCAAAACTATAATTTAAATAATTAAATTACGAAAATATTTAATAAAATTTTTTTAGTTAAATCATGCTTGCATCCCTATATTATTTTAGTTAACAAAGTGATTTAAATATTTTCGTATTTTATAATTAAGGTCTGTAATGGATAAACAAATAAATTTTTCTGATAAAACGTTGACATTATATTTATTATATATAATTTACTTAAATTGTCACATTTCTTTCTTTAGTATTTTTAGTTACTCATTTCGTTTTTTCCTAATAAATTTGACACTATCATTCAAAATTTTATTCATTAAACAATTAAAATTTAATTTATTGACAAAAGCTGAAATTTTAGTAATATTCTAAATTAGTGCATTAAATATCTAAAAAATAATACTTTAAGTAAAACTTAAATATAACTTTAAATTACTATTATATAAATTCGGATTTTATTTATGCCTTATTTAATCAAAGTATTTTTGAATGAATCAAATATTTTAATCAGAATTAGTATAATAATGCAAGTTTAATATAATTTTAGATTTTTGAGTAAGTCATTATGTAAAAATAATTTAATTACTAAGTTATGCAGAAGAATTATAAAATAAATTACGATATTTAATTTATATTTTATAAAATAATTAACACTTAGATTATTATTTTTGTTTGTTAATTTTGCATAATATGTTACAATTTTCATTAATTTAACAGATTACATATACTAAGCCGTTTTCCATAGTTATGAATAGTTTGGAAAAAATTGTTTAAAATTATTTATATATATTTTTATTATTTAGTTAATAATATTATCTTTTTTTTTACCTATTTGTCCTATTTTATTAATATTCCTATTTTTGTGAAATAATTGTTATGATTTTTTAATTTCCTTACATAATGACATTGGTTTTCTTTTAATGACTAAAGTACACTAAGATTTTAAGTTACAGGAGGGCAGAAATAAAATAGTTCAGTGTCTTTACTTTGTACATATGTCCATAATTTAAAGTCCACTAGGAAATGTCAAAAAATATCTCCAGTTAAGAAATTTGAACAGAAATGTGATTTTCAGTGTTCTGAAAAAGAGAGCAGTAATTTAATTTTAGTGTCCAACTAATAAAATTCCAGGATCAAATAAATCAAATTTTGAGTGAGAAAATAATTAAAAATGTAAAAATCAATATTTTTTATGTGAGATGAGTAGAAAAAAGAAACAAATAAAAAGAAGGAGGAATTTGATTGTTTTAAAATGATATAGGATTTTATTTTAAATTACATTAATCTAATAATTATTGCGGCTTCATATATTTTATCATAGGGTGAAAATTCTAATAATTTATAACCTCATTTTTTAAATTTTCGGAGAGCTAAACACGTCAGCCTGCATTCCATTTTTTTACATACATTTATACAATACTTCTCGTAATTACATTCGTTTTCATTATTTTTGTTAAATGTCTAAATGATAATAGCTCAGTTTTTTCATAACAAAATACAGACATTTTATTGGAGATAAGTAAGCGATAATTTATATTTAATTAGATTTTTTTTAAATAATTGTTTTAATTAATTATTTGAATTTATAGATAAATTTTAAGTATTATTATTATAATTGAGAGTTCTTCTAACATTCCTTCTGCGAATAAACTACAAGAGAAAAACTAAAACTATTCTTTGGATGAAATGTGAAGTCAGATTAAAATGTTTTAATAATTGTTTATTATTTTTAAGAATTTTACTACAATTAAAAAGGTGGTTAAATTTTAACCTTTAACTAAGAAAGCATATCGTATTCGTTGAACAACGAAATTCGCATAACTTGATGGATAGTCAACAGTTTAATATATAATTGTATATAACTGCAGTTTTTGATATCATTATTAACTTAACTTTCTTATTAATATTTCACTTATCTTGTTTCATTTTGTTAATTTGTTTTTATTTCTGTTATTAATAATGCTTTGCTAAAATCTGATAATAACTCGATTTGTTTTACTGAATCGGTTTCAAAAACACAGAAATATTCTTTGTGACTATATCGCATATCGTATTAAAAATAAAACAATTAATGTCTTTACAATGACAATGCAAACCGGGATAGATCATGTATAATTGCAAATACTCCAGAGTGCTATATAAACAATGGGAATTTGACTCTCACATATGGATATGAACAATTTATTAAATAATTTTGAAATTGATCTAGTCTATAAACTGCTCTGTTTCTCCATAATTGGAATATTATTCTTTATTCTTTAGCTCTCTTTTCGCTGTTCAATCCACAACCCTTCTGCCTTTTTTGGTATTCACGTCTTATTGGCTAAATTTTACCTATCTTTATAGTCTATATTTTATCGGAACTGTTTAAATTGTTTAAATATCTAAGATTTATTTGTCAACCAATTCCACCCCCCCCCCCCAAGATCCTAATAAATATTTCTCTTACTTTGATAAGTTTTTTGTTAAATAATATTGATTTCTTTATCCTGTTTTTTAATCAATTTAATTAATTTTTGTTTTAGTCACCAATATTTTCTTTACATTTCAAAAAGTATTATTTACTTATCTCTTATACAATTATTTTGCGATTAATACATTTTATATTTCATTCTTTTATCAAATTTACAGTAATTTAATTTATTATAACTATTTTATTTTATTTTATTGTTTATTTATTTATTTGTTTTTAATAAAATATCAACTTTTTATTTGTCTTTTTTTATTTATCACGATCATTATTATTTTTAGTTTCAATGGGATCATTAATTTCCTGTTTAAGAGGTTATATAACATTATAAATGTTTATATTTTCTTAGAATTTATATTTTCATTTCTAATTTGTAAAACTAGTTTGAATTTATTAAAATCTTATTAAAAGTATGACTTTATGTTAATGGTCTTTCTAATATTGGTCTTATTATTGTGATTATTGAGGTCTTGATAAACCTTGGGGTGGTATTTCTATTGTCATTATCATTGATATGGTTATGGAGAAATTATTAATTATGGCGGCCATTGTTAATAGGATATCGTGAGCCCTGTCGCTCAGTCCGTTTTCGCTCAGTCCATTCATCATAGATACCATTACAATGAACCAAATTAATACACTACAAATGTCAAAAGATTTTCTATGAAAAACGAACCCATCAAAAACATTTAATAGTAGTTGTTAAAAACACTTCTAATGAATATTTATTTTAATACTTTATTCTAAAATCCCATTTTTTATTATAATAGATGAGTTTGTTTATCATTTGAAAATGTGTTTATATTCGGCTCCTCATTAGAAACATACAAAAGCAAAATGTTTTGAAAGGACATGAAATGATTCCTATCTTTAATTTCCAATGCTGCCATGAGCGAAAATCTTTTTTTAGATTGGTAAGACTTGAATTAATATTTCTAAGGTTTTTGTCACCTAATTTTTCTGTAACAAAATATTTAAGCGAACGAAGTATTGGACTAAATGATTTGAAAAATGTGTCTGTATAATATCTGGTGATAGTGAAAATTAATATACAAATTCATACAATTGAAAGGAAAGCATAAAATTTTCAATAAAAACCCAAAATCCCTTGTCCATTACATTTTGATTGAATTAAATCCATGTGTAAAATTATCAATTAAAATTGTTTTATTGAATGATATTTAACTAAAGATTTATTAGACTAAAAAATATTCCTATTGAAAAAGTCACAAATCATATGTAAAGAATAGAAAAAGTTGGCGACTCTTGGAATATTTTTTTTTCAAATATAAGGATTGAGAATAATTCCATGAAAAATTAGTGCTACTGAATTAAGTAACTAAGTTGATTTATCTAATATTTCAATTAAAATAACTATTTTACATTTTTGAAAACTGTAAATCAAACCCTTTATCAATAACTGAGGATTGGTTGGCATGGTGAAAATAATCAACGGCAAGGCCATATTTGACAAGTAAAAACATCAGCCTTTAACACTTTCTAAGGTGGTGGCAATATACCGTACACCATTTTAAACTAATAAAAATATCTAAATATAACGCTGTCGGTAATCATTTTTACTTTTGGTACAACTACTGACATATATTGAGCCATATATATGTTATATAAATGTTTTTATTTTTTTATGATCATTTGTAACTATATAATTGTTATCAATAAACTTTGAGTTTTACATCACTTTTAGTTTTCTTTGCCTTAGAAAGGGTTAAGTGGAAATATATAAAGACTTTTCAATAGACATGTTACTCATAAAATGTCAGAATTTTTAAAAATAGTATAAAATTATTCATCTTTATTTCATATCTGCCAAATGATATGATTAATCTTTTTCAACAATATTCATCTTAGGCTAATTTTTTTCTAAGTGACAAATCTTCCTTTAAACCTAATATATATTTTTACGACAAATTATCATTAATTCGATCTATCTTTTCTCTATTTTCTATTTTAGACTAAAAGTTAATTTAAGGGAGTCTCTTTTAGTTTGATTCTCACAGCAGATTTTCACATTAATTGTTTCAACATTTTAATCTTAACGTTTATATCCTTTTTCTTCTGATTCATCTTTATTCATTCATTCTCATTGAAAAACCCAATTGAGTTATAAAATTCATTCAGTGTAACCTATTATAACAAAATACATCATAATTAGAAAAATTTATACTATTAAATTTTTTAATGCATGAGTTCTTCTGAATCAAGAGGTCTTCTTTCAAATAAGCTTTTCTGTAACTCTATCAAAATAAAGCGCACCCCGAAGAAATGAAATATAAATTTTTAAATTTTAACTGACGTTAAACTTTAATAAATTTCAAAATACTTTATACATTAAAAATAGTATTTTTGAAGTTACCCTGAAAATGCTTGAATGGATTTATTAAGTCCCCTCTCTGGTTCGATTTTGAAAATTTGTTTTAAATTATTCAAATTAAATATTTTCCTAGAAATAAAATTTCTAAGCTATTTTTCAAAACGATTGTATTTTTACATAAAATCCAGTTGAAAATGAATTCATTTTTAAATTTAATAAAATTATTTTAACTATTAATAATACTTTCAGATATTCAATATTCAACTTTGGATGGTAAAAATTATTTCAAATATTTTTTTCATTATTTATTATAAAAATTTATTATAATAAAATAAGTCCTTAATGCAAAAGTATATGTTTGATAGATTGGTCTATTAATTAGAATAGAATTGTAACGAAATGAAACGAAAGTTAAAATTTATTAAATAAAAATAAATTAAAAATAATAATTGTTAAAATAATCGATAAAATATACATAACAATATGTAATTTTTTTCAGTCATTAAAAGACTAAAAGGATTAAAAAAATTAATACATTCTTTGCAGCAATGGCTTATTTTATTATTTACTTGCCTGTAACAATATTTTAAATAATAAATTTCTGCTGCCAAAACAAATTATTTTACAAGAATGATTTAAGTTAAAACATATATTAAGAGAATTCATAATTTATTTCGTTTTGAAATATGTCAAATGTTGAACGATGGTTTAATTTGAAACTTGAAGAATACGAAGACATGGAGACTTAAAATCCTTGATCATCGTTTTTGGTTGTGGAAAGACGTGATTCTGAAAATACGTCAAGCTTTTGTTCTTTTGACTTGTGTCTTTTTTTTCTTGGTCTATTTCTTTATAACATTTAATGGCTGTGTTTATACCTTGATAAAGTTAAGTTCTGCGTTCCTCATAGGGATCTGTTAGAATTAAGATGACTCTTTCACCAGCTTCTATTCGAATCGTGACTTCTACTTTAGTCTTTAGTGTGCCGGATTTTCGATTTCTTCTTTTTATTTTCATTACAATTATTTGAATCCAACTATCGTTTTGATAGGATTTTTACTTTGAAAACCTAATCATATATATACATTTTTAAAAGAACTAACAATGGATTTTATAATAATAACAAAATGGTTTTCTAGTTTTAAAGTTGAAACTGAAGCTGAAATTGAACCAAACAGAAACAAAATTTGCATTTGCGATGGATTTTTGCATCATTTAACATATACCAGTGCATGTTTGATTTGAATGCTTTTCTTGGCTGTATATCGAAGAACTTTGGACCGTAAATCGAAACCTAGTCATAATCAAATAAGGCCGTTATTGCGAGGTATTAAATGACGTTTATATTACACTGGTCATTTACAGTAAAAAATAGAGCTATCCATACCTTGAGGAAAATTTAAAATCTTCGGTCTCTATGTGGTTGACTAGTCTGCAAGGCCCAAGCTCTGCTCGGTCAATATATGAATGTTGTTAAAAATATAAATTCTCAAAGAAAATCTGACCAGTGACGATTTTGGATTATCGGAGGACTTTTTATTATATGTTTTATATAAGTTCCTATCCTTTATCATCTATTGTAAAAGAGTAAGCTTCAAATGTGGTTCAAATTTTTTTTAATTGGTCTTGGGCCAGCACTTTCATTGTTTTAATTAGACATTCGGATTTAAATATCCAAGGATTTCTACTTCGGTGAACCCAGAACATTAGGCCATAAACAATAGTTGAGTAGTAAATAGATGGTTTGAATAAAATCTTATGAGGTTTGTATATAAACACGAGAGAGCTCTTGCTTGTGGTCAGTGAAGCCCGAAATCAGACTGCCATCATACTTAACCATAAATAATCATTTAGTTTGTGAGTTCGAGGTGGTTTTTAAAGGAAGCTTGAAGTTAGATAAATAATTGTCAACATTTTATTTCACCGAAAAACTCCACACATCGGAAAGGGAATTTATTCTATGAATGAATTACAAACAGGAATTGCAGATATTGGAACACTTTTTCAATTTGTTTAATGTATTTTAGAGCCAAGCTCACAAATCTCATCTGAGGTTTCATACTTTCCGTCGCCATTAAGAAATATTGGAACGAATTGCTATTTGAACTCAGTTTTACAGGCGATATCATCAAGCAGTGCATTCGTTGACGGGATCGTTCAGCTTCATGAAAACTATGGATCATTGGAGAAATTAGAATTTTTCACTGATTTAATTCAAAACATTCACAGTGGAAATCAAAATCTGAAGGATATTTCAAAGCATCAAATTTTTAAAAACTGGAATAAATCTGGTCAACAGGATTGTTTTGAATTGTTGTCTTATGTGCTCAATCAAGTCTACAGTGAAATTAGAAAATACAAGGAAACTATGAATGAAATTGAAGTGAGTGTTACTTTTTTGATAAACAAGCATATGATATGTGAACTGTCTCTCTAGTACATGATATGTACTAAGTCCAGATTAGTACTGGCCCGGCAACCTTTTCTAAGATCGGATAAATTAAAATGTTTTCGATTTTCTATAAGATGACTGGGTAAAACCTTTACTCTTATTTTGGTATCATTGTCGTATTTCTTCACACCAAAAATATTAAATAGATTTAAAAATTAATTTAAAAAATAAACTTTCGTCTTTAATACAAGGACGTCTGCATCTCAATCGGAATCCGCATTTCACTTTATTATGAAGAAATTTAACCATGCTCATTCCGTATATTGAGCATTATATTGTACTATGAAGTAGCCCAAAAATGCTACACTGCCCTCCCGCTTTTAGTAAAGTACAACTTAACTTTATTAAAAGAGGATAAGTTTGTAAAATTCATGCCTTAATTTTCGAAAATAATTAAATTATTGAATTTATTTTTTTAAAATTAATTATTAAATCTATTTAATATTTTTGGTGTGTGGTACTACGAAAAAAGTACCCATATTTTTTATTAATAATGAAATCATATTTTTATTAATTTTTTATTAATACATTATAATATTGGAATAAAATTTTAAAATATTCAGAATTAATGACTTCCTAGATGTTGAAATTTTTTGCACAATTTTTCTAAATTTGATTGGTCTATACTCGTTTTTAGCGTCAAACTGTTTCTCATTGAATTTCAAATAAATTTCTTTTATGAAAATATTTTCACAAACTGCTCCGCCAAAAACCTCCCCTAACCTCTAACCTTAACACAAAATTTTCAATTATTAAAATACTAATAGAATATTACAAAATTGCAATTTTTGAATTTTAAAAAAGAAATTTCGATATAATTTTGTCTTCAGAGTTTATTCTATTAGTATTCTATTAGTAAAATTTATAAAAAAATGTTAACATTATTTTATTATGGATATTTTAGCCCTTAAATACCCAAGACTATTTTATTAAAAATTAGAATTTACACTTTAAACCAGTGTTTCCCAACATTTTTTTGAGCCCCACCTGAGTGTTTACAAGTTCCTCATGGCCCACCCTAACCTAAAGTTTAAACATTAATTTCTTTGAATACTAAAACTACGATTAATTCATATGTGACGTTTCAAAATCGAATGAAGTTAGCTGCTTTTCATTTAAACCTGTATCATTCAACCTGTATCATTCAACCTGTATATTACATTAATTTGTTTTATTTGGTATGTAATAATGAATTTTATATCAACTTAGAGCGGTCTGATATCAACTATTCATTCAGAAATTTTAAAAATTTGATTTTCCTCACAATACGTATTATATTTTTTAATTATTAACGGACGTTAATAAAAGTCTATTTGCACTTTAATTAATTACAGTGAATTTAATTAAAATGTATAAATTTAAGTTCTGCTAAAACCTATTTGACCGTTTTATTTTAATTTCAAAAATCGTATGTATTTTAAAAATCTCGTGAAATAAAAAATTTGTATTTATCATGTAACCAAAATACGAGACTTTATCATGACAAGTTTATTAAGTGATAATTATCATAAAATTTTATGTAATAAAACTTTATGATGTTATATATAGCAGTATATTTTATCACAGTACTTATCATATATCATTTGATATCAAGTGAAAAGTAACAGGAAAGGAAGTTTAAATTACACTCTAAAAAAGAAAGAAAAGGTTGTTTAATTTTGTATTGATGCAAAAGGATCTATTTAATTTAACCCTTTAACTACGGCTGTCGTCAATAGTAACTTTCGTGAGGTACGGTTGTCGTCGTTAAGCAATTTGATGTGTTATGCGGTGTACGGCGTCACTTATTTACCATTTATATAATATGTATAATAAAGGGGGGGAGTAATAACCTCGTCTACTCCATATAATTTTGTCGTTCTTATGTGCATAAATCACAACATTTAAATAAGAAACTAATATATCTGCATTTATACAATTTTTCTATTTTTTGTTTTGCGTTTAGACAGACAGATTTGTGAAAATACACCAGTAGCTAGAGGGTAAATAATTTAATTTTTATAAATAATTCCGCTATCAATAAATGATAATAAAATGTGTTAAAATATTGTTTTTTGTTGAAAATGTGTTATTTAAAGGATTTTCAACTTGTAACTAAGTACAATTATTATGAGAATTATTAACATAATTATAAATAATTTATTGGTAAGCATGCACAGGCATTGTATAAAATAAATTCTCATATGATCTGTAAATATTCATTCATTTCAAGTATTGTTTAGATAATTCTGTTATTGTTTAAATTTGTTTGAATATTTTATTGATTTTTATATTTTGAATTTGAATTAAATTTTATTTTTGATTTAATTTTTTTAAATGTTCGACAAAATTCAAACTTTCACTTAGAATCGTCTTGGAATTTCTCTCGTGTTGCTCCTTGAAATAAAATGCAATCTGGTTTATAAATTACACAATAAATCACTTACCCCTTAAAAGACCAGAAAAAAATTAACGTTAAAGACCGGTAGTGTCCAACGGACACTTATATGAGTAACAGTAGGAAAAATCTTTTTGAAATTTTTGATTTGATTTCTTTAAATTTGACTCATATTTAAGTTTGAAATCTGTCCGATAGAAACATCTAGTCCTTTCAGGGTTAAGTAGGAATTTCTGGTTAAAATGCAATAAACTATGCGCAATTAAAAATTAATAAAAAATTGATTAAAAAACTTTATGTAAGCTCAATTTTGCATGCCAAACTATTGTTCCATTTAATATTGATTTCGAAGTATTGCCTCGAATAAGATCGCGCGTATTGAAACAACGATAAACTGTGGCAACTTGTTTTGAATTCTGCATGTATCTATTACACTTATAGCATACTAGAACAAATAAAATTGAATTTTCAATCAAAAAATTGACAATCCAATTGTCATTTAGAGATTTATTAAGAAATTTTGTTATTTCCATATGACAAAAAATAAATTCAAACTATTATTTATTAATCAATTTCTTATCAATTTTTAATTGTGCGTAGTTTATTGCATTTTAACCGAATTTCTATTTTTTATTGAGGATATGACATTTTCGATAAGAAAGCAGTTACAGTTTGAATGCGCATGTTCATATTCAAAGCAATAAGAGTAGTGGGGGGGCACTGAGTTTGCGGTGACACATTCCACTACTAAGGCAAAACGCAATTAATTTTTATTTTTAACAAAGTTAGTAGAAATTGCTACTTACACAATTTTATTCAACAATAAAAATTGTTCAATAAGATAATCAAATATATATTTCGATTCTAGAGAAGGCAATCCTTAGGAAAAACACCTCGAAGTATATTTCATAATACGAATGCACTTTTAAATCTCATAAGCAATATTTAACTCGATTTCGAAATGTTCTTGCCGAATTACTCGCTATCATTTTTTTGACCGCTCTGCAATATTCATCGTAATCTTTTCTTTGTAGAAGTGATTTTCCTTTCTCTATTATGTTTATCGAACCTAGCAATTTCATTTTAGCAAGAAAGGAATAATGATTTAAACATAGTTTTTAAAATTAATTTGTAATTGCGCCAATATTTCGTCGATTTAAAATAGGCATATTCATCTATAACTTTTATTTTGCTATCTTTACCTTCTTAAAAATTTAAGTGTTTTTCATTTACTTTTTATCGGGACCCTTACAAGCAGATGACCGTTTGTTCTAATAAAAAGCTTGACTTAATAAATGTTCAATATCCTCATGTTTGGCATTGAGTTACTTTACTTGAGGTATTGGTAATTCATTCTTATAATCTATTTTTCATCTTCTATCTTCATTTTTATTCTTTTCGAGAGGTTGACAGAGTTTTTCGACCTTCCTATTACACTTGTCATGCTAGTGTAAAAGTTTCTTAAATTCAAATTGACGTACTTGTTTTTGTTATGATTTCATAAATGAGCACCAATTTACTTCCTAGGGTTCCAGTAACCAGAGTGTTAATTATCTCGGAAATGGAGATAGTTTCTTGTCAAGAAATTACTAATTTGTTTTAATTATGAACATAAATTTTAGTTTTCTAATTTTCAGACAAAAAATTTGCTTGAATGGTTAAATCAGTCATTACCTATGCGGATTATCGTATCATATACAATACGATGTGAATGTGGCAACCTCGTAGATGTCCCATTGCATTCTGAGCTCGCGCTTCATGTTCCGATCATTTCGGACAAAAGTGATTTTTTTTCTCAAATAATTTTAAAATGTTCAACTCAAATTAGAACAGCCCATTGAGCTGCAATCTCTGGTTGACCAGTTTTTAGGTGACAATGAAATTACCAATTATGAGTGCTATTCAAACAAGTGTATAAAAACCAAGGCTTTAAGAGAGACTAAATTAGTCAAACCTTTACCTAATACGATATGCTTACATTTGCAGCGAACCTTTTGGAATGGCAAGACAATGAAAAAAATTGATAAAATTGTAAATTTTAATGAAAAATTAATTATTAAATCCGATTTTTGTAAGTTTGCTGAAACAGAAAATTTAGATCTATTTGTCAGAAACTATGTTGAAACTATTATAGAGACATCTGTTAAAGCCATTCAAAATGACTGTGAAGTCTATGGGGATGAATATCGGTTAACTTCATTTATCGTTCATCGGGGGTCAGTCAAAGGGGGACACTACGTCTGCTATAAATCTATGAGAAACAGATGGTTTCTTACTAACGATAATCAAGTAAAACCAGTAGAACTTCATAAAATTTTGAATTGTCAAGCGTATTTATTATTTTACGAAAAAGTCGAGAAAAATGAGAAATAATAAACTATTTATATTAATAATTCTCTATTGTAATAATTCACAATTTTTGGATAATAAAAAGTAAATATGAATATTCATTAAATAATATACGATATTTGTTAGTTGTAATAGAATTGCATTCAATTTCGTCAGTCATTTGAATTCTAGTAAATAAATAAGTTCAAGTAGGAAATATATTTTTCATAAAAATAATGTTTTCAAATTAAATTTAAAAACTAAAATTTTACCCAACAACTTTAATTTAAATTTAAATAAAATTTTTTTAAATTTTAAAATTTTAAATTGAATTTTTTCAAAATTTTTCTTATAGTATTAATAAGTGTTTCATATATCTTTTGTCTGTTTTATAATATAGTAAAAATTAAACAATGTCCATTATTTGTGGTATATTTAATATGCTGATCGATGATTCCGAAAATATATTTCATTTAATATTATGTTTGTCTCAATTGTCCACAAAAAACAAATAAACTGGATTGTGAAATTTTAGAATTTATTTTTTTTGTTTATGTTGTTGTAACTTTTGTTTGTTTTATAATATAGTAAAAATTAAACAATGTCCATTATTTGTGGTATTTGCTAGCAGTTTTAGAAAATTGACTTTTAATGAGTTGCGAATTTCTTAAATTGACCAAAATATTGAAATTCATAATTTTTTTTATTTATTTATATACGTTTTAATTTTCCCCCTTGTCATGAAAGTCTAAGAAATTTGCATTCCATATCAATTCACAATGTACAGAGTTGGAAACTAAGTTTTTACTGACTTCAGGGAATAAATTAGAATAAATAAATAAGAATAAATATTTAATAACCATTCTTTGTAAATATGCGTTCTAGAATCTCTTCCACAAGGCAGGCAGAGTTTATTACGAACTCAATTTCTAGTAATAATTCAGTACAATTTTTAAAGTTTTGTCAGTTTGTAGAATGATGTTAGGGACTTGAATAAAATACTTTAATATTATGAGATGTTGTTAGATTTTCCATTTAAATTTTAAATTTTAAATTACCTTTAAATTATTTTCCTCTATCATGGTAAATAACTTATGGGGCGGCATATTTTAATTGCCAGTTGTATTTTAAAATTGTGATAGTATTTTCACTTTGCGAAAACATAAAGTGATACATATTTAATATGCTGATCGATGATTCCGAAAATATATTTCATTTAATATTATGTTTGTCTCAATTGTCCACAAAAAACAAATAAACTGGATTGTGAAATTTTAGAATTTATTTTTTTTGTTTATGTTGTTGTAACTTTGCGCTTCTGACAATTTATTAAATTTGAATCACATTTTTTAGGTTTCGTCTCCTATTTCTCATTTTAAAATTATTTGATACATTTCTTCACTTAGATTAGTCCCACTTGACACAGTTGTATATGGTATTTTATAAGAAAACTTTTTCTTCGACTATCAGGTAACAATGTCTAATTATCTTCTGTTAGTACTACTCGATCTTTTATTTTGAATTTGGCATTCTCTTTCAAATTTTAGCTGTATATAGTCTCCTGACTTTCGGTCAAATTAGTTTGCCGTTCAATTTCTGGATTTTCTATCATAATCCTTATTGATTTCAACTTTAATTTTTCAATTTTTGGATCAGAAATTGTTTGACATTGAATGCATTTGGCACATTCACTTTGCGTTAAAATGATCATCTTTTCTAAATTGGAAATTTATTTCTCAACTGCTTGAATATTTATTACATGTCTGGAGTTGTGGGTAATGTGTTTCGTAGTTTTCATTATATAAGTTATTAGTTTATGATCAGAACAAAATTTAAACGTTTTAACATGTAAGTAATGCTTGAAGTGACCTGTAAAAAATAGATTGTCAGAAATTTAGTAAAGTTTAAATAATTCGATATTCAAAAATGTTCGTGATACCCAACCTTCAAAAATTTTCGAAAGTCAGTTGTATAAAATATTTACCAATACAGAAAGAAAAACACAAAAATTATAATAACTGGACATTGTTATCACAATATTTGTATTTTTTGATAAACACAAATCTTTGTTCAGTAACATTTATGCGTCTCATAAATATAATAATTACGATTAAAAAAATCACGTTTCTGCTCTTAAGACCGTTGACATAAAAAAGTAATAATAAATAGAGAATAATAATAAAACAAAACTACAGTGAATAAAAAAGAAATCTTAAGCCGGAATGAACAATTATCCGATAATATTTATTTCAAAATCCACTAATAAAAATAATTAAATTGTAAAAATAACATAGAAATAATAACAGGAAGAATGAATAGAAAAAATGGCTAACACAATAATAATAATAATAATAATAAGCATATATGCAATTAATAATATAGGAATTATATAAACATATTGAATAAAAAATGTACTTCAATGTGTGGTCCATATGCAATAGCATTCTCTTTCCTAGAGTTGTCCATTTGAGATAAAACCGTACCAATACGTATGGAACTGGCATCAGTATCTAAAATAAATGACCTTGAAAAATATGAGGATTTAAAAATAGCAGTATCCAGAGATCGAATCGACCTAGACAGAGGCGTAACTAGGGTATAGCAGGCATGGCACGTGCAATGAGCGCCAACTGAAGGGGGCGTGAAAAGCGCCTAACGTATAAATACGCAAATGAAAATAAAAAATATTTTGGTTGGGGTTATAATAAAACATGAATAAAAAATAATAAAATTTTAAAATTATCAAAATCAATTAAAATAAGCTAATGGAAAGCCCGAGCTAATGAAAAACCCGAGCTAATGGGAAACCCTAGCGATGAGGAAAACTCAGAGCAAGCAAAATTTCATGGATTAAAATTTTAGAATTAACTTGCCTGAGCGATAGGGAAATAAATAAATAGGCAATTATCCCAAGCAATTTATTATAATCTTGAATAATTGGTGTTGCCCCAATCATTCTGAGTGAGTTGTATTATTTCAATGATCCCTAAAGATTTGGAACTATAATTGTATAATTATAGAGAATTATTCTCAGTATAAAAGGAGAACGCAAATGAGACGAGTTGCCAGTTGGTCGAAAAAAGTATTGTGCAAACGAGTATTAGTGAAGAAGTGTTGTTGAACTAGAAAATTATTACAGCAGTTGAATATAATTATCGTATCAGAAAGGTGTTTGCCCCTTGGGTAGCTTATCTAACAATAATCAGTAATTATCAGTGAGAGAAAAGTGCAAATTGAGTAACAACTTGTATTTGCGATAAAGTGAAATAAAGTCTATCTCTGTTGGGTTTGTTTATTTATTATCCAAAGGACACGAGGAGTCAAAGGGCAACCGCCTTTAACGATAATAACCCAACAAATAAGTTGCTAGTTATTCGAAGAGAAAATTTAATTAATTTAAAAACGAATTGAAAGTAATAAACAGATAAAGAAGTTAATCAGATAGCAGTGACTTATTGAGTGATACCCTTATGGTTTTTACGAAAAATCAAATAATTGTATCTTATAATAAAGATTTGTGAATAAAGATTTCTTTGTTAATATATATTCTTATTGATTATTGAATACGAGGATTCAGATCGAGAGATCTATCCATCGACGAATATTTAATGTCAGAACATTTTTATAGATATAAATATGTGAATTAAAAAATTGCGTAGGAAAAAGCACGCATTCGTTTTTCGTTTGTTTCTCTATGTTCTCTATGTCTCTAGTTCTCTTTCTCTCTACAAATGTGATTTTGTATTTGAAAAAAAGAAATGAAGAATAGTAGCGTGTGCTGATAATATAATAAAACTATTTGCGTCAGCTAAAGCAAGAAAGATAAATTTGTAATAAAGTTTTATTAGATTTAACTTGTGTGATTTTTTTAACCCAATTCTAAAGTAGTTTTTTAGAAAATAAAACGTAAGTAACCTATCGTCGGAGAGGAGCGCAAGATCAGTGTTTGCCATAGGCGCCATTTCACTTAGGCTTGTTGGTCATTTAATGGGAATATGATAAGTGTGTTGTTGGGGGTATTCCGAGAAGTCCAAACGACAATTTTGTCCTTATTTTTGTCCAAGCACATTAAATCTTAGGACTACTGACGGCAAAATCGCATTAACAGAAACAATGTGTAAATATCAAAAGTTTGATTGGTATATAAAAAGATCTGAACCATAAAAGAAATCTATAACGCCAAAGTATGTTTGATTAACCCATTTCAATAATTCAATTATTTGTCTTTCTTGCAAGTTTACTGCTTTGTCTAGTTCGCAATTCATAAGCATAAATATTTTAGTTATTTTAGCTTTGAAAAACTTCGTTCGCATGAAAGTTTGGATATTGGTCAGGGTTGCTAATAGGTCTCTTAAAGAGAACATGTTCTCTTTTTAAAGAAAAAAATTTTGTACTCTTTCTTTTTTTATTATTTATATAAATGTCCTATTTTTAAAATTTTTCTAATTAATAATTATTTAATAATCCACAGAAGATACATTTTCTCTCTAAATTTGAAATTGTTGAGTTATAATTTTATTTGGTTCAGTAGAACTGTTCGCTCTGACTCCACGTGCTCTTTTAATAATACTGAAATAACTCAACACAGGAAAACTTTTATTCGATACCAACAATTTCACAACGATTCAAATGTTACTTTTACAATAATGGCAGGAATCCCCACGGAAGCCGCCTTTTCAATTAACTACTAAAATATCCTTGTCAAATCTGACTAGTTCCTTTTCAATCTCACGAATCCTTTTAACTTTTCTGTTACTCGTAATTTTCGAAATTATTTGTGTCCCTGTTGTTGATTTGAGACTCCCTCATATAGGGAATCTCTCCTCAAACAACTAATCTGATTTACGGCCATTTACATTGAACTCCCGGAGAACTAGCTAAGCAATTTACTTTTATCTTGTCCCCGCTTCGGCCGTTCCTCGGGAGAAGACTGCAAAATAAATCACATCAGGGAATAACTAGTTTCCTTCTCAAATAAATTTATCCAAATCGGAGAATTTCTCCCTAATTTAATTTATTTGTCTTCGTCATTTTAATTAATTAATTAATTTGTATTTTTCTTAATAACTTTTTCTAGGTGTCCCAAATTAATTGTTTATTATTATTTTCGTACTCATCTCGTCAATTGGCATTAGCACATACCCTTTTCCCCCGGGAAATATTGATTTTAATTTTTTGATTATTTTTAATTAATTATTTTATTTGCCCAAATTTTATTTATTATAATAATTTTTGAAAATCACCTAACCCCAACAAAATGGAAATTAATAACACTATTTTTATTGTGTGTAAAGGTAAAAAGCATGTGAAATTTGTGGTGGGGTTGCAAATTTCACACGTTATAAATCAACTCACATGGCCTGAAACAACCAATCGCATTATCTATTTTGAAAGTTACTCGTACACTTGCGCGCTATTTGTATTACGCAATCTAGATTTAGCCTTTACATATATTTCTTTTCACTTGTGAACATGACTTGTAACTTTTTGATTGAGTGTTAAACTGTGCGAGTACTTAACAAATGATTTTGTTTTCTACCAGTTTATGTAGTTCTTGTTGACATGTTGGTGTATTCAAATCTAAGTCACATTTATTCGCAATAATTTATTGAAACAAATGAGTATAAGAATAAGTTAATAAACAAAATTAATTTATTGAAAAAAAATGTTTTCTTTTTTTGTACTCAAAAGTTGGCAACCCTAATATTGTCAGTGTTAATAAATATTTGTAACATTTAAATAATACTAAATATGCATCTATGTATAATGCATACTTTTTTTAGTATGATAAAGCAGTACAGACCACATTTCGTGGTTACTGGTGGACATGATAGTGTGGTATAATGATCGCCATCAGTGCAACACCGTGTCGAGGGATCCGTTTCTGCAATTCGTTTACAGTGTAGACCACAATGAGAGACTTGCTCTGGTCCGAGATAAGATGACTAGATCCTGCGCTCAGTGATCCGCTATAAGATTGTGGCGGCAACGAGCTAGTTGGACGTTTCGCTGATGCAACTGTTTAGATTTTTTGGGCTGAAACCAGGTTCCCTTGAGTTTTTCTATTTTGCTCTTAGATGTCGCACGTTAAATTTTCAAGTAGTTAGTTCAGCCTGTATGTTGGTATTGCTTTAGGCGGTAGGTACCTTCTTCTTTATGTTTTCCGGAGCGTTGTGAAGAATAACTGATCTGATAAAAGCACATGAATTTGAGCGATTTATTTCACAAGGTGAAAAGAAAAACTAAATGATTTAGTAAGGTACGTTGAGGATCATTTAGAAACACTCAAATAGCGTGTATAAAGCTTGTAACTTTGGATATAGATTAACAGTCGAGTGAGTTTAGGTTTTCTATATAAAAATATTTTAAATTTTTTAATTTTCAAAAAAGACAAAATTTTATGTTCCACAACTTTGTATTTATCTAATGTACCCTTATTCATGCGTGTATTTCAGTAAGATGTTTTCAACTTCGAGCCTAGCCAATAAGACTTTCAAGTGCTAATGATGGTCAGATATATATCTTAAGTGGGTGCATACTTAGCAATTATTACTATTGTTGGGTTATTATTATTAAAGTCGGTTATTTTCTGACTCATCGTATCCTTTATCGTGACTTTATTAACAATTTATCACAAATAAAAGTTATCAACTGATTTGCACTTTTCTTTCAATGCTAGTTCATTTGCATGATTATCTGTTCCTGGTCAAGTGGTAACTGCTTTACTTGTTTAATTAATCGATATATTATTCGAATTATCACTGTTCGCTCAAATAGGGCAGAAGGAAAACAACTCAAAACAAGTTATGGACGAGTCGTGAGTTCGACGGCGGGGACCTTGTTTTCCGACCTTCATGCTAGCTTTATATTACTAGATGTAATACGAAGTTGGCTTCACTTTCTGACGTAAGTCTTTTACCGATGGAAACTGTGATTTACTATATCTAAATTCTATTCTGTCTATTGACTCAGTTCAAGGTATAGCCATTACTCAAAAGTTCCTGGAACGGCTGTAGATTCTGTTCCGGAATAATGTAAATACGATGGGCCATCTCCCGACGTTGCATCCTTGCCTGAAGTTCGTACTACGTGAGTATCTGAAGGAGAGCGGTTCTTTGTTAGGAAAATAAGATACGTTGTGACCTATTTTTGATAATAAGGTCGTCGTGAGCTCGAGCTATATGAGAGATTTTCCTGGAGAGCTCTTGGGTTTTCTCAAGGGCAATCCAGGTCCCCTTCAATTTCTCATATTTCGTGAGGAGAGCTTGGTACTTTGCTTCCATCGGAGATAGTGAACTGATCGGTAGAGCTGATATTGACGCTGGCGTCTTCTTTGGGATTCGTGGTAGTTTCATAGAGTAATCGATATTCTCTCTCCCGGGGGAAACAAAAATAGGATATTTTTAGGTTATTATTCAAATTAAAAATAATATACCGATTTTATTTTCATTAATCTAGTATAATTTTACTTTATTGAAAGGTTCAAATGATGTTAATTCGTTCCTTCTCTCGTGAAATAGTCTAGTCACACTAATCATACACCCTCATTTGCCGTTATATTTCATTCATACGCCTGAATTTTAATGATGGATGTTTACAAACCACTGATGTGATACAAATTATAGGTGAAGATTTACTGTTAGTGATATTATTCTGTTTATCAATCTAGCATTTAGATTCAGTATATGAATTATTTATGATCAATCCATTTTATTGGCCGATTGATTTTAAGTCTTCTTGTTTACTTTAATGAAGTTTACACAGTGCAAATTTATTTATTATTTCATCATTTTACATCTAGTCTATAAACTTGACAAAAATCGACGTCTTGTAGGAAATTATCGATTTTATTATTTAATTTTATTTATTTGGTTATGTAGCGAATTTGAATAATATTTCCATTTTGAACCAAAAATCATGGAAGTGTGGGGTTAGTGGTAGCTACTGTGACCTTCACCCCAATCATATAACAATATTCAACTGCCACTGGTTACCCGTCGCTAGGCAACGTTGGTATTGTAACCAATGATTCTGCGACCGTCAAAAGAGATCTTTGTTTCCAAAACTGCTAAGACCCAGTCTACAGCTGGTTCAGCGAGCTACCGATAGAAGGTCTGTGAATGTCTTATTTCCTATAGGTTCCTCACTTACTATACTTCGATTTGTACCCTTTCTGATCCTAGAAGAGATTATACGCATCGTCAGTATACTCATCTTTGAAAATTAGACAAACGACAAAAAAAATGTTTTTATTTAGTAAACACATTATACTGTGGGAATTATCCAAGCTTTAGTGAAATTTCTGTTGTTTCAGTCGCCTCCTTTCAACCCTTCCTGGCCTTGCACGGGATTGTGGTTTGCTTGGTTGATTTATCGGGGTTGTCGCATTTTTGTAGGCCACTTGAGCGGGGGCAAATACCAAGGGATATGTGACGGCCTGTCCCTCCTAGTTTGCAGCTACGGTCACTTCTAATCCGCGAATCTGGATCTTCTGGTCCTGATTCAGGGATTTCTCTTCCTGCCAGTCTTTTTGTGCCGCATCGATTTTTTGATAGAGCCGTTTCACTCTAGACGGCTCGGACCAGGTCGCCTTGACCCGATGCAGTTCGCGACTTAGTTGAAGGCATTGCTGGTGGAGATTTTTGTTTTCCTGGCGAAGACTTTTTAGTTCTCTGCTAATTCCGTGTATTGTATCCATCACTGGCTTTCCTTAATGATAAAAATATCTGATAAATCATGGGGTTACACATATAGTTAGTGAATCAAAGTCTCAATATTTTCCTAATTTTCGTTCACCGCTATTTCAGAGCGAGTTTAATATTAAGGGTTTATCAGATTTATTTCAACACGAGAAAAAACGTTTAGTTAAGAGAGATACATTTATTTAAAATACAAATGCACACCAAATTTCAATCCATATGTGTTCTTTTGCCTGCCAGACGCCTTCGAGAATAGGCGTGCTCCTCGGTACCCCGATCCTCCAATATCTCTCAAATGTCTGGCTAGAGCAGACTCTTCGGGACCACCAGATGAATGGGTGCGTCGCATTCTAGGAGGGCTGGATCCCGGTGATCTTAGGCCACTCCGTAGTTGGGCAGGTGCCCGTCCGAACTCGGGATACGCCCGTTGGCGATATCCCTATTAATCCTGAACAGGTGTTCCCTCTGAAGGTTGGCCAGGTACCTGTAGCGCCATTCTAACTGCTCGAGGCGGTGGAGTTCGCCTTTCGCCCTTTATCTGATTTCTCGGGCTGGATTTCTGCCCGGCTCCTGTTTGATGAGTATGCTGGGGAGTTCAACATCCAATTCTTGACCACTGGCGTTCCGGCTTGGCCATTCGGGGGTTTTATAAGTTGATATGGAATAATCCCAATCCCATAATGCTTGTCGGTACCTTCCGGCAAATCGATTTGGAAGTGTTAACGTGGTTCAATCCGCGTCGACCCAGCTGCTACTGGAGGTACCTTATGAAAATTGACGATAAAAGAATTTGACTAACAGTCCACTACACATCGTGAGCATCATTTCCTATCTCTCGGAAAAATCACATTCATCTATTCTTATGCGACTACGTCAGCGTACATTACCGGCAAACAATAGTTTTCTACCGGGACTCATTCCAGACCGAATAGTGTTTTCTCAAACAATCACTTTCGACTGGAATAAATTACTCATGGGTCCCTATTCAAAATTAGCGACTTCGCCCTTATTAACTATCGTTAATACGTCTTAATTACTTGTAAAATCTCCTGCTCGAGTCACATAACTATATACTAAGAAATGATTACTTCGTTATTTCAATTTAAAAATGGGAGACTATATTTCTAATCGATTCTATATTAATTAGTTAGAACTGATGATATCTTTAAATCCCTGTACCCTGATCGACTTTCACTGGACCTATCTAAAAGAATAACTCCACCTTGATTGACTTCTATTTCACCTGCTCAAAAATGCATGACTCCGCTTTGATAGTCTTTCGCTCATCATACCTAAAACAAATAATTATACGTTAGTTGTTGATAAGTAACTGCCTATGAATTAACTCTTGTTCCAAATTTTCATCATCAAATCTTTCTACATTACTTGTCGTTAGTACAGCATCCAAATTAAATGACCTTAAATTAATCATAATTATCTGGAAATATCTAGTTTAGGTGACTTTACATCGTTCGTATTCAATTTAAAACTAAATAATCTTAAATTAATTACTCTTAATTCTAACATCCAAATTGAGTGGTTTTAAATTAATTGCGTTTAATTCCATTAGTTATTGTAAATAAGTTAATTGTTACCTATATTTTAATCAATTACAATATTTAAAATAACCACGCCTTCGAAGAAGAGTATATTTACAGAATATGGGCATCATATAATACGGTCAACTTTACCTGCCGAACCTTCCGCGCAATTGTTTCCTTTAGGAGCATGTTTTCAATCCGTCTGGCAAGTTTTCGAATGAATTTGCATTTGATTCGAATAAACTCTATTGTTCCTAGTAGATGTTCCATTTTTCTCTTTCATTTCCACTACTATTCGATCGACATCTAGTACATTCAGTTTAGACATGAGCTGATATTAATAAACAAGTAATTATGACAACTGAGACTGTCAGGTTGGTGTTTATGTAGTCTGTTGATGTTCTCTGCCCCGGGGTGGATAGAGACCTGATTTGGTGGTGGCATTCGCCGATTGGTTGGTGCAGAGTTTCTCTGCATCGATCGAGGTTGGTGTGCCACGGAAGTTTTCAGTGCCATTAGTTGATTGGTCCTGTAGTGAATTTCTCCTTATCGATCGTGAGGTGTGGTTCTATTAAATTTCCTATGATTTCTCATTCGACTGGGGTGATTATTTCTCTACCCATAAGGATTTCGCTCTGTCGTTTTGTTCGGATGGTGAACTGGGAATTATAAATTTGCTTACTCGTTCAATGTGACGAGAATAATTTACTGTTGTTAGCTTAGCCGTTCCTGTATCCACCACCGAAATCTGGGGCCTAAGTTTGGCTTGGCTGAACCTCAAATCTGTCACTACTATTACCGAACGGTATCCCAATCTACTCTCTCTACCTGGTGAGCTATTTCAAGCTGTGAGTGCCTAATTCTGGTGCTCGGGACCGTTGGATGTGATACAAATAAATCATTTGAACCTGTCCCAGTTATTATATCAATTTAATATATTAGCCTCACGTTCGGAAATCGACTTTTTGGCGAGTCATCTGGATTCAGGTCGACTTTAGAGGAGTGATTATGACAGTATTTATAAACAGAGGCGATCTTCGCATTCCCCATTTCCTCAGACGATTCTCCATTTACATCACAGTATTTGCTACATTTCACTCGGTTACTTAACGGTGGTGGTGTCGAGGGATTTAGATAGATAAGAAAGTCGATTGAACCTCAGAGGGGGAAAAGAAGAAGTCTGAGGAGCCCTTATATGGGGTTTCGTGATGAATTTTTATAGTAATGATTATTTAATATTAGCGTTATTTGGCGGAATTGGGCTATTACTGAGTTAGGTTAAACGTCTCGCGATATTTACCTACCATGCTATAACATCTCCGTTATTCGATAGGAGTTACGTCGCCCCCCCATTTTTATCGATTTGCTTGCGCTGTCTTATGATTACTTAGTTTGTAGTAAATTTTGCATGTTTAACTATTTTTAAATGGTTAGATTTTATCGAATTTATCGCGCAAATCCTCAATTACTATCGTAAATTCATTGATATATTTGGGTTGAATAAGTCGTTACATCGATTTCCGCAAGCCCCCTTCCCTTTAACCACAAGTTATTCCTAGGAGTTTGATATGTTCATATTAGATTTTAAGATTGCTCACTGGACTACTCTGTGTTATTATTTTAGCCGATGAGTAGTGATATTTTAGGTCGAATTTTCGGAAGTAGGTGGAAAGGCAGTCAACCAAAAGGTTTACTCCCGATCTCCCTTCTGCCCCTATGATAATAAATGAATTGACGTTCGAGTCCGTCGTTACCCACGGCGAGATCTCTCAAGGACACGAGCTATTGGCGGACTTACACCGCACTTAAACTGCTTAGTCTTTATGTAGGATTATACTGACTTGTTGATGTGTGGCTGTAGGCCGGAAAAATTTCGACTCAGTTAAGTTCGATAAGTTCTATAATACATATATTTTCAATACTAAGTTCATGTTCATTTATAATTCACACTCATTTCATATTCATTTACACACCGGTAAGTCATTCCTGCTTACCTTCGATAAATACGTTCGTAATTTTCGAGTAGCGTTCGATTTAGTGATGACGAGTGTTCGAATTTTAACAAACAACACTGGTTAAGAACTAATTAAAATCGATTAGAACTGATTTAGCTGGCTAAAACTGTTCGAGTGATTAAAATTCTGTGAAAATGAATCGGTATATATACCTATTGTGTGACCCTAACCTTGCGTGTTAAATTTGATATAGTAAAACAAAATTTGACCTTGGGATATTTTGTATATTCTAACTCGAATTTTATTATTTCTCTGATTTAGTTTGACAATTTTAGTTTTTAGCTTTTAATTGAATTTTTTCCAATTCAAATTATTTAATTTTAGCTCCAACTTTCATGAACTTTCGCTTTTTAAATGAATTGTCAAATTTTGGTCAATTTTTCGTGTTTTCTTGTTATTTCTGTGTTTATTTCGTGCGGATCTTGTTGCATTTTGTTATTATTTTTATTTATTTTTATGTCTCTAATTTTATATTTTAATTATTTCTTTCTCATATTTTTCGGTGGTTATTTGGTGTTTATGGACCTGATTTTAGATCTGCGTGTTGTGTTTGGTGGTATTACCGATTCATTTAAACGAAATTTAGCGCTGGCCCAACAGAAGTTATGAAGCATCCACAAAACCCCGGGTGGGATGGTCAATACATCATCCTTTTATTGTCGTGGCTGTCTTTACGCATCCCTCACAATACGCACCATGTGTTACAATCGATGGTTCTTATCGTATATAATGCCATGTTCTGTGAATCTTGCTTTACTTTCGAACTAACTGTGGCGGCCTAATTGGTATTCTTGACAAAGAGGGTACGTCTAACTAATTCTGGCAGTTCAACGTGGTCATTCGAATTAAATTATTGACTGGAGTCTTCCTAATAGTGATTAAATTTATGTTTACGACTTATTGTGGCCTTATAGAGTGATGTATTCAGTTGAAGATTGAACTGCAATTATTTTGTTCTCCATCCCCACTAACGATTTATGTTGGTTTTTTATCAGTTTATTACTCTGATGCTGTGATCACCAGTGCTGCCTATTTGTAGGTCTTATGCCCGATTTTTACTATCCGAGTTACCCAAAAAAAATCTAACCACTTTTTATGGCAGAATGGCCAAGATCATCCTGCCAGATTTTATCTGAATTATTAACTAATTCGATTTACAAAGGAAAAATTGTTACGTGTGCCATAATTCTCTCACCCTAGTTTCCCATGAAAGATTATCCATTTTGACCAGGTTTTAAAGAAAACATAACTGGTCTTACATAATCCTGAAAATCATGCTCCCATTTCCGTACTCTATAGTTGCACTACCCGATGATTTTTCCTGTCCACTCCGGTCGATGTTTCCATCAGACGCTATGGGTTGTTAAATGGCGCTCTACATGTAGAGACCTGCGTCTTTCGAACAGAACTCGTCACTGCTAAAACTAGCGAATTTAACTCACCAGCCGAACTACCAGTTTGCCCTTCTTATTCTATTCCAATACATAATGAATATATAAGAATTTAAGGAAATTTGTCAGTGGCAACAAAAGATGCCACGCCCATCCAGAATAGTTATTGCAATAACATAGAAGTCATAGATACGAATATATATTGTACCATAAAGATTACAATTGAAAATAAATATAACCAAACCCTTACTCAAAAATTTTCTGCAAATCAAATTAAAATAAACAATTTTAGTTAGTTTTTTAAAGTTTTCTTATGTTTATGAATTTGGCTACTGTATTTATAGTTGTTCCCTGTGTGTGTACGACCAATATGTGATTTTTAGCCATTTTGATGATTTTTAATGGTTTCATTAATTTTTAAATCTTTTTATAATTTTTTTCTTATTTTTTGATATTGTATTTATATTTTTTGAAATGAAAAATAAACTATGCGAACTGTTAATTTTACCTTCTAGAAAACAAATGGAACATCCATTAACGTCTTTATATTTTGAGAGGGTAACTACCAAAGTTGGTCATACGAAATCGAAGATATTTGAAAACTACATAACTTTTATTATCTAACTTCTTGTATTTGTTGTCCCATGTTCAGTATCAATCTCACCATGGAAACCAAATATTAAAACTAGAAAATTTATCAGATTTTTGTTTTGAAAAACAATTCTTAATAAGAATTTTTATTTTTAGAACTAGTATAAATTTACAGGAGCATTCGTTATGGGAAGGGTTAAAATATCGTTTAACAGAAAATGCCGCTAATAGATGTTCCAAAAATGGGCAATAACTATAAACTAAAACAAAACAAATATGAACTAAAACATTACAGAACAAAAATTGGAATTCACCGGAAAATCATTTTGAGAAATTCCTTTACCTTAGTTGCTTAAATAATCAAAAATCCACGATAAATATTAATAAAATATTTCACTGAAAAATCAATAATAATAATAATAATAATAATAATAATACGGTAACAAAATTTTCAGGAAATTTAAATACGGGTTAAAAAATACAAGTTAGGAAATGCATTTTATTTCTCTAATAAGTATAGGGCTCCTTCAAACCACCTGATTTCCAGTGCCCCATATTTGATAGACAATCCATCCACTGATACAGAATCCACCGGTCAATTGAAAAACAAGTTGCCAACTTTTAGTAACATCAAGAATATATCCGACTAAATAAACTCCAGCAAAACCGGGAATTGCTCCGACCATTGACATAATCCCTGTCAAAGTTGTAAATTATTAGAAAATATCGATTTCTCTACCATATATTGAGCCGCCATATTTCGGGCCCAAATCTTGAGGATTCAAAAGAATTCCACTGCAATGAAATCCGCATGTACAAATAGCAATCGCCATCCAAAATAGTGCAGTATAGTATTCAGAAACCTGTGATATTACTAAAAGACAAATTCCTCCACCTAACAGAACTATTGCCTAAAAAGATTATGTTCACTAGAAACACTATTTATTTCTACAAACTGTCATTAATTTTCTTACAAAAGTCACGGAATATCCTAGAAATAAAAAAAAAACTTCAGAAAATGTTAATTTTTTTTTACCTTCTTTGATAAGTTGATCAGCAATTAATCCACTAACCAACGTGCTAGGAATATTTATAAGATACGGAACGACATTGAAAACCCAACTCTAAAACAATTAATTTTAAAATTAGAAAATAAAAAAAATTTAGAAAATAAATGAAAAATGCAAATACATTGCATGAGTTTGCTATACTAAAAAATTACAGAAATATGTAAATTTTTGGCAAAATATAGTTCTAAAAAATTATTTTTAAGTCATTTCAGTAGCTATTATGTCAAAACCAGAATAAAAATTCACAAGTTTAATAGTTAGGGTTAAAAACTTTAATTTACTCAGAATCTTAAATATTGACAAAATAGGAATAATCAAATCCATGTGATATTTAATTGAAAAAGATAAAAAAAGAAATCGGAATTCTGATAAAACATTTTCGGTATAAACTATGATTCTTTCATAAATTTCTGCTAAAAATTTGATTGATATTCAATTTATTAAAATTTTATATTCTTATTAAATAAATAACTTAGATCTAGGGAAATAATTTTACCATAAAATAATTCACAAGAATTATTCAACAAAATTCCAAAATATTACGTGAGTTTTACATTTTTCATGTGAGCAATAGTTACAAACACGCATAATAAAGTTTTAATTGAGTGTTACTCGGTTTTGCCTTTCTTATTTTTTAATTTAAGTGCTTCAGCGTCCTAAATAAAGTCTACTTTAAAATAATGGTTTTTAATTTAATTTTTCTTGAAATCAAGTAACCCATTTGACACAATTGTTATTTTAATGAAAATTAATATGATTAATGTGACAGTATGTAAATTTATTTTTAATTTTGTTTCGATTGAATCCAGTGATTGCAAAGGATATAATTGAATAGGAAAACAGAAATTTTAAATTTAACACCGAATAAATAGTTAAATTAAGACAAGTAAATAATTGAATGTAAATTAACTTTCGATCTACAATATCATATATATATATATATATATATATATATTATTAAAAATGTTTATAAATATTCAGGAAATGATTTATTTTATTATGATTTATTTTTTGAAATTAATTCAAAAAAAAGTGAGTTAAATTTTTTTTGAAATAAAAGTAATTAATTCCTATAAATATGTATTTTTCTATATATTTGGAAAAAATTTTCGAATATGTACAAAATAATTGGGTTCATGATTATTTTTTTAAAACTTATAATTTAATTTTATAAAGCTTATAATTTATGCATTTTTGTTCGGATCTCAGGTTTTGTATTGTTTCGACAGACATGTCTGAAAACTTATGAAATATTAAATTTATTTTATTTTTTAAAATAAATCTTACGAAGATATATCATTATTTACACGAAAATTCTGAGCAGAATCCTCAAAATTTAAATTAAAATATCTAATTAAGTTATTATAAGGGTTTTCTCAAAGCTGATTAACTACACGTAGAAAGTTTGCATGCATATTTTATTATTTGTCGTGTTTGTTTGCATTATTTTATTTTTCTACCACTTTTTAATTTTCTATAGTGTAGGGCTTATCTAATTGCGCGTTCAAAGAACAACATCAAGGTGGGTTTCTATGTATTTATATTAAAAGACTATTGATTTTGATTTTTTATATTAGAAAATTTATCTGGGCGCAACCGTGATCACAGAATTGATAAATCTTTATTTCCAATAATAGTAAAATAAAATCTACCAAAGTTTTTAGCGAACTTTACTGTATTGAAAACATGCGTGTTGGAGTTAAAAATAAGGTTAGAAAAGAATTAAAAATGTGTTAAGCGGAAAAAAATACATTAGCTTCTGACCTAGAACCATTTGATCTTAATTAATTACAACTCGTTTTATTATTCAAGGAGCAACTGATAAACCAAAGTGCAAGACTGATGAAAGTAGCAGTATAATTGACAATCCAGATTAATAACGCTATACTATCTCATATTTATATTGATTAATTTGACGGTTTCCCAGCCCGAAAAATCATGAATAAATCGAAATTATATACGCATGTATGTATCACCATCTATATGTTTTGAATATATTCCAACTTATTTGATTGATGCTTGTTTCAAAAAAAGTTCATTATTATTGTAACATTTTTATACTGTTAAAAATTTATAAATTGTTTTTGAATCATCGATTAGAAAAAAATCAATTAAATCAACAAAAAATATAATTTGAGAATATTTCAAATAATTTCCATAGTTTCCGGTAATCTATAATCATTTCCCAAATTTTTTCAAACATTATAAATTGGAATTTTATTAAATAAGATATAACTTGCATTTCTCTTTTTTGTTTTCCTCCTAAGTAGTAATTTTAATTACTAGTTTTAAATTTGGGAGATCAAGATGGAACAGTAATTGAATTATTTTTCTAAATATTAATAATTTAAATTTCAAACTTTAAGTTTATTAAATATCCAATTGTGTATTTTTTATTATAGAAATTTTGTGAACTATGCTTGTGAATTTGTATTTTCTTTCTACTCACACGAAATCAATGTCATTTATTGCTTGATAATATGCAAATTAGTTTATTATCAATTGCCATATGGTGTAAATTTATACTTAATTTATACCGGTCACCCATAAATTTGTTAATTATTTAGATTTTATGTTTTAATTAACGGTCAAACGAACTATAATTTGTGTAATCCAGTATAAAAAGATTTTCAACATTCGGTAAGTTGGTGTGTTAGCAATATTATAGAATTTATTGATTTTCTTAATTATAGAAAGTGTTATTCAATGTGACAGGATGTACATATGTACAGGGAACCGATTCTTTGTAAAATAAAATTTAACTCTTAGAGCTTTGTTAAATTAATTAAGATAGTACACCAACTACATGAATCATAATATCAGGTTGTTTGAAAAATATTGTCGCTTTTTCATATGCATATTTAAAACAAAATATATACACAGTTATATTGATGTTTTAATTTAAAAACACGATTTGAAAATGTTTGTTAATCTAGAATTATGTCTAAAACTTTTCCGATCAATTTAGTCTTGTTTAAATAATATAAAACGCATTTTAGGATGAGTATAATTTTTTTAAAACATTCGTCAGAGGCTCCAAGTATTATTAGCCAAGCATTGGAGTCAAACGCTTTCAGAAACGATATGCTCAGTGTTGGTATAAAAAATTTCATTCTTGGGGTACAAGCCTTCAAAATGAAGATCGTTCAAGCCGTTCCCTGCCATTGACAACTGTATTAAAGCCTCTTATGGAGCCCAACCCTCAACAATCAACTCGTGTACTTGCAGAGTTACTACATGTAGACATTAAAACTGTCTGCGACCATCTACCACAAATTTGGAAAGTCAAAAAGCTTCAAAAAAATACTTTAAGTGAAAAATCCTAAATTAGGCGTCTAAGAATTTGTTTAGAAACAAAAATTACCTCTAATGAAAAATGGATATTATTTAAAACATAAAATTGATTTCAGATCTTTTAGAGACGGCTGATAGTAATTTCGAAAGAGTAACTGGTATTTTTTAGAGATCAATATTCATGCTCTTTATATATATAATGAAATTCGTCTAATAGCAAAATTTATAAGTAGAAATAGAATTGTTTTCATTCGATATTTATTTATATGCCAGTCTCATTGCGCACAACACGTGAGATAACAATTATAATCACCAATTGTATTTATTTGCTATATTATTGATTAAGTAAACAAATAGTAGAATATCAATTGCATATTTGCACAGGTCTCGACCAACAAACCTGGTAAAATGTGGACTTATTCGCTTAATACTTAGTGACTTCCTAATCAAAATTTTAAATTGCAACATTATTTTAATATTATATGTGCATGTCCAATAAAAAATTAATATTATTGAAATAATTAATAATTAAATAAATAAATGATTTAATTAAAAAATATGCCAATCAAACACACGACAGATTCCATTGTCATCATCGGGTATAAAACTAAACAAATTATTATTTTTTAAATAATTCATAATATTTTTTGTTTACAAATTAAAATAATAATAATAATAAAAATAATAATATCATTAATAATAAATCAATAATAATTTCAATAATAATTTCAATAATAATTTCAATAATAATTTCAATAATAATTTCAATAATAATTTCAATAATAATTTCAATAATAATTTCAATAATAATTTCAATAATAATTTCAATAATAATTTCAATAATAATTTCAATAATAATTTCAATAATAATTTCAATAATAATTTCAATAATAATTTCAATAATAATTTCAATAATAATTTCAATAATAATTTCAATAATAATTTCAATAATAATATCAATAGTAATAATAATAAATGTTGAGAATTTTATCAGTTTGCCTTTCATGTAGTTTAGTAGCTTTGATTCAAAATTTGAGTTTTTTGCAAGTAGTAACAATAGCAAGAAGCATATAAAAAATAAATATTTAACATTTTGAAATTTAATAAGTTATTGAAATTCACAGAAATTCATAATAATAAATACGACAGGTTAATTAAAATAAAAATATTATCAGCATTAATAATGAAACGCTTATAAATAAATTGATTTGAAAATCGATTAAATGATAAGTATTTTGTTAAATGAAAATGTTTTATTTTAAATGATTAGTAAGTTGAATTTGATCAGTATACAATTCATAATTAGCTAACAAGTGGGATTTTTGGATTTGGACAAAAATATCAAGAAAATGGATATATTTTTATTTTAATTCCAACAGCTAAAAAGTCAATTTTTTAGAAAATCTTCGTGAGAAAAAGCGTAAAAAATTATTCAAAAACTCAATTTTTTTAATTAATTTTTTAATTAAAAAAATTTAAATATTTTTGCTTTGATGTTTTCCGTGTTTTCGAGTAAATTAAAATTAAAATATTTAATATTTAAAATAGTTGAAAAATGTTTGAATTAAAAATCATTAAAATTAATTAAAAACAATTTTTAAAATAATTTAAAATAAAAAATACTTATTTTAATAATCATTAAAATTAATTAAAAACATTAATTTTTAAAATCATTTAAAATAAAAAATACTTATTTTAAAAATCATTAAAATTAATTTATATTTATTTTAAAAATCAACAAAATTAAAATTAATTTTAATTTAAAATTAATTAAAATTAAAAGTAATTAAAAATTAAAATTAATTTATATTTATTTTAAAAATCAACAAAATTAATTAAAAAATATTCATTTTAAAAATATAAATTTTTAAATTCATTAAAATTAATTAAAATTTAAAATTTATTTTAAAAAAATCAAAATTAATTAAAATTAAAAGTAATTAAAAATTAAAATTTATTTATATTTATTTTAAAAATCAACAAAATTAATTAAAAAATATTCATTTTAAAAATTAAAAGTAATTAAAAATTAAAATTAATTTTAATTTTAAACTTAAAAATTAATTACCATTTAGGGCCTTGTTTATTGCACTTTGATGTATAAGCTTATTGATATTTTTAAATTATAATATTTATATTAAATTTCATGAAACCAAATGTAACATTAAAATAATAATGGAAAGTTATCGATAAATTTTTAAAGAAATTATTATTTAATTACAATTAGATTGGATCAAACCATTTAAATAAATATAATAAACTACAAACTTTTGCATCTGGGAAATTATCATGAAAATATGAAGGAAGCCAACTAATAAGAATCACGACACAATTGCTATGAGTAAAGTGGCTGTAAAGCATCGCCCTATAAAACGTATTGATTGTTATTGATTAATTAACCACAGGGCTACTAACCAAAATGCACTTTTGCTTAATAAAACTTTCCAGGGTAACGCTCCACCTGATTGGTCGAGTGGATTATGAGGCTTGAGGTGAGACAAGTCCGCTGACTTGTCTAAATTTATCGATGGTTTCTCCATTTCTTCAAAATTTATTATTATCGAATCTTGTTTATTGTAAATAAATTTTGTAAGAAGATATCTAGAAACAAATGTTGCCCAAAGAAAGCTTATGACTCCTATGAGACGTCATGAATTATTAATTGAACAAATAAAACAAATAAAACTACCAATGAAATAAAATGACACCCGCCAACCATAATATTCCATTAAAAATGAGCCCAATGAACCACATAATAATGTTCTAAACATTTATAAATTATATTAAATATAATGACTATCCAATCTAAATCAATATTTTTAGAAATAAAATTGGAAGATTTTTCATTTGCTTTATCAAATTATAAAGTTAACCAATGACAAACAAAATTCGAGCTCAGTTGATTTTTATTAGTATGGACAAAAAATTCTATTCCATCCATTATTATTAATATTATTATTATTATTATTATTTATATTATTATTGTAAATTATTTTTATTATTATTATTATTATTATTATTATTATAAATTATTTTTATTACTATTGTTACTATTATCAGTCATATTTTGAGAATTACTAAAATCCATAAATTTATGTTAAAAAATCAATATCAACAAATCTGTTTCAAATATAATTTTTAATTTCATATTTTCTAAAAAAAAACTTTAAAAATTTCTGTAAACTTCAACTTCCTTCACAATTATATTATTATTATTATTTTAATTTTATTATAATTAATTTTATTATTATTATAATTTTTATTATTATATTATTATTATCACTAATATATTATTTTTTTTATAATTATTTGATTTATAATTATCATTATTATTATTATTATGATTATTATTATTATTATTATTATTATTATTATTATTACTATTATTATTATTATTATTATTATTATTATTATTATTATTATTATTATTATTATTATTGTGTCGGTAGCGGAATTATCTATATAAATAGAATTTAAACCAATAACAAGTTAGCCAATTTCCGCAATGTTTATTCATAAAATATGAAATACTTCGGCCGATAAACAGCCCTGATCACTTATAACCAAAATTTAACTAAACTTTCGCTTTCTCCTCTTCTTCTCTGATTGATATTTTTTTTCACTCAATTATATCCAACAAATATATTTATTTTAAACATTTTTTTCAAAATGATAAAATTCGATTTATCAATATTATAAATTCAAATGATCCGAATAAAAATTTAAAATTTTATAAAAATTATTATTATTATAAATTGTTTTTATTACTATTGTTACTATTATCAGTCATATTTTGAGAATTACTAAAATCCATAAATTTATGTTAAAAAATCAATATTAACAAATCAATTTCAAACATATTTTTTAATTTCATATTATTATTATATTATTATTAATATTATTATTGTTATAAATTATTTTTATTATTATTATTATTACTATTATTATTACAAGAAAACAGCATTAAAACACTCTCCGTACGATATATTTTGGCAGTTTAACAGTCATCTTTTAACTAATTTTTTTAAAAAAATTTTTATCTATATTATTATTTTAAAATATAGGATAATACCTAATACCTAATAATAGGATAATAAAATATAGGTAAATTTAGAAATAAATTTTCACTGAACATTTTTAATAGTAATAAGATACAGACGACTTCTAGATTTTTATAAAAGCAAATAAATAAAAAATATTAATAATAAAAAAGTAATACATGAAATAAAATATATTAATAAAAATTATTAGTGATAACTAAAAATAATTAATTAAATTAAATTATGTTAATAATCAAAATATTTTTAACAATAAAAAATAATCAGTAAATAAAATAATTAATATTAAATAATAAAAATTATAAATATTATTATTAATTGGATAACTTCTGTGATGTTCATTGTATTAATATTTATGTATTTATTTTATTTATTATTGTATTAATATTGTATTTATTTATTGTATTTATTTATTGCAATTATTTATTTATTGTATTTATTATGTATTTATTTATTGTATTTATTATGTATTTATTTATTGTATTTATTATTGTATTTATTATGTATTTATTTATTGTATTTATTATGTATTTATTATTGTATTTATTATGTATTTATTTATTGTATATATTATGTATTTATTTATTGTATTTATTATGTATTTATTGTATTTATTATTGTATTTATTTATTTATTGTATTTATTTATTGTTGAAATTTTCAAATTAAGAGAATTTTTGAATTTGTATTATAAATAAATAGTATTAAAATATAAATAAATTTGTATTTAAAATAATAATATAATATTTTATAAATTAAATTATTTTAAAAATAATAAAATTTTTAAAAACAATACTCAAACATCAACTTATCATGATTTAACATACTCAAACTATTTAAAAACATTCAAAACATTCGTAGTCACAGCACTTTGCACATTAATCTTTGGATCCAATGACCTTATCAGCAATGCTTCACATATCACGCGTTCCCAATAATTATTATAACTTTTCACCAAAATTCTAAAATCAGACATTCCTATTTCACGTTTACAGCCTCTATTGTGCTCACTAATATTAGTCAAACCCTTCAATAGACAAATAGCTCTAGAACTAGCACGAAGAATGTTTTATTGATGTTTTCTTTTAATTAAATCGTTGCCAAATTTATTTAATTATTTAATATTATCAATTATATTATTATCATCATCATCATCACCATTATTATAATTATTATGACGAGTATTATTAATATTTATAATTGCTATTGCCGTATCAAGTTTTCAATTGATTCTTATCGGTATCAATATACCACATAGGACATCAATTGTACAATAGCCAACAATATGAGGCCTGCTAGCAGAGGGTAATCGCAAAATTACTGAGTATAACTTTGAAGTGAATAGAATTTATGTTGTATCAATGAAATCCAGATAAGCTATCCGTAAACTCGTATCTCTGATATCCTGCTCAATCGCAACCCGATTTCTATTACACTTACGTGAAGCACGGGAATGACCACGGGCGTCCCAGGGGGGCAGGGGAGGGACAGCTGCCCATTGGAATTTCCATGTTTATCCAGTTTTCTGTGGGTCCCTTATCCCTTGTTCAAATATTTTTTAAAAAAGGTTGCGCCCTTCTCTGGAAAAATTTTGCGGACTCTCGTGGTAATGACAACAATGAAAGTATTAAATTAATGAAAATAATGCATAAAATCAAATTAAAAAATCTCATTAAAATTCAGCTTTAAGTTTAATTAATATTTATTATTTCATTAAAGGATTCAAAATGATTCAACTACCCGAAATGAGACCCGGATGACATGACACAATAGGTAAATTGCCTCTCTGTTTGCACTACTCTGATAGCCATCAAACTACCCAAACTCGGAAAATGAAATCCTATAAAATAGCCAATTTATTAATAATTTACAATTAAATTATTTACCCTGAAATATTCCCAAAAGACCCCTGCTAATAATAAACAACGCAAAAACAAAATTTGTATCATTAGACATTGATGGAATATAAGGAAATATTAAAGTTATTAATCCCCAAACGAATGCGGCTTTCGTTAGCACTATTTCTCCTCCATATCTATCTGCTAGAAATCCCCCAAGAAATTGAGTGATCATATAACCATAAAAAAAAGAACCGAGTACAATTCCCTAATTTATCGAATTTAAACAAAGTTAGCAAAAAGATACCAACCGTTGATCGCCGATCCCAATGCAATTCTTTGCTAATATAAAATGAACTAACTGGTAATATGAGACGAGATGCGTAAAGCGAAGCGGAACCAAAAAACAATGTGATCATCCATTGCTTTCTTTCTGATCTATTAAATGGGAATAAAATAACGCTATTGTAAATAAGCAGACCTTCTCCACAGGTGTCGATTTGCCATATCGATTTTATTTTCAATTTCGGTTTTAATAATATTTGCCATAACAGATAAATTTCATATTTAATGTCAAATAATTACAAATCTTAAATAAAAAATTTATGATAAAATAATTCAAAATTTAGAATAACTTTAAAAAAGTGCCAATTCGAACGCATAAGCGGAGTACCTTGAAGAACTAAAACAAGGTTCTATTGAATAAATTCAAAATTTCCTTAATAACCAATTAAAATATAATTGGCTTAAGATATGTTCATAGTAAAATTTTTTAATTATTGTTTTTCAAATCTTTATTCAATTTATAAAAGTAAAAATAATCATATCACTTTTACTTTCGAAAATTTTATTAAACAAAACAAACTTTTAAATTCAAAATAGTGGATTAAAATTTGTCATTTATTTGAAATATTTACAAATTAATAAATTTGGATTTTGAAAACATTTTTAACATTGATGTTTTGCTGAATTTGTGAGTGACGTAACTTATATACCCAATCGCAACTCGTTGCTAGTAAATTTATAATAGAAGTGGGTGAGTATCAGAAAAGGTTGAGCTATATTCAGAACTTGTAATATTCTGACGAGCCTCAAACTACGGGTTGGAGGTCTTTACTTGCCGTGGGTTACAACATGGCGAAGACTCTGACTCTGTTAGGCCAAAATAGTGTGGGGTTATAGGTGATCGGTATGCACTTGACCCCAATCATATAATTCTACCTGACTGCCACTGGTTACCCGTTGCTAAGCAACGTAGGTACTGTAACCAATGGTTCTGTGACCGTCAAAGGTGAGCTTTGTTTTCAAAACTGCTAAGACCCGGTCTACAGCTGGTTCAGCGAGCCACCGATGGAAGGTCTATGTTCGACTTGTTTCCGTTAGGTCCCTAACTCATTTTACTTTACATTACATTGTCTTTGCCCCTCAGAGAGTATGCTAATATATTTACATTATGAGAAAAAACAAATGACAAAGGAAGATTTCATTTATTCATGCATTACATCATCACTATAATCTCTGTCCTAATGCAATTTTTGTTGTTTCTGCCGCCTCCTTTCTGCTCTTCCTGGCCTTGCGCGGGACTTTGGTTTGAATGGTTGGTTCTCGGGACTCATCGCGTTCTTGTAGGCTACTTGGGCTGGGGCGAACACCAGGGGATAGGTGATAGCCTGTCTCTCTTGGCCTGCCGCTAAGGCTATTTCCAGACCACGAATCTGGACCTTTTGGGCTTGGTTCAGGACTCTCTCCTCTTTTCAGCCCATTTGTGCCGCGTTAATTTTTTGATAGAGCCGTTTTACTCTAGTCGGCTCTGACCAAGTGGCCCTAATCCGTTGCAGCTCGCGGCTTAATTGCAGGCACTGCTGATGTAAATTTGCATTTTCTTTGTGGAGGTCTTTTAATTCTTTACCGATTTTTTGCATCGCGTTCATCATCGTTTTTCCTGTCAAGCGATCCTCATTACGCATACTCCGTTGGTCGCATCTTGAAGTGGAATTGGTTGAACAAGTTTGAATTTCGGAAAGTTTTCGATCGGGAACTCCTATAGGCGACCTTCTATGAATCTCCTCGGCCTCAGTTTCATACACCGATACTGTTGTCTTTGGTAAATTCGACATAACAATTATGAATCAAAATGGAAACGATTTCTTATTTATATCTCGTTGTTCTGTGTGTTGCCACGTGGTTCTCTATCCACTCATTTCTCTCCATTCCGTATTTCAGGACTAATTATTTGGTATTTTCTGCCACAAATATTTCAGTCATTATTTCTCCGATTTCATTTTTCATATCTGCATATTGATTGTTGAGGTTTGATTTAATCAATTTGATTTTGGGTTAACTAATTTATTTAGATGATTATGCTCCTTTTCGTCTGAGATATTCTCAGGCAAATCAGTTTCATCTCGGTCTTTCAGTATTCGTTGCGTTCCATCGTCCGGGAGGATTTTTTTCAACATTGTGGATCTATGAATTAAATTTATATATGCATGTCTTCAAATTTTCTTTTGTGAATAAATATTTCTGGACTTCTGTTGGACGCGTTGGTATTTGGATTATAGTGAAATGTAGTCGGCACGATTGTTCTAATCACATAGGCTTGGACGTGTGGGTCAATAATTTTGAGAAGGTCTTTTATATAACGATACCAGATTTTATTCCATTGCAGGTTGTAGTATACGCAGGATTTAGAATTATTGGGTTTATTTTATTTGGCATTTTTTCCAGGTTCTTTTATTCTTGAATGATTTAATTACTTAAAACAGTCTTTTAATGAGCTGGTTTTTATGAGATTATTGGTTAAAATGAACTTATTATTCATTAATAAATAATAGGACTACTATTTACAAGTTTACTTATGATGGTGAATAAACCATTTTCCGGTTAAAATTTACGAAAAGGTTGATTTTTCTTTTGCAAATAATAACTCGTGAGATTTTCCTTTAGTCGTATTTTCTCAAATTATTGATACGTTATAAGATATTTGCTCAATTTAACTGTATATTATCAATTTATTAATGATTTATAAGACTATTTATTTAACTGGAATCCCATTTTATTTAACCAACTATGATTTTTAAGATTATTAGTCAGGTTTGGTCCTATTCTACGTAATCAATAATGATTTTTTAAGATTATTTAGTCTAGTTTAGTCCTATTTTACGTAATCAACAATGATTTTTTAAGATTATTTATCTCGTTTAGTCCTATTTTACGTAATCATCAATGATTTTTTAAGATTATTTAGAAGCTCGATGCATCGATTTCCGTAAGCCCCCTTTCCCGTTAACCTTAAGTTGATCTTAGGAAATCTCTATGTTGATGTTAGATTTTAAGAGTGCCCACTGGACTACTCTCTGTTAATATTTTAGCCGTTGAGCAATGATATTTTTGGTCGATTTTTCAGGAGTAGGTAGAAAGGTAGGCAACCAAAAGATTGCCTCCCGATCTCCCTTCTGCCCCTATAAAAATGAATGAATTGACGTTCGAGTCCGTCGTTACCTACGGCGAGATCTCTCACGGGCACGAGCTGTTGGCGGACTTACACCGCACTTACACTGCTCGATCTTTATGTAAGACTTTGCTAATTTGTTAATGTGTGGCTGTGAGCCAGAAAAAATTTCGACTTAATAAATAAATTCATTTAATATATATATTTTATCAGTATTAATTTCATTTTCAACCATCGTTTACATCCAGTTCACACCAATTAGTAAGTCATTCTTGCTTACTTTTAATCAATAAATTTGTTCGATTCAGGAGTTAAATAATGCGAGTATCGTCGTCGAATTAAAACTAATTAAGCTGGTTTGTCAGTTAAAACTGGTTCGTCAGATTTGAAAACTGGTTTCAAAATTTGTGTGTTAAAATTCTGTGAAAATGAATCGATATATATACCTATTTTGTGATCCTAACCTTGCGTGTTAAATTTGATGTAGTAAAAAAAAATTTGACCTTGAGAATTTCTTTGTATTGTCGGGTTTATGGTCCTGACAACCTTGACCCCAGATGAACATTGTTTGCCATGCCCAATGGTTACCCGTTGCTAGGCAACGTTGGTAATGTAACCATGGGTTTTGAGGTCGCCAAAGGTGAGCGCCACATAGGAACTACTCTGGCTCGACCTCAAGCTGGGTTCAACACACAAGGTCTATGTGTGCTTTAGTTACTCCGGTCCCATCTTTTATACGTTGATCTCACATACAAGTTACTCTTTGATCCCTCTTTAACCTACCTCACGTGTGCTAACATTCATATGACCATCGAAATAATAGTTAAACGATAACAAATACGTATTTTATGTAAACGATAACAAACATGTATTTAGGAGTACCAATTATACATTAGTCGATGTTCGAGCCGCTAGACGCTTAGCTCGCTCCTTTCTTCCTGGCCGATGAGTGCTAGGCTTTGGGGTGATCTTCGGAGTCGTCGTCGAATCTCGATACGCTAGCTGAGCAGGAGCGAAGACAAGGGGATATGTCACCGCTGCGTCTTCCTGACAGGCCGACACTGCCACCTCTAGCCCCTTTATTTGCGTCCTCAAGCTCTGGTTTTTTGTTTTTCCCCGGTCCAGCCTTTTTGCGCGGCTGTTATCTTCTGATAGAGCGTTTTCACCTTTGCCGGCTTTACCCACGTGGCTCTAATCCGTTGAATTTCGTTTGACAGCTGCAGGAGTTGAGCACGGAGATTCTCGTTAGCTTTCCGTGCGTGCTCCAACTCACTTTGTAATACTCTCGTCAGTTCCATATCTGTAAAGCAAATTTATCATGTTGCGTTATTTTATTTTAGTGCAATTAATGGATTATAATCGTTAACAATATGGTCCGACAGGCGTGAATTTATTAATACTATGGATTAAACAAGTATAAAAATTAACTAAGACATTTATTTTATTAAACTAAGATGGTGTCATCATGCGCTATCGTCGATAATTACCACTGTCAGTCTTTCTATGATGTTGAAAGGAATTCGATTTCGCAACTATCTGGGCATAGGGATGTTCCTGATATCGTTCAGCGGTTTCTTCGTTCCTTCACATGTTTCGAGGGAGAACCTTCCGCGGAATGACTACGTTCATGGCCTCCGCGCTGACGTTTAACCTCTCGTCATCGAGGTTGAATGAGGTGTTGTACGGCGGCGCGTAACCGTCCGTACAAGCAATCCTACCGGCTGCAATATCTTCGTTCACATTGGCGATGTAAAGCCGGACCCTGGCTACTTGGATGTTAGTCTGACGCTGATGTTGCTCAAGACGAGCAAGGAGGAACTCAGCCTGGTCACGAATTTCTCGGGCTGGATTGCGGCCCGGTTCCCGTTTTATAGCTACGAACGGGAGCTCGACATCCCACATAGCTTGTCGACAACGATTTGCAGCATGCGCGGGAAATCGGATGGTGACTCTAGATTCGTCCACCAATGACTCATCTAAACAAAATTTAAAATGATTCTTTGATTTTTCTGGGCCATTTAATTTCCATATAGTTGCTCGGTCACGTGCGGATAAGTGAAAGTGCGCGTTTCCTGGGTTATTTCCGAGTTAATTTTCTTATCTTTAGCATGCAATGTACCGTCAAGGCGTATGAGGGAAAGGGATATGCTCACTTAATTATCACGTTACGGGTCTCGCCTTTGCTAATATTACGGTAGATTCGGCTTAAGGGGAATTTATTCTCTACGGCGGGGTCAATGTGAGCGTCTTATAAATAGGCGTCGATCTAATCGACCCAGTCGAGATGAGGGGAGATCCGAACGATGTCATTGAGGGAACATTCTAAATTACACTTGCTGTTCGTACCAACTGTCACTAAGGGATCTTTTGGTTTTACGCAATATCTTGATAAACTATTCACGTTCCTACAGACCGTTCAGCTGGGCCACTGCCCAGAACTTATTATTAGTTATCTAATTATTTAATCAGCTATATTAATTTATTCTACTTTACTATTCAAAGAATCTGTCATTGTCAAGAGAACCATATCATCAACAGAGCACTTTAATTTTCTCTATCTATTTTGTTTAATTTATGGTAAAAGGATAATCATTAAATAACCCATTTAGTAATTCTCTATATATGTATTTTTTTCATTACTAAAGAATTCGTGAGGTAAAATATTAATAGAACACAAAAGAAAAATTCCACTTATAGATTTATTCTACTACTAAAGGATTTGTTAATTAAATCGTTAATATAACCATTAATAATTTTCAACTCATACCTTTAGTTTATTGCTAAAGAATTTATTAAATAAATCATTAATAAAACTATGTAAACATTTTTTATTCGTGTATTCTGTTTACTGCTAAAGAACTTGTCAAAGAAATCGCTGATAAAACTATTTAATAATTTTTTACTCATATCCTGTTTATTACTAAAGAATTTGTTAAAGAAATTGTTAAGTAAATATTAATAAAACCTACAAAAATCTAATTATAAATCTAATTTGCTACTAAAGGATTGGTTAAATAAATCATTAATATAATCATTTAATACATTTATTTTACTACTAAGGAATTGGTTAGATAAATCGTTAATCAAACTATTTCATAAATCTTATTTATTTAGTGTATTGCTAAAAGAGAATTTCAAAAGAAGTACCTTACTTTATTTTGGTTATTTAGTCTATTATACACAATCTAACATTGATTTTCTTGACATGACCATTTCGACAACAGGAATTGTAAGTTTCATTACAAAAAGGAAAACATATTCAGTTGCGCTTAACAATTTTCATTATCTCCGTTGGCAGCGTGTTAAATTAGATCAATAGTCGGGTCATTCCCTCATCGAGTGGGTCAGAGTCAGATCGACGGTTATGCCTGAAGTGTTGGGTTGACGTCTGGTACCTTTGATTAACGTTGATGGTATTTGGGGTGATTGTCAAGTTTCGTATAAACTATTTAAAAAGAAAAATCAACGTGGTATTCATTTAAAGAATTTTTTATTTTTAAATTTATCATCGATTTATATCTATTTTAGTGAGATTGATGCTGGAAATAATCATTCTAGGGCTTTTGTCTAGGACTTACAAAGTTAAAGAGAAGTTAATATGTAAGAATTAATTTACTTGGGGTATTAAAGCTAGATCCTTGAGCTGCCACGTCTTCCGGGAATCTCACTGGAGAATTTTGGTCTGATTCATTTGGTTGGTAACACATTTTTAATCCCTTGTAAATTGATGATTGGTGTCGAGTCGTCTGCGACATTTATACTGTTGGGGTGTTATTTGGATAGATGATTGGCGGTGTGCGTTGTAAAGGTCACGTCGGCTATCGTTATGCGGACAACTTTTCTAGAAAATGCGAGTGTGGAATATCCATAATTTGGTGCACCTATTGCATTCTGGTTTGTAATTAGTGTGTGCGAGATAGACACCGATATCGATCGGCCGGAACATAAATGTCAAACCAACTGTACATATAGAAAATATTATTCTGTTCGAGTCATTCGTCTTCCCGATTTATCCAGCTATCTTTGGGTTGACAGATACTCGTTGACAGCTAATTTATTTCACAGCAGGTACTGATATAATTACGCTCTATTAAATTATTGATTTTGAATTTTTTTAAGGCGTCATTTCCTGGTATATTATGGTAAAACGGGGATTCTTCTCGGCAAGATTTCATCTGTGGATTAAATTTACTCTATGGTTCAGGGAGGGAGTATTTTGGGGCAAATGAATGGTTAATTCGAATCCTCGCTTGAGGGGGGAAGTTATTTGTGGTTATAATTGTTGGTAGAGTTCGGATAATATCTGTTGGTATTTCTCTGTGTTGATTATTTTTATTGCTCAGTCATAAACAGTGTCGATGCTTGATGTGTCACTCTTTACTATGCATAGGTTTCTATCGTGACGAGGGTTTTTTATCGTGTAGTGGAGATATTGATTCTTATTTATTGACCATTCATTATGTTCTCTCCGATTTTAACTAACCTTGCTTTGTGGTTATTCATCAGTTGTTGGAGTCTAGATTGTAGGAATTTTTATTACGGTTGACACAGATGTGGTTTGGGGTTTATCTTATTTCTTACTATCACAATAAAATCTTTGAAATTATGATATTAAGCTGGGAGTTTAAATTGTTCGAAAAGAAGTTGTAATATCTATTCTTCATTCCTTATTAATTTTCCGATTTTTATTCAAAGAGTTAAATTCTAATTCAAAGTAACTTAGTGAAAACACTAACGTTATTTATTCTTTACTTTCAATAAGTTTTATTGACTTTAGACATTGTATCGGAGAGCTATAACGTTTACATTATTTATTCTTTACTATTAAGAAATTTTATGGGTTTTAAACATCGTACTAGGAGTCTAAAATATTTACATTAATTAATTTTTTCTCTTAAATAATTTCATTGACTTTAAACGTTATATCGGGAGTCCGTAGCAACTAATTTTCTTTTACCTTTTCCTCTTAATCAATTTTATTTGATTTCAAACATTATATTAGAAGTTATAACAACTACAGTATTTGAATTTTTACTCTTAAGTAATTTTTATTGACTTTAAACATTATATTAGAAGGTTCATAACAACGATTTTATTTTATTGTTTCCCAGTGACTATCCCTTTGATTGTCCTTAGGCGCATTGTGTTCATATTATAATTATTGAGTGCCCACTGGACTACTCGGTGTGATAATTTTGAGCCGTTTGTTGTCAGTAATTTTAGGTCGATTTTACGGAAAATGAGTGTCGACAAAATAGCCAAAAGACTATTTCTCTCCACCCTTTTCCCCTATATGGAATGATATTGACGTTACAGCTCCTGCGTTCTCACGCCGGAGCCTTCACGGGCACGAATCATATGCGATAATACACGCACTTACACGATTACGAATTGTATGTCTGATTTTAATGGCTTGAAGTATGTTTCGGCTGTGGGCCGGAAAAATTTCGACAAGACAAAACAAAATTTAGATTCTGATTAAATATTTTATTGAAATATAATTTACCACAATAACTTCGTTCATCATAATAATAACACAACTCTCTCCCCACGCCGAGGCCCAAGCAGATCTCGTACGAGGTTGCGAGGACACGACGTGGAGAGAGTTTCGAACATTCCTCTACTCACCTTTAAAAGTTCTGGTGATCTTCTAGTAAAGTTGATTCTAGGTTAAAACCGAGTTTTACCATTAAAAATTATGTGAAAATGAATCGGTATATATACCTACTGTACGACCCTAACCTTGCGTGTTATTTTTGATTCAGTAAAAAAAAGTTTGACCTTGTGATTTTCTAGTATATTCTATTCTTAATTTCTATTATTTTGAAATTTTATTTGACAATTTTTCTTTTGCATTTTTAATTGAATTATTTCTAATTCAAATTCTTTGACTTTTATTGCATTTTTAATAAAATTCGCAATTTTATAAATTGTCAAATTTCGGTTCTCGTATTTTAGCAGGGTTAGTTGATGTTTTAATAGGTTCTATTTTAAATCTGCGTGTTGTAGTTGCATGTGTGTTACCGATTCATTTAAACATTTACAAGGCCGTCTGTCTTCTGGCCCAACAGTATTTTCTAACTTTAATTCTCTTATTTTTTGATTTACTTTGACAATTTGTTCTTTTAATAAATAATTGAATTGTTTCCAATTCAAATTATTTAATTTTAGTTCTAACTTGAATAAACTTCTGTTTCTTTAAATAAATTGTCAATTTTCGGTCAAATATTTCGTGTTTTTGTGTTATTTCTGTGTTTGTTTCGTGCGGATCTTGTTGCGTTCTGTTATTATTTTATTTATTTTTATGTCTTTTAATTTTTAATTTTATTATTTCTTTCTCATATTTTAGCATGGTTAATTGATGTTTTATGGGTCTGATTTTAAATCTACGTGCTGTGTTTGCGTGCTATTACCGATTCATTTAAACAAAATTGTCTTTTGGCCCAACAATAGGGTTGCCTTGAGATTTGTTTTATCGAATCTGTAACAAAACATAAAAACAAAGCACTTAGATGACTTAACTAAAAGATAACACCAAATAAACATTAAAATATGAGAAAACAAATAAATATAAAATTAAACAAAAAAGAAAGTAAAATAAAAAACAACAAAAAATGCACAAAAATCAACACGAAATTTACATAGATCTTTATGCAAATCTTTATCAACAAATATTATAACAACATGAGTAAAGTTCAGTGCAGACAGCATAGTTTTGGCTTAGAAATGTGCGAGAAATTTAAAAGAAACTTCCTTTCCTCTCACTCCCAAAAAATCGACCTAAACTTATCGTACTCATCGGCTAAAATCATCACACAGAGTAGTCCAGTGGGCACTCTTAAAATTTAATTTAAACACATGAAATACATTAGGGTCAATTTATGGTTAAAGGGAAAGGGGCTTGCGGAAATCGATGTAATGTTCGTCGTAAAATAAACTATTAATAGCAGTAATTATTTCGCCAATATAGGGTTCAAATTAATTCCGTAAATAATGAGAACAATAACCCAAAGTCAATTATGAAATCTACTCAAAAGTAACCCTTTGTCAGTTTAAAATTAATTCATAATTTAGTAAGTCACGAAAAGTTGGGATAAGATTATTAAATATGTTGGGCCAAGACACGACTTTGTTTAAATGAATCGGTAACACGCACGCAAATACAACATGCAGATTTAAAATCAGACCCATAAAACACCAACTAACCATGCTAAAATATGAGAAAGAAAACAATTAAATATAAAATAAAGAAACACAAAAATAAATTAAAATAATAACAAAGTGCAGCAAGATCCGCACGAAATAAACATAAAAATAACACGAGAACATGAAAATTTGACCAAAATTTGACAATTTACCAAAAATGCGAAAATCCATAAAAATGGAACAAAAATAAAATAATTTGAATTGGAAACAATTCAATTAAAAAATTAAAAATAAAATTGTCAAATTAAATTACAAAAATAATAAAATTAAGATTTGAATATACTAGAAAATCACAAGGTCAAATTTTGTTTTACTAAATCAAATTTAACACGCAAGGTTAGGATCGTACAATAGGTATATATAACGATTCATTTTCACATAGTTTTAATCAACTATTCAGTTTTGAAGTACTAGAATCAGTTTCACCAGTCTTAACCAGTGGAAGATCAAATTATAAATGTGAGTGGAGGAATGATCGAGAACTTTCTCCACGTCGCGTCCATGCAACTTCGTAAGAGCTCTGCCTGGGCGTCGGCGTGGGGAAAAAGTTACTATGTTATTATGATGAAATATGCTATACCAATTATCGTCTATTATGCTTCAATAAATGTTACTAGATAATGGAATGATTTTTTTGTCGAAATTTTTCCGGCCCACAGCCGAAACAACACTACAAGTAATTAAACTTTACATACCCCTATCGAATCGTGTAAGTGCGGTGTAAGTCCGCCAACGATTCGTGTCCGTGAAGGCTACGGCGTGAAAACGCAGTAACTGAAATGTAAAATCATCATTCCGTATAGGGGAAATGGGTTGAAGAGGGAATAGTCTTTTGTTATTTCATCATCACTCATTTCCCATAAACTCGTCCTAAAATTTCTATTACAAACGGCTAAAAATCAAAAACACCGAGTAGTCCAGTGGGCACTCATTAATCTATAATATAAACATAAATGCGCCTAGGATCAACTAAAGGGGAAGGTGACGGGGAAATAAAAGAAATTAAAATCGTTGCTATGGCTTCTAAAAAATTTAAGGATTCTAGTATGATAATAAACTACAACCGAATTTTCTTTAATCGTTTTACTTTAATCTCTATTTGAAAGTAATATAAAAGATTTTGAATGTAGTTTAATAAAACTTATGAAATAGTCCGATTACGTGTCATTTAAACTAATATAGAGATCTAAAAATTTTAGCCTTTGCTTACATCTGTGAACCCAAATAGTCTCTTGACCGTTTCGTCTTTATAAGAAATGTACATTCAATTTAACCTCAGCCAATCGATTAATAGTGATCTCTCAGTTGTGAGGCACAAATACCAGAGATGATATATAGAAAATTAATTCTTAAGTTAATCATCAAATCTCGGATAACTAAATAAACTAGATCCTATAACCCCGGCGACAAAATATCTATTAAGTAAATATAAAAATTTCGCCCGAAGACCTATATTCGCACATCTACCCAAAAGGGGAAGAATGACCCTTAAATAAAACTCATGGCAGTCTCTAACATGACAAATGATTTAAGATATATCGTCTATAAATTAACCATATTCGAACAATCATCTTAAATGTCTTTAGAAAAATCGGGTCAATAATTTAATAAACTACATAGTTACCCGAGTAAATTATATTACCAGTAATACTATAATCGAAATATGAATCAACCACCTCCAAAAATTCTTATTTACGATCAATTTAAAACAAACGACAATCGAAATTGTATTTTTTCAAAATCAATGAAGATCAGATCGGGAAATATTCAAGGCTTCGGAGCGACAGCAGCACCAGCATAGGACATGTAATACCTAGAGATTCCATAATAAAAATACCAGTAAATAGATAACCTACCACAGGACATGAATAGATATTATAGCAGACAGCAATCATGAAAGGAGTATGAATTCAACGGAATCCGATAAATTTCCAAATCAAAATAAATCGAGTAAAGGCGACAGAATAAATGTACACAATGTGACATTCGCAAAGCTCAATAGAAAAATAGATAGAAAAATAAACGATGGATCGGCATGCTATCTCCATAAGATGAACAGGTATTGACACGTGAGGCACACTAACAGACATTAGGTAAGAACAATCAACGAAGCATGCTTTCATAGTTGTATATATATCGGTGTGCATTTTGAAGGCAACCATTTTCTTGTATTGATGGATAGATATTCGCAAAATATTGAAGAGCCAAGTAGAAAGATAGTCGAACGCCAAGAATGTAATTTAACAAATTAATTTCATTATTAATTATTGGTCCCGAGTCTTAGCTACACCACCTGAATTGACGATCCATACATTAACTACTGATGACACGGGTTGGGTCAAAAAATGCAATCAATGAGATATAAAGAATTGTATTGTTTTCTTCTGGAAAAATATACCATGTCTCATACTCATCACACTGTGCCTATCAGGAATAATTGAAAGTCATGCCAATGTCAGAGATCGCTTAAGCCGCGAAATACGAGTCCAATACACCATCAGCTACTCAAATAAATTAAGTCACAGGCGATAGTTTTTCCTTTGTGACCAATTTTCACAACCACGATAATCGAATAGGCTAAAGTAACTTAACTAACTACAAGGAAATGATGGTTATTTGGTGCAACTATAATAAAAACGAAAAATTATTCCAATTACTGAATCGAGGAAGTATATTGTCATTAATAAATAATCATAATACAATTTGGAATTGCATAAATGGTCTCTCCTGTAATAATGATGATAATATTTAACATATCGTAAGCAATCTTATGTGTAATAATAATGGTAATTTTGGATCTTATATCATATTAATAATAATATTTCGAATCTTTTAAATGACCTCTTATGGGATAATAGTTATAATAATAATTGACCGATTACAAACTATTCCTATGAAAAAATAACAATAATTTTGGACTTTCATAAATTGTCTCTTTTTGGGACAACGTTAATCACATATAGAATTCCCTGAATTATCTCTTACGTAATAATAATAATAATATTTAGAATCTTGTGCATGACCCCTTATATGATAATAATAATAATGTTTAGAGTTTTTAACATTTTCTTTTATGTAATAATAATAATAATATCTGTAAATTAGAGTATAGGGCACCCATGGTAGTGGTTTTTATATTTTCTCCTCCGGTAGACCAATGATAAACCGTAATAAAGGGATTTGCCTAGACAAAAATTTAATAATGACAATGATATCATTCCTATCAATTGTCTATCCCAGAAATCCTGGATCGTTGGATGAAGTTAAATTAGTCTATCAAAAATGTTCCATCGACTAACTCTTAAAGTAGTTACAATGGTAATTCACTCTCCTTGTTCTGTTTATAAAGGTGACAATGGACGACAGCAGTTGGACCACAGTAACTCCTAGCCGTAATGAGTAAACTTTTTCTAAATAATAATAGCAGTATTAACAACGCTTTTACCGTGAGGATCAGAGACAATAATAATGGAATTGATTTGAACTTATTATTGCGCCGTAGAGAAGATCACTTAACCGTTCTGTTTTGAGTATAATAACGCCAATGTTGATATTTCCGCCTACCCTTACGCTAATTGTAAAGGATGACGGGGATATCAACTAATAATTACCTATAAGCCTACTCAACTAAACAATATATAAAAAATGATTTCTGAATTGAATTGAACCATAAATTTGTGACAGACTAAAGCCAAATAACGGCTAGGCCTTCCAAATATCAATAATTGTTCAACAGTAGATTTGAGAGATAAAGTTGCGCTTGAAATAATATCACAGTTAGTCCAGAAACTCTTAAATCCCCATGAATTATGAATAAGTTTTGAAGTCCAAATTAAAGGTGCTCTGAGCAATATTGCGTTAACGTTACTGCAAACATTCGAGTAATCTCAATCCGACTTACAGCAAGTGTAGACGAGTAACTGATGGTGAATAGGAATCGGAGAACGCGTAGGAATCTCGCACGCTTAGTAAATCATAGTAGTCACTTACCACCACCCAGACAAACGACCCCTTTAGCCTTCTCACGCGAAGCCTGATACTAAAGATTTCCCTAGCCAATCTCTTGATAACAAAGACCAGAACGGATAAAAATGACGATTGATGCATTATAATTTAGAGGACTCCTGGATTGATGCGTCCCGGGTCATCACACGTTTCATTGCGCACTCAGCGGCCAGGTGCAGACAAGCGATGTGGGACGCGGGATTTTCAATATCCCCGGTTCGAGAGACGAGATCCGGAAATCAAGGGAGTTCGGAAGACGTTGAACTCTCTTAGGTGGCCATAAAGCGAGAACCTGGCCGGAACCCGGCCCGGGACATCCGTGACCAGGCAGAATTCCTATTAGCTTGCCTTGAGGAGCATCAGAAAGAAACAAATCGCCAGATAGACAAGACCAGACGATACTTAACGCAAGTGAACGCAGGTATCGCGGAAGGAAAAATACCGAGTACAGATGGGTATGCTCCCAGTTATAACGTCTCATATGAGCTAGACGATCCGCGACTTCGTGGCCAGACTGGAGCAATGAACGTAGTGATTCCACGGAGAATTCTCCCCTGTGAACTGCGAGACGCAGAATGAGATCCGGACGATCGTCACGACCACTCTTACGTTCAAAACCGCCCAAGCCGAAAATACGATAAAGGTGATCCTAAATTCAACCGGCACTGACTCTAATGAATTTTGTGTTATTCTTAATAAATATTCAATAGTAGTTCTCTAAATGGTGCTCCTAGACTGATTTCGTCAATATTTTTCTTGCAACATAGAATACCTTTTAGCGAAAATGAATTAATGAAATAGATTTCCCCGCGGATGTTTATTAGTATACGGATTAAGATGCGACGAATAAATAACATTTGATGATAGATACTGGGAGTAAATAGTATAATTTTCATTTAGACATGAGCTCGGTTCAGATTTTACAACAGAAGCTCCACAAAGCCCGCACGGCCAACAAAAACCTACAAAAGCAATTGGCACAACTCAACCAGGAGATTCAACAGACCAAGGCCACGTGGATTGAACCAGGAAAGGCCAAAATTATTTATCAAAAGATGACAGCGGCACAACGAGGGTGGGCTGAGGAGAAACAACTCACCCAGTCGCAGAAGATCCGAATAAGAGGCCTTGAGGTAGCGTTATATGCGTGCTATGCAATGATGATAGACTGAAACTGTTATATTGATTGTCAATAAATGTTTTTTGTTTAAATTAACTCTCCAAGGTTTGTCCCAGTAATAATCGAGTAAAACCCGCTGATAAATCGGGAATAGTTTATAGGAAAAGATTCCAAGGGCCAAAGATTAACCACACAGACGAGGGACTAAAGAAAATAAATCGCACACACGCCTTCCAACAGCAGTGCGTTGGACCCAGCTTGAGGTCGGGCCAGAGTAGTTCCTATGTGGCGCTCACCTTTGGCGACCAAAAAACCAATGGTTGCATCTCCAACGTTGCTTTGCAACGGGTAACCATTGAGGGTAAGAAAATATTTACATCTGGGGTCAAGGTTGTCGAAACCATAAACCCCACAAATACCCTAAAATGATACCCATCCGCAGAGAATTAAATAATAATGTAATAATACGTTACAGCATAGCAGAAAAATGAAATGTAAATTCAATAACGAATATAAAAATTTAGTGGTAATTTAAAATCAAATAACAATGTACCAATTTATTACCGCGTTTCAACACAAACTCGAGAGCGAGAGCGAGGTTTATAGTATCGCGAGGCGTTCGTCCAATCTACATTGCATTCGTCAGCGGGACGAAGGGGCTCTGCTAAAACCAAAAATATGATTTAAATAAACATACAAAAGAATACTGAATTAAGGAGAAGTTCAACTATTAAATTATTAGAACCTACAGAAATAAATCTCACCTGCCAATACGACAAACCAGAAATGATCCTTGCCTCAGACCTTTGACGATGAGTGACACTGAAGTTGTGGACTTCGGTGATCGAAACAAACAGCCGCGAATATATAAAATCGAAGGAATAAAAAGCATAATAAAATGACCATATAAAATGACCCTAATGTATTTCATGTGTTTAAATTAGATTTTAAGAGTGTCCACTGGACTACTCTGTGTGATGATTTTAGGCGATTGCGATGGGGCGAATACCAGGGGGTAGGTCACCGCAGCGTCCTCTTGGCAAGCCGACAACGCCACCTCCAACCCCTTGATTTGTGTTCTCTGAATTTGGTTGAGCTGCTTCTCCTCAGCCCAAGCCTTCTGTGCCGCCGTCACTTTTTGGTAGATTCACTTTACTTTACTCGGCTTTACCCAGGTAGCCTTGATTTGTTGGATCTCCTTTGTTATCTGTATGATCTGCTGGTGGAGTCCTGCGTTTGTTTTTCGTGCATGAGCCAATTCTCGCTGTCGAATTTGGTAGGGCTCCATATCTAAAATTGGAACATGATATAGAAGTTTCTGTTCATTCATAATAAATATATTTATTCACTTATGTATTCCTGGGTCAGCGGAGTTTATCTTATTCTCATTGAACTATGTATGCTTATTATTTTCTAATTTTAATAAGTTCGGTGATAAAACGAAAGAGGAAAAAATATATTTGTATTACAATATTGCTTAATCATTCTTTGAGCGATGATGAATGTTATTTCGGCTTAGATAATTCCGGGCATACGAGTGTTCGTGGTGGCCACTCAGAGCTCGTTCTCCTCTTCGCATTCCTCTGGTCAGCACCTTTCGTGGGACGGCCACGTTTATCGCCGTTATTGTCACATCTAATCTTGGATCGTTTAAGTCAAATGAGGTATTATAAGGAACAGCTTATCCGTCTGTGCTCGGGATCCGAACGGCGGCTATGTCCTGATTTACTTCCTTCAAGTACCTCCGGGCTCTCTCCACTTTCCGGTTTGTCTGCCGCTGATGCTCTTCAAATCGAGCGAGCAGGAATTCGGCTTGGCCTCTGATTTCCCGTGCCGGGTTGCGGCCGGTTCCTGTTTGATTGCGACGAATTGGAGGTCGGTGTCGTCGCTGCTTGTCTGGCCTCCAACCCGGGACTCTCTGACCAGGGATATCGAGAATCCCGCGTCACACATCGCTTGCCGTCACATGTCAGCCGAATGTGCCGGGAATCGTGACCCGTGACGCGTCGATCCATGAATTATCTAAAAGGACAACTTGGTATTAATTCAAATTAATTTAGTTTATTTTTGCGTCGGGGAGCTTCGAAGTGTCACTCATGCCTCTACTTACGGGTGGATTTCGATCACGAGTCCTTAGATTGTAGGGAAAAGGGAGGGTTGTTGTTTTATGTGGGACGCGGTTATCTTACTGAGGTCTTATAATAGAAGCATGATCGTATCGGTCTGTGAACGGGTAGCCAACGTCATAGTTAGGGCGGTTGACACGGATTAACTGGGTTTTTGTTAAGATATGTCAGTAGTTTGGTGATCCCGGTGGTTTGAGGACAGTTTCCAGCATTCGTAAACCGTTGGCAGCCCAATCAGAGATTTATCAGTTGGTATCTAAAGTACCTGTCCTTTGGAAAGTAATGTGTAAGTTTTCCCATTCCAAATAATCATTAAACCTTCATTGCAACTACGGAATATTATTGTCACTGAAGCTTAACAATCTAGTATTTTATTGATTACAGAACGTTAATTGTAATGGTGGGTTACAGGGTTTCGTTATTTGGTTTAAGATTTTTCCGTGGTTGCCCCGTAACGCCATACAAAAAGATGTTAATTGCCACTTGGCACCCGTTGCTAGGCAACGTTGGTAATGTGTTCAAGTGGTGGACTGCCCGCAAAAATTGAGTATCATTAGCTAATACTATAGTTGCTCGGACAATCCTCGGGTTCACGAGCTGTCGATAGAAGACCTGTGCTCGCTTTAACATTATTTGGTCCCCTTGCGTCTCAGTTTCTATTGTTTATCTATTTATTTTATCGAATTTAGGTTAGCCATGAAATCAGGGTTACTACTTATCTACAGTGTTGGTTCAAACCTCGAGATGTATTTAAAATAATAAAATGTACATGAAAAACGCAAAATACACAGATGATGTTTTAGTTGTCTAAAGATTGTGGGATTGCTGGCGGATTGGAAGATCGAGCGGCTCGACGTTTAGCCCGCTCCCTCCGCCCCGGTCGACGGTTGGCCGTGGACGAGGAGATTGAGGTGGTTGCGAGTGCCGATGGAGTCGATTTCGCTTCGCGATAGGCCACTTGAGCAGGAGCGAAGACCAGAGGGTAGGTTACCGCTGCCCCCTCCTGACAGGCGGATAACGCTACCTCTAGCCCCTTGATTTGTGTTTTCAGGCCCTGCACTAACTGCTTTTCTTCTGCCCATCCCTTCTGGGCCGCAGTTAGTTTTTGGTGTAAGCGTTTAACTCTCGTGGGCTCGATCCATGTTGCTTTTATTTGCTGAGTTTCTCGCACTAATTGAACAAGTTGTTCGTGTAAGTTCTTATTGGATTGTCTTGCTTGTGACAGTTCGTTCTGAAGTAATCGTATGGGGTCCATCTCTGGAATAATAAGAGTTGAAATTTTTTGATGGTTATTAATGATAATTTGGTTTAAACTCAAACAGTTTTATGTAAAATGAAATAAACTATGCTAATAAAAGAGAGAAGTGATTTATAATATTAATATTCAATTTATCAAAACATGAGTTAATCGTCTGCAAAGAACCGCTTGATCCCTTCTTCTGGAGAATAGCCAGGGATTACGAATACTGGCCTTTTGAGGTTTCGAACTGGCCTTGGTGAGGGTGGATATCTGCTGGCTAACCGTCCCGCCATCAGGTCATCTTGAACGTTGGCCAGGTGTGCTACGGCCCTTGCCACATCTGCTTCGATTTGACGTTGGAGTTGGAGGAGGTCCTCCAGGAGTTCCTGGGCCTGAGTTAAGATATCCTGAGAAGGATTAGGCTCGTCAAACGGTTTCCGGAACCGTCGCATGAATTCCTCTGGGTTTATATCTTCCGGTTGGTCATCTTCAGGCATGGAAGGGTATCGCTCTTGATACACCTGATTCCATGCCTGCCTCCATTGTTCCACTACATGTGCAGGGAGTTCGATCATAGCTCCGGTCTCTCCTGAATGGAAATGAATTAGTGAGGTGGGTAGTTTTCATTCAAGCTTTCTTCTGAGAATTTAGAGTGAGACGACTACTTTGTGGTTCGCAAGTTGCACAACGTTTCTTGTCGTTTAAAGAAGAGGCTGGGTTAATTCAAACCCACATACGTTAAACTTAAGGGACTCGAAGTTGAACGCGTAGTACTGACCAGTCTGATGATGCATTTGGAATCTAGAAGAAAACGATACTTTAAGTTACTGGGTCATGCGTCTGCCTGCTGTACGGGCCATCCGAGGAATGCTTAATGTTGAAAAATGACAAAATGTAGTTCGTCGACCATCTTAGCTTAAATGGATTTATCTATTGCCAACCGTTCGAGTTTGTATACATTTGAATGATTCAATTAGGTATGTGTAAATTCGACTATCAATATGAGTTAAAAGAAAATTAACTAAATAATTTTCCAGAAAACTTTTCAAACACACTTTTGAACATTCGTCCTTCTCTGGATAGAACGGACATGACGTGGTCTATTTTTATGGAATATTAGCTAGACGGTTAAATCGTTATATATAGTTAAATGATTAAGCATTTATATATGGTTAAATAAGTAAGCGTTTATATAGGGTTAAATAATAAAGCATTTATATATAGTTAAATAATCAAACATTTATATATGGTTAAATAATTAAAACATTTATACGTAGTTACATAATTAAACACTTATGTGTAGTTAAACGATTAAACATTTACGGGTAATTAAATAATTAAGCATTTATATATGGTTAAACTTTGAACTAAAGTGGTTTTAATAATCACCGTTTACTTTATTTGACAAAATAAAACAATTATAATGGTTACAAAATCTGTACTTAGCATGTAGTTCTTATATCAATTAAAATACTTAAGTCGGCTGTGGTATAACGCTCTAACCATTCGATGGAAGAATTTAGACGAAAAATGCTTGAGGGGGTCACCTATTCGATATCGTAATTCTCACAAGATTTGATTTCGATTTAGTACACGTTGAACAAATTTCCTTGGGTAGTCGAGACTATGATTCTCACGTAGAACTTGTTAATTGTGCATGCATGATGCCGTAGATCAATCAGGATTGCTGCAGGTATTTTCTGATGAGGGAAAGATTGGTTGTCCTGCTTAATCAATTGTTTGGGATTTGGTTGGTACGGGAGTATCAGGATGTACTATTGGGGTGAGGTATTCGATCGGTGTCTCTAATTGGGAACATTTTCTTATAAAATGGGGACTTCTCACCCGCGAATGACGTGGTTCTGATGTTGGGTCGCGTCTAAGGCTCGTACATAATCATGGTAAATTGGTAAAATTATTTAAACTTACGCGTCTGAGGAGCTTCTACAATGTCCATGGATTGATGGATTAAATCTTCGTCTAGGATGTTGGATGAGTGCATGATTTGTCGAGCGAACAAATGATCTATTCTATTATCGGCGATAAATATATTGACGGATGTGCTGGTGGTTGAATTGAATGGCAGGAAGTGAAAGTCAATCACTATTCGATCACAGTGAATTATTTATGTCGACGGAAATGGTGGTAAGCAAATGTTGTTTATTTTATTACTAGTAATTTTCTAATTCATTTTATTCTAGACAGGTGTACTTTCAAGATCATATATTCATGAAATGGTGAGTTATATGTTTCGGCTAAGTTGAATATTTTTTGATTAATATTTTTAAGGAAATTCGTCGTAGTTCTCGAGCGGGTGTCATCTCTTACACTTGGAATTTATATGGGAAACTTTTTATAATGAAAATTTTGTAGTAAGCCTTCCTGATTTAATCATTTCGAATAACATTGATATAGTCTGATTGTTAAGCTTTTGATCTTTTGATTATTAACTGTGATTTTTCATAATTTGTGTTAATTTGTTTTAACTAATAAACTATCTTATGCTGTTATTTTGTTTTCATTTAGGAACTTATGTTACTTAACAACACCTTCGATTTCTAACTAATAAATCCCGCTACTCTTACCTGAAAGTTATTTCCATTCGAAGAGTCTCCTTAATTAACTTTCCATCATTCGCGTTACTTATTTCTTTTCGTAGTTTTGTCAAATCACCCATTTCTTCAATTTAATAAATTATCATTTCAGTGTTTTACCGATAAAGTGGTATTCTATTTTCCTTAAAGGTCTACTTGACTCTTATCCAAGAATGAATTTATTTTACTCAAGTTCCTTTAAATTAATAAATCGCTTGGTTTAATCAATAATTTTTATTAGATTAATCAACGGATCGAGTTTATTAACCAAGGATTTTATTAAAGCAAATTTTGGTTGTTAAACAATGGCTACTCTAATTTTTCTTAGCAATTATATTAATGGAATTTAATCAACAATGTACCTATCTTTTCCCATGACCGTTTTACTGTTAATCGATAACCATTTGATTTACTTATTTTTATTCAATAATTTTTCTACTTTTAAATTAAAAATTTTTACCAATTACTTTAGCCTTTACTTTGGTTTGATTAAATCACTGAATTACCTATCTAATAACTTCTAGTGATTTATACAAATAATTTTTATCTAATTTATTTAAAAAATATTAATCAACGGTTTCAATTTTTGGTTCAACAATTACCCTATTTTAATGCATTACTTTGATTTTTCTTAATTTTTAATCTATAATTACTTTACTTTATCAATAACTTAATTGAATTAACAAGTTACTTATTAATGGTTTCTACCCAATTACTTTGAAAAGTAAATTCATTTTACTTATACCAACAATTTTATCTAATTTATAATAATTCAACGACTTCAATTTAGTTTATTCCCCGTGCCATTTCCCTTTAATAAGCCTTAGGCGCACATTATGTTCATATTATATTTACTGAGTGCCCACTGGACTACTCGGTGTAGATGATTTTGAGCCGTGTGTAATATGAGTTTTGGTCGATTTTATAGAAAAGAGAAACGAGGAAGCAGCCAGAGACTTCTTCCTTATTCCTCTGTTCATCTATAGGGATAATATTGACGTTCCAACCCTGCGTTCCGCACGCCGGGTCTTCACGGGCACAGATCATTGGCGATATTCCACGCGCTTACACGAATCTGAGTTGTGTGTAGATTTTATTTACTTGCATTATGTTTCGGCTGTGGGCCGGAAAAATTTCGACAGATTAAAAAAAATTTATATATATGAAATAATTTATGCATAATAATGTTTATTAACTATAAAACAAAAATAACAGGTTACCATTCCTTGCCATTCCATAAAATCATAATTCATATACCATAAAATAAAACCAAAAATACCGCTCTCCCCACGTCGACGCCGAGCAGAGCTCTACTGAGATGCAAGGAACGTGACGTGGAAAGAGGGTTCCACCATAAATGTTTCTCACCTAAATAAATAATTGAAAATAACTGTAACTTCGAAGGTAATTCAAAACGTTTAAGATTTTCAAAAAATTTTAACAATTTTTAAAAATGGTTTTGTTTCGGAAAACGGTTCGTTTTCAAAAATGGTTTTTGGTTTTTTCAAATGTGAAAATGGATCAGTATATATACCTATTTGTATGACGTGTGAAATTTGATGCAGTAAAACAAAATTCGACCTTGTTATTTTCCAGCAAATTCTATTATTTATTTTTATTATTTTTCGATTTATTTTTATAATTTTTTTATTTAGAATTTTTATTGAATTATTACTAATTCAAATTTTTCGATTTAAGTTTCATTTTAATGAACTTTTATTAATTTTTTCAATTTCGTCGAATTTGTCGTGTTTTCTTGTTGTATTTGTGTAGATATCGTGCGGATCTTGGTGCATTTTGTTAATATTTTAATTTATTTTTATGTTTATTATTTTATATTTAATTCTTTTATTTCTCAGATTTTATATGGTTTAATTGGTGTTTTTCAGGTTTATTTTAAATTGCGTGTTGTATCTGCGTGTGTGTTTCTGATCCATTTAAACATTTTTCAAGGCCGTTTACGTTCTGGCCCAACATAAAACACTCGGGGGTCCGTAAAATTGCGACCCGCAATTTCAATTGATTTCAAAATGATACATACGTTTCTATTTTCAATATTCGCATTCATAAAAATTTCTACGGTAAGATTAATCATTAAGATAAAGATGGACTTAAGGTCCTACTACGATACGTAATCAAATAAAATCAGATAGTTCGGTTTTAATATCAGTGTAAGTTTTATAATATCAGTTCGAATCACTGTAGCTCAGTATGAGTTGATAAAATCAGTTCAAATCAATGTAAATCAGTTATATTTGGCTTCGAATGAATCGCTGACGGCTTGGGTTTCGCTTTCGGGCTGGATTGATCTTGAAGGGTAATTGATAGAAATCTGCGAGAGTCTTGTCGTTTCGTTAGTTTTGTTAATTTTTCGAATTTGGGTGAACATTCTTCTGACTTTTTGAATTTGGTTATTTTGCCTTGGTTTGTTTTTTGTTAGGCCGATGATGAGACAGGATATTAGGAGTATCATGTTAGAAGTTATACTAATCGGTAGTATAAGTTTGATTGATAGACTTGTTGTACTGGGTTCATTTTTCTGTCCCCCTTGTTTTCCTGGTTGTTTTTTAACTGCTAGGACGATCTTTTGAATTTCTTGGATTGGTTTATTATTGGGATTTGCTTTGGCTTTTCTTTGAATTTGTCTGATGAGGGTTTCCAGGGTTTTCTTTGTCTCACGGTTCTCATTTTTTATATTGGCTATTTCTTCATTATTTTTCAGTAGGGTTTGTACCATAGTTTGGGTTTTCTCGATATTCTGTTTCAACTCGTCCTTGTTTTCTTTTGTGGGGCATTGCATACATTGGAGGTTTATTTGTTGGCATTCCTCGTTGTTGGGGTTACTACAAATTTCTTTGAAATCGGCACAGGTGCTGTCCTCTCTTCTGAAGGGTTGGGATTTCTCGCATTTTTCTAATGGGTTTTCAGTATTACACTTTCTCATCATTACCATCATTATTATCCACAGGTTTGGGTTCATACTCTCTATTTTTGAATACATAATCAATTTTATATTTATTTACAAGATTGTTTCGTCTATTTACAGTGGAGTTTTAGCCCCTTTTTATTCTTTCTCTTTTTCTAGGGTTGGGTGTATCTCACACTCCTCTTTAGTTTTGTTTTCTGAAAATCTAATTATCAGGACTTGGGCTTTTATTAATCGCTCGGTTAGTTTTGGGAGTTCTTTTAGTCGCTCTTTGTTTTCTTTGATTATTCTTTGTTGGTTATAGATTTTCATTTGGAGGTTTCTTTCTTTTGTTTGTTTTCTCTTGAGTTGCCGTTTATAATTCACTCGTTTGGTTGTTTGTTTTTCCAGCTTTCGTCTCGCTTCCTGGAGTTGTTCTGTTAATGTTTTAATTTCGTCCTGAGTTTGTTGATGATTTTCTTTTATTTCTCTGGCTTCTTTACAACTATCTTCTAGTTGTATTACATATCTTTGTTCACTTTTTCTGCTGTCTCTCATTCGTTCTGCTTCGGTTTTCCAATAATCTTCCAGGATTACACGAGTCTTTATTTCGGCTAATTCTCGTCTTAATCGTTCATTTTCTCTCTTTTGCTCTCTGTTTTCTCCCATTAGTTTTCGTTTTATCATATTGACTAATTGTTTTGACTGTATTAGCTGTTGATTTATCCGGGCGATTTCTGATTCTTGCTCCTCCACTACTTCTTGCCATTCTTTTCTTTCGGCTCTCCATCTTTTACTATAGTACCTCAGTGGGTCTTGTTCGATGGGTTCTACTAGTTGAATTGGGCTCGGTACGTATTCTCCGTCTTCTAGATTCATTCTGATTTCTATTTCGTTTGAATTCATGCTAAATATATATCGATTACAATTTTTTGTTTTTTATTATTTTTCTTTATTTTTATTGTCTTTTTACACTTTTTACAATTTTCCTCTTCAATTTTACGCTATCGTTTCGTCCGTCTCCCCGAATCCTTCATCGGGTTCGGCGGGTACTTGGGTTGGAATTTCGGTTGGGTATAATGGCATAAGCAGGATTGGTGGTCGGTTTTGTAACATATTTACTTCTTCTCGCAAGGAATTTGATATTTGTATCTCTTCGTCTAAGAGATAGGCAAGATATTCCGTATTTTCTGTTAACTCTTCTACTTGCGTTTCCAATCGATGCGTATTTTCCAACGCTTTTAGCTTCTCGATTTCTTTTCTCAAATTCTGTTCATTTTCCTCATATCCTTGCTTTATCGCTTTTATCTCCGCTTCAACTTGTTCTTTCAACTGTTCATTAACTTCATGTTGATATCTCAACTGGATTTCTTTAAATACTGCAACTCCTCGGTGTCCGTTCACCTCCTGCTGGAGTTCTGTTATCCTCTCGTTTAATTGTTGGATTTGTCGTCTTTCATCCGTTTGTTCCTGTAGGGTTTCCGATATTTTCTGATTAAACTGATCGATCCATTTTCTGAGGTCCTTGTCGGTTTTCCTGAGCCTTCTTATTGTGTTTTGTCTGGCTCGTTCATGGTATTCCATTGTTTGGATTTCTTCGTTCAGTTCCTCAATTGTTTCTTTCTGCACTTCGACTTGTTCCCATAGCTCCCAATCTTCCATATTCAATATCTTTTTGGGTAACAGTCTTATCTCTTTCTTGGCTTCTTGGTACTGGTTCTTCCATCTTCTTGCTTCTGATTTGATCCACTTTTCTTTGTCTTCCGTTTTTATTTGTTGTATTTGTCTCTGTTTAAGAGTCTTTTCTTGTTCTATTAGCATCTCCTTCATTCTCGTTTGTTGCCATACTATTTCGTGATCTTGTTTTTGTATATGTTCCCATTGTATCGTATTCTCGATTTTCGACAATCTATACTTGTCCTTCCACTTTCTCGCTTCCGCCGTTGTTTGGATCACTATTCTTTCCTGTCTATCGTCTCTGGGCTCTCTAATTTTCTTTGATGGTTTTGGCCCTTGATTTCTCAGCTTGTTGACTTCCTTTTTCGCATTCTCCCATTTAGCTTTGTAAGCTCTTGCTCTATCTTCCTCTTCGGCTATTTGCTGGATGTAGTGTCTAATTCGTGCTTCCAAATTACTCCTTGAGTGTTCTCTATCCTCCGTCCATTTGGCTTTCCAATGGAGTGCTTGTCGTTTTGCCCATTCTTTGGCTTTGTTCCATATGGGTTCTCTTAGTTTTCTCTATTCGATATTGGGTGCTAATTTGCCCAATGATTTTTTATCGTCTCCTCTCCTTCTTCTCTTATCTCTGCTTCTTTATCTTTTATCACTTCCCGCAATCTTTCGATTTCGCTTTGTTGATCCTGCTTCTCTTGCTCTAGGGTTTGTATCTCTTTCCTTTGGTTTTTGATTCTGGTTTGGTTCTGCACAAATTCCTTCATCATTTCCTCTTCTCGCTCTTGGTACGTTTTCTCTTTTCCTTCTGGGTAAATTATTTTTTGTTCTAGTTGTTTTTCCCACTTTTCTTTCATCATTTTCGTTTTTAGAGTCTCTTGCACTAATTCCTCTTCTGCGATTAGTAGCATTTCTTTCAATTGCAACGTTCTTTGTCTCCATAATTCTACTTCCTCACTTGTTACTTTTATTGACTCTGGTTGATCTTTGATTGCTGGTTTTGACTCTTCAGCCTCTTTTACAACTTCTTTGGTCTCATTTGGATTCATAATTGTTTTCTAAATATTAATAACCGATTATTCTCTCTTTTCAATCATTTCAAAATTTTATCATAATTTACATCATCTCGTAGTTTTGTGGTTTTTGAGTTTTTATAATTTTTTGTTTTTACGTTTATCTTTATTTACATTTTTACACATTGTTTTCGGTTTCTATCTATTGATCAGCGAAACGGAATCCCTTGATCCGCCCGTTGATCAGCTTTCTACATACTGGGCATATATCAACCTTTATCCCGCATGCTTCACATGTGACCATATGTCCACAAGGCATATAGATTATTTCTACATGTTTCTGCCAACATGTTACACATTGATACTGCTCCAAAATAGCTTCTTTTATTATTGATTTTTCACGATTCTCTTTTGGTTTCTCTTGATATCGCTTGATTGCTCGGATTACTGCTTGTGTCGAGTCGTACCATTCTAAATTATTAGCTAACCTTTCCTGGATTATTTTTCTCATTTTTTGAGTATCCACTCCTGATAATAACATTATGGTTCTCGTTTTTGGTCGATCTAATATATCTTCTATTTGTTGGTTGGTAATTATTATTTCGATATTCTTTGACTCTTTTTCTTGTTTATACATACATTTTCCTTTATGTTTTAGCTTTTTGACATTCTGATGTGGTATTGGTTGTTGACTTTTACATTCTTCGCACATTATTCCTCTGGCTGTTTGGCAATATCCTTGACTCGCAAATTCTGCTGCTCTTGGATTTCCTTTGAAAGTTTTGATTCTCTCTTCGAAGGTTCTATTTATAGTCTCTTTTTCCCATATTAATTCTGCTGGATCTTCGAAACTCTTTATTATCGTTATCTTTTTCTCACCTCCCTTCTCATCGCTGTCTAATTCTGATTGTCGAAGTCTTTCTGCTCTGTTCATCGCTTGGTTTCTTACATCAATATTGATTCTAAATGGGCAGGTTGGAAATTTCCTCAGGTGTTCTCGTTTAGCTGTCTCTCCTTTTTCCCATTTTGCGAGTTTTCCTTTACAATAGATGCATGTTACTTCGTCTGGTAGTTCTGGTGTTCCCGTAAAATAAAATCCTTGTGCGGCCATTTCTTGACTTTGCCGTTCGGTAAACACTTTATTATCTTTAAAAGTTAGATATCTCTGTTCCTCTTTTCTCAGTTCCTCGTCTCTCACTCTCCTTTGTGAGTATATCGCTTTTATGATTTGCGTTGGCCGTCTTGTTCCGTCGTAGTCTTTATAGTATATAATTGATGCTGCCAGTGTATTAACTTTCTCTTCCTCTTCCGGTTTTTTCCATAGTCTCGTCCATATCGAATCTGGTCCTTCTCTCATCTGTACCGTTGTCTCTTCGCTGATTCCGCTTGCCATCTAAATATTGTCATTATTTTTTGAATTTTTGTTTTTCTGATTTTTCTGGTTATTTGTAATTTTTGATTTTTATTTGATTTTTATTATTTTATTTACATTTATTTACACTTTCTTTCTCTCTTTACAACGTCTTGTCTGGCTTCTCCACTTCTAATTTTATATACAGGTTATCTTCTCGCAAGAATCCTTCTCCTCTCAGTCGTTGTTGTGGTAAAAACGTGGTGTACCAATTGCTGTATTCCAGTCGGTTGTTGGCCTTCCCATCTGTGGTTCATTTCCTGTTCTGATTGGATTGCGGTAATCCTCTTGTCCTTTCATTGTTACTATCATATTTTGTTTGAAAGGCCAATGTTAAAGCTCGTCGTAATCTCCTCTTCTACTCTGATGAATGACACCTTAGTGGTGCCTGTTGCATCCCATCTCCATTCGATATAATTAATGCCCAATTTGTATCCATTTTCCCAACTGTAAATATGTGGCTGTCCTAAAATTCTCTGTGTTCCATCTTTTGCTCTCGGAGTTTTTCTGCGAATTCGGTTATTTTCCATATAAATGGTGCTGTAGAATCGGTTCTGGCTATCAAAGCGTTGGTTTCTAGTTCCTTTATGCTGTTGGTCATCTGTTGCATTTTCTTTTCCATTTCGGCCATTTTCTTGAGTGATTCCTTTGCTCTTATTTTTTCGAAAGTCTTTCTGGACTTCTAGTATTCCTATCATTGCCTTTTGGACATCATTTTCTGTTCGTAGGCTTTTTACTTCCCATGCCAGCATTCTATCGTCTTCATCATGATTTCGTGTGCTCGAGCTGTTTCCATCAGTCTTTTGCAATTCCCAATTGGTAGTTGTCGCTTGACAATTGAATAACCCAACGGGCATTTTGACGTGTTGCCGATTTACTTCGTTCCAATTTTCTTTCAATTTGACCTTCTCGTTTTCTGCCGCAGTTGTTTGCGCATACTCCTTCATATAGATTCGCAATATTTTGTTCCTCTTTTGGATTCCGATGTTCCATTTCTAATTTTTGTCCATTCGTCAAGACTCCAACAAATCGCAATTCCACCCCCCCGTCTCTGCTTGATCATTTACTTTGTGATGGTTCTTTTATTCGTCTTTTTGTTGTGATGGTTTGACATTTTTTCGCATAATATCCGTTATAATTCGCCTATCATTTGCGGACTTCCCGCTCCTTCATAAGTCCCTTCCATTCACATTCCTTTTACTGTGGCATTGATACAATAGATTATTGATCTCTTGTTGGTGCTTTATCCATTTTGTCGGATCTTCATCTTCTCAACGTTTCGTCGCATACAGGCATTTTAACCTTTTTACTTCTATACCTCTATTGTACAATCTGTAACTATTCTGCTCCGCATGTCGCGTCTCGCCCGCAATCAGTAATCTTTACATTTACAAACACTGTTAGTCTTCCTGATACGTTCAACCATTCTAATCTTATTTTTTCATTAATTCGTTCTCGTAGTTTCGGATGGATTCCTCGCTTCCTCTAATTCTCATCGATGATTGCTGCATATCTACAAAAATTTTCTGGTTACTCGACTTGCTTACTTCTACGTTTTAATTTTTACATATTTACACTGTACGCTTAGTTTACCTACTGTTGAATCTCGGTTTCCGGGTGAATTCTGGCATTGAGCTATCCATTCCCACCCAACTTGCCTGATTACGTGCTGTTGATTTGTAGTAATCTTCTAATTTCGTCACTGCCAATCTAACTTGACTCTAATTGCTCATTTATCTCTGTATTGGTAATATCGTTCTCTGTGTTCTTCCATCTTATGGTTGTTGTACCCTCTGTTACACTTCCGTTAAATAAATAGATGAGTATTTGGTCCACTGGGTTGGCAGTTCCGTTATTGAAGTCATTAAATTTCACATTGCCGTCTCCACGTTGCCATCGATTCCTTGATCTTGGTATATTCCTTGGATTTAATCTACGTCTCTATAGGTAACATGGCAGCTGCTGGTTGGTTGAATTCCTTGCTGTGAACGGTGGTATTCTCCACTGGGTTTTGGTTGATTTATGTAATTCGATCCATCTTTTGGTTATAAATACATCATTTACACGGCGTCATTTCTGTTGCTTACTATTTCTGACACATTTTGTACAATATTAATAAATATACATATTATTAACTACTAGTATAATTACATAATATTTTACACTATATACATACGTCTCTTTCTCGTTACACCACGCCTCCGGGACTCTATACACGCATGTCCGTATCCCCTGTATTCTCATCATTATCTGGAGAGCATCAGGATCATGTGGACCATTGTTGTGCTTCGAAATAGATGGGCGTTCTTTTAACCCAGAGCCCGCTTGTGTAGAGTTTTCCTATATTCATATTCTTCGGTTCTTCCTGCATCATATGCCTAAATTCGATATCGTAATTGAATTTTCTAACTGCTGGCCATAATCTTCTCCTTCGCTGGTTCTTCTGCATTTGGTGGTTCTTACTAGTTGAATTAATTATCAGCATTACTTACGCCTGCTTATACTGCTGTTGTTATCAAAATCAATTTAATCATGTAATTCTTTCATTAGACTGCAATGGTTGATTTTCTCTTGCATAGTGTTTCCATTATGCCTTCTTTCGGTGAACATTTTAAGTGCTTCTCGAGTTGTAATGCTCGTGATGAAAGGTGGCTGTCGTCCCATGATCATTCCTTTTTCCTGTTTCGTCCTTGTTTCTCTCAGAATGTTTATTATAGGTGACTTCGTTTTGACTTGATGTTCCTGTTATCGTTCTCCAATGTTCAATTGAGATTTCCTTTTGAATAATTTATTACGTATTTTCCCCAAGTTTTCTTTTTGTTGGGATTCGATACTTTGATCTCTTTATATTTGCTTGTCTCACATTGGATTTCTTTGGTTAATGTTTCGTTTCTTTTAGGTCGTAAGCAGATTTTTGTGATATGGTTTTCACCCTGTGTGTATCAAATTACTTATTTCTCTTCATTTGCTGCATTTGACCTCTATGTTTATTATTACTGGCTTTATTTCTCTGATCTGTCGTATGATAAGGTTTCTTCTCTTTGTTCCCTTTTCGGGTGCTTTGTCGAGTTTGATTTAAAGTAAAGTTCCTTTGTTATTGAATTTCCAGTAATCATACTCTTTCCTTTCTGAATCATGGTACTAAATACTTTCCACGCTTCTTTTGGTTGGGATGCGGTACGTTGATTTGAAATATTATCATTTGATGACATTTGAATTCTCTCCTTCACCGTTCCGTCTTTTAGTTTTCGAAATATACAGACTTTTGATGGGTCTTTGCCCATATTTTCAACTATTATCTCTTCTCCACTCTTGGGTCTGCTTCCCCTTTAATATTTATTCTTTAATTTCTCGTGCTCCGACGTTGATAAGGCTCTTCTTTTGGTGTTGTGAATTTTCTCCCAGGGTTTGCTCATGTGCAGGTTTATTCATAAACTCGTTATGGCACATATTAATATATCTGCATTTCCCTCTAGAACTATCGCCATTCCATTTCTTCCTGCTTTCAGTTCAATTTGTCCAACAATCGATAATTTTGTTTTTCATATACATACTGTGTCAAATGTTTTCTATTCCTCTGTTAGTATTCGTAAATTTGCCTATCCCCTGGCTCTACTTGGATTTTTACGTTTCTATCTTTGTAGCACTCTACATACGTCTTTGCTGTTTGACATGATGAATAGTTTTTCGGATCGTATTCATCATTCCTGGTTTTCCTATTGATCGAATTGAACAACTTATGCTTGGTATCATTGTCATTGTAAGCATATTCCTTGCTCAAATTCTTTATCGTTATTAGTCGTATTTGAACGATCTCATTTCTTTCGTGAATTTTCCGTCAGCTTCCGTTAAATCTTGATGACGTAAATCATATCAATTATTTGAGCAGGGTCGGTGGTTTTGATTTTTCCTTGTTGTAGTATCGTCATCCCTTGTTTCGTTTTTCCCTTCGTTATTTCTTTGCCGTCTTGAACGTTCCTCGTAGATGATTCCTTTTCTCTTGTTGTGCGGGTTTGTTTTCGTTTCCAGATTTGGTCCATATTTTGATGCATCCGTTTTTTGCTGCTTGTCACCTACCCTTCTTCATTATATTTCCATCCGGGGTTTCCTTTGAAAGTTCGTCCTCGACATTATTATTTCATTATTTCCTCGATACTTTATTATTCTGCTTTTATAGTCGCCATTTCTTTATCTCTTTTTGCTTGTTGAATCTATTGCTTCGATGCATCCTGTTGTAGTATCGTCAATTAATTGTTCTTTCTATCTCCGATTCGTAATGCTTCTTTTGGATGATGGTGAATTCCAGTCCTCCCATTTCAACATGGCTTTTATTTTTTTTTGGAATGGATAGTGAGGCATATAGTTGTTTCTTTCAATAGAACGGTCTGTTCCTTTACCATGTAGGTTTAAGTCGAATACTCTAATGGTGATCCTTTCGTAGGTCCATGTCATCAAGATTGGCTGTGGCTGTCGTCTTGTTGAGGCACGATAGCTCCCATATGTTGGATTGTTTTGCCCATTATTTCCTCTCTCTCTGATTGTCGCGTTACTCGTTATAAAATTTTAATTGCGCTGCTTGTCTTGATTTCAGTGGCGTAATGTGTACATTATTTTCTCCAATTGTCTTTTTCTTTGAACGTGATCCGTTTTTAGTAGTTCCTCAAGGGAAACCCCTGTTTAGAAGCATCGCTGCTGACTGCGAACATTAGTGTGTTTGTCCTTCTCGTTTGGTATATTGAGGTGTGGTCCGCATTTCTGCATAAATTGAATTATATCCATTATTCTTGAGTGTTCTAATGCTGTAACGCAATATTAAAGGTAACATTTCTTCTACATCGCCCATAAGTAAAGATATGGGTATACTTTCTTTGATTGGATCCATTTCTGGTACTCTAGTCCTTTGGCATAATCAATGCTATTTTCCCCCACGCTTTGTTTACTATTCTCATACCATCCTTTCCTTCGACCCATTCTGGCATTAATTTCTCTGATGGCTTTTACTATAATCCACTCTTATCTAATGTTGGTCGCCGATTTAGAAGTTATTTGGATTCATCCTGTTAAGAGCTTCTTCCATCACATTTATTTGCTGTCGTTTCTACCTTTCGAACTCATTGTTAGTTCCGTTTATACTCAGTTTGTTGAGTTTGTGATCTGTTTGCATACCTCGATTTTCTGGTTCTCTTGTTATTGTCTAGTATCGCTTTATCATCTGCTTACGTTTACGTAGATAGGTCTGGGATGGGTTGTGACCAATTTAACTTCGAGCATTATTCTCGGTTTACGTACATTATTTCATAAAGGTCCTTACCACATCTTTGTAATTTTTCTGGCTACTCTGGGAATGATTTCTGGCGTTGCGTATACCCCAGTCTCCAACACTGAAAGTTATGCTCGCGTACCATCCGCTTTATCATGTAATTCTTTTAATAACTTTCTTGATTAAATCTAATATTCATACCTGAATGTTTTCCAGATCTCTTGCATTCGCTCTTTGAATCCTGTTAACAATAATCATTCAATTCCATATACTGTGATATTGGCGGTGATACCTAAGTCCGATCGGCATGTTACATTCTCTGCCGTACATTAATTTTGAATGGACCCTTTTGTTGCTGAATGTATGACATTCTAATGCCATAAGGCAATAGGTTTTATATATCTTCCCAATCCTTTGGTGTCTGCTTAGCATAATTTGACATCATTTCAATTAATATGCCGTTGAAATCGTCGTTGAACCATTGTTGTGGGAATGGTAAGGCCGAGTTCTCAATTTTCGCAATTTCTGAAGTAGTTCGTTACTTCTTCTATGATTTCGCCATAAGTTGGTTCCTTGGATCGGCTTAAATCTGTTTGGGTGTTCCCATATCTAACGCCAGAGTCTTCTACAGGAATTCCCGCTATTGTCTGGCCTTTTTGATCTGGATCGCGAACTTCCGGGAAGTTTGAATAAATAAACATCCTCACTAATAATAGTATGATATTTCCATCGTTGTTTCTGGTAATGGTACCACTACATCCATGCAATCAATCGTCATTGGTTCGGGGAATGGCAGTGGCTTAAACGGTCCTTTCCAATTTAACTTCTGTTGCTTTTTCTGGTTTGCACATTAAGGCAATTCTTTATCCATCCTTTCAGCGTCTTCTCCGATATTGCAATAATATTTGGCGCAGCCGTTGCTTCCGTCTTTTCTTGCAGTGACATGGTGTCCTCCAAGTTTCCCGTCGTGGTATTGCATTAATACCTCTTTTCGTCTAGCTTTCGGTAAGCACATAATCTTTCTCGCACCATTAATAATACCACGCCTTTTTCATTGTATATCGATGTCTGTTGTTTTTTCCATATGCTTCTCTAATTACTGTGTTTTTCGAAGATTTCATACGTTTAGTTTCCATGAATTCGATTATTGTTTGTTAACTCCTCGCTCTTCGCCTCATTCTGTCTCAAGTTTGTAAAATCGATATCTTCTGCGATAATATGCATATTCGTTCTTACATCGTGATCCATTATTCCTCAAATACGAATCTTGACTACAACTCGTAGCGTTGGCTTTCCTGATTTGAATTTGATATACGGTGAGTATTCTTGCAACTGCATTGCCCATCTCATCAATCTACTCGAGGCTTCTTTGTGTTGGCCCAACCATACAATGGTTGATGATCTGTAGTGATATATATCTCGTGACCCCTAATAAATATTTGAAATGTTAATAGCTTGGATTATTGCTAGTGCCCTTCTTCAGTTACAAGAGTAATTCTTTCAATGTTTCTTGAATTCGACATAATATCCAATAACTCCGTTCTCTCTTCTCTCATTCCCATGTTCCAAGGACGCTTCCAGATGCATATCCACCTTGCGTCGTTGCAACAAAACACGGTTTCTTAAAATCTGGGTTACGAAGCATGGAGGTGCTGATATCAGTTCTCTGACGGTTTAGAAGCGTTTGTTGTTCCTTTTCCCATATAAACGGGGTATCTTTTTTGGTTAATTCTTGTATTGGTTTCGCAATGGTTGCATAGTTCTTGATGAACTTTCGATAATATCCACATAAGCCTAAGAATCTATGCAACTGTGTGGACTGTCTTTGGTGCTGGGCAATCCTTTATCTTTCGATATTCTTGGATCGGGTTCTTTGCCTTTGCGACACAATATTCCTAACGAAGGTAACTTTTTCCTTTGCCCAATCACATTTTGAGGTTTTAAATTTTAATTTCCATTGTCCAGTCGAACAACAACAGAATATCTTTAAAATGTTGCTCGAAGTGCGAAAAATACAAATCATCAATAATACCATAACATGTTGATTGCCCGTGAGTTACAAAGTTCAAATCTCGAAAATAACGGTGCTTAGTCAGACCCGAAAGGCATTTTCTTGAATTGGTATAATCTTTTCCGAATTGTAAAAGCAGTTTTCTCTCGTCCTCCTCTTTGACTTTTATTTGCCAAATAACCACTTTTTAAGTCTAGCGATGTAAAATAAGCTGCCCGTTAACATATTGTAAACATCTCCGTTTATAATCGGTAGCGGGTATGTATCCGTTTTTGGTTACCGCATTGATCGTCGATAATCTAATACAGAACCGTGTTGTTCCGGTCCTTTTTCTTTACCATACACTGGAATTGCCAAATGGTGAGCAACTGGTTCGATACTCCTGCGTCCTAACCATCTTTTGAACTTCCTTTCTGCTACTGATTTTTGAGCTTCTGCCAATCGATATGGCCGTAGTGTTATTGGGGTATCATCTGTTAGTGGTATAGTGTGTTGTGTTACGTCGCTTGTACCGAGATCTAAGTCAATGCCTGCAAATATTTTAATTCCATTACGAGTTTTTGTAGTTTGTTCTTTTCGATTTCGTTTAGTAGCTGACTGGTCGATTGTCCAAATTCCTCCTTCATTCCTCCGTTTCGTTGTTGGAAATTCAATATCCATCATCGGTGTTAATTCCAATCTTCATTTTTCGTAAATGACTTTGTCTTCCTCAACATCAAAATTAAATGTGATTGGAATTTCACTGTTGTCATTTAATACACTATTATCTCTGGCTAGTGGCAGTTCTTCTTTTCTCAATGTGATTTAGCTCGAAAATCATTTCACCTCTAGTTTCCTCGTTCACTTTCACGTAACAAATCATTTGTGTGCGCCCTGGCACTACTATTTCTCTGAGCATATCACCTCTGATTCAACATACTATATTCGTTGCCGGTTTTATCCTCTCAGTCACCATTGATCCTAGATCTATATTATCTCTTTTAATAATTCTGGCATAGATCTGTTCCGAATTACAGTCTCACTCATCTCCTGATAACTGCTAAATACGTATTTGATTTTTACATTTTATATTCGATTATTGACCAGATTTTTTCCGATACTGCGGGAAAAACCCCCCGATCTTTACTGCACGTTATCACATCCAGTTAGCTTCTTCTATACATGGCCACAATCTCCGGGTTTTTATCCCCATTTTAATACTGAAATGTTTGCTCCGGTATCATCATTCTTTATTTCTACTTCCATTTAATCTCTATAGGTATCGTAAGTGTCACTAACGTGCCATAGCTATAGTCTGTTTCTAAGATCTTGATCCACACTTCTGATCTTTGCTGGTTCTGGTACTAAAGGTGCCCAATGGTCGTATGGTATGATAATATTTCGTAAATGTTTTGGTCTTGGTACGTACGTTTTCGTTCACCTCGATTTTGTTGTTTTCTTTAGACAATTCATAACTGGTGGTGGATGATTGTAATGTCGCTAATGTCGTGTCTTCATTTCCAGTTGTTTGAGTTGCTCTTGAGTTATATCTGTGTTCCTCCTTGATTTTCGTCATTTTCCGCTGTTATCGCTGGCTATCACCTTTGAAGTTTATCCATCGTCTCCAGTTGCTCGTTTCTCTGTCGCTTCCTTCGGTTTTCTCGGCTTCTAACTTTATTGCTTTTAATTTCCCGTCCGAGTCTCGTCAGTACATTCATTTTAGTTAGGAATTCCTACTAACCTTTTTATCTTGGTGAATCTTTTGAGTGTCCATGTAACACCATTGTCTTTGCAGAAACGGTAAAGAATCCAATTGCCATTTTCCCAGTTGATTTCCTTTCTCTTGTAGATATCGAACATGCTAACTTGTGTTAAGACACCCTTACGATTTGAATGAGATATTATTCCTAAAATTCCTGCCATCATTTGTCCCGAAGATTAAGAATCTCCCCAACATGGCTTTCATCATATTTTGCTGTTATGTTGAAATGACGGCGATAGTAACAATTCGTAGTTGGTTTCTCTCCATAGTTGTTACCTCCCGTTATAGTTCAATGTTGGATAATATTGACTTGCCTTTTGGCTGAAATATAAGATGTCTCTGGCTCGTCCAGAATCTTTTTGTTGGTAATATCCAACTCTGTGATATATCACTGGTGATTCTGCTCGCTAGCCAGTCTGTAAGCCCAAATATTTTTGGAGGTCTCTATTACTCGAGTGGAAATTGAGCCAACTTCCATCTCATTATTTCGAAAAGTCCATTACATTACTGCAACTGGAACAGTACGTACGAATTTCCTGGTTTATCATCCTTGTCACTGGTGAAGTCCGAATCTATTTTTCCTTATGATATCTTAATTCGTTTATGCATTTAGCTCTTGGAATGTTGAATTCTCTGGGCAATTTGCAAATTGATGCTTTCACATTGTACGTGTACATAACTTCTCCAACGATCTCACAAAATACCTTCTTGGGGTAGTAAGTGAATTGCGTTATCGATTCGTAGATTGCAATTGCCCAATTTGTTTTAAATATTCTCTGTTAGATCAATGCATTTAACCAAATCGTATTATATTTCTCTGTTGATGCCAATCCTTTGTGATAAAGGAAACCATCTTGTATTTATATAGAGATATAGTTTACACTGGGGTCATTTGCCTTTGCCGTTCGTATGCTGTTTCGCGAAAGAAATTCTTTATAATTTTTGTACTAGTACCATTTCGTCACATTTCGCTCACCATCGCCCCTTTATGAATCTCATCCAAATTGTGTATCTGTTTATATACTAACTGTTGGGTGACCTCTGATCCCGATTAGTTGTGGTAATGTTTGTTTTCCGATTCTTCGGTCCCGTAAATTCTCCTAATGCACTTATTTGCGTGTTAGTCGGTTCTATGTGCACTGTCCTTGCACTTCGTCAAATATGCACTTTCAATAAAGTGATCACAAGTTCTGGTAGGCGTGATATACATCGTTGACATTCCGTAACAATCTATCTGTTGCCGGCATTGAGGTACTCTCAATCTTGTGTATCTGACGAAATACCTGATATTTCTCACAACTTTACTGATACTTTCGAGCACTACTACTCCTTTGACTAATGATTTAATAGGTGATTCCCCTCCTGGCATGTTCCGTCCCAGCCGTAGTTCTCCCCCGCAGCATATACTCGTGAGTTTTATCTTTTCCTTCCTCGCTGCCACATTCACTTCGTCCCAGTATTGAGATACGTCCTGTGTGAATCCTCTCACATTCTTCCGCGTACTTAAACCCGTTGTTTCCGTTCCCACTTCTAAATGTGAGTGTGAGTGAATGTCCGCATGAAATGCCACAATTACTTGTACTGAACATGTCTTTAATTCCGTTTTTAATGAATCTACTTCTTGATATACAAATTATACCGATACTGCTGTAGCTGTTGTCCTGTAATTTACCGGGGTTTGCAGCTTTCACTCTTCTTTCTTTAGTGAATATGTTAATGCACCATCTTTATATGGTACATCATATACTACAACGGTTTTTACCCCTCACGCACATCATCCATATGAAGTATGATAATTATCGTATCATCCTCTTTTCTAGCTGTTTGGATCGCTCATTAATCGTGTTTCGAATTTCCTAATAACTCTTTCAACTTGTTTCATTAAATCCGGTTTGATCATCTTTACTTACCAAATTTATAAAGGCTTGCCATCCTCCTTGAGTCAGGATGAATGGTTCGATTACTTTCCTGATAATGTCTGTTATTGCAAATTCATATCCGTTTGGATTGTATCTTGGAGTTCGCTTTCTGTATATCACTATTGTATTGTACATCAAGTAGGCCATTCCTACCAAATACTATTTGGGTCATCAGATCGTTTCGTTAAGTGATTTAATTAATCAACAGTAATTCTTCTGGATTTTAAGTTGTGTTCGACTTATTTCCATGTATTTATTTATTATGTTTATTGCGCCCAAAGCTGCTCGCTTCCGTTCCAAATTGATTTTAAATTTCCTTTATTTCTGGATTTGCTAATCAGCATATCAGTTATAGTCTGTTGATCCATTTTGCTCCTTGTTCTTGGCCTTTCAGTTTTCCCTGTAACTGCTTCGTTACTTGGCTAAGCTTGTAATTTCGTTGTCAATTGATCCATCTGCATTTGTTCTTAAGTTTTCCTCTGGCTGGTTTATCAATTTTGGTCGTCCTCTGGGTTCTTTTCCATACCGTACCTGTTTCTTTCGTGGTTGTTCGTCTGCCGTTTCTTGATGTGTAGCTCCTCGCCCATTTACCAGTTATCTGCCATTCGTCTCCTGTGAGTTTCGCGGTCTTCTTCTTCTTTATTTTCCTCTCGTATCAGGCTCTATAATTTCGACTGGTGTCTTTGAACCGCTACTAGCTCGTCTAGTTCATCTGTTATCATAGTCATCTTCGTTTTCTGCATAAATAATCTCTGATTCCGGTATCTCCTGGTGTTTCCTCATCCACAATATCTGTTTAGATCATTTAGATCTCCTCAATCTCCCTGTTGTAATGACGATTACTTCATCTGCTGCAGTGGAACTTCTGGCGTATTTAGACTCTCTTGTCGTCCTATTGGCGTTTTCGTTTTGATTTCTCTTTTGTTGAGTTCTCTACCCGCGATTTTTGCTACAGTTAATATATTTATTAGTCCCAATTGCATTTGCGTAACTCCAATTTCGAGATCGTCGTCTCAATGATCGTCCTTCGTATTGTAAATGAAATGGCGGTTCATACGGTATTCTCTTTTTCACTTCACTTACCTTCATGAATATAAAATTCTCTTTCAATTGGTCGAAGTCCGGGCAACAATAATTTAAACTATCACTTCTCTATCGTTTCGGCTGCCCATTCGTAGTTTTCCAATTTCGATAATTCTCAAATTGCTCTGGTACCACGCATACATTCTCCGATATTCCTCTATTTCCTTTACGATATTTCGCAGATTCTCTACTCTGTTACAAGAATCGATTATCCATTTTGCTAAATCTGTTACAGTTCGTCTTTGATTCTTTGCTCCGGTTCTCAATATCGCTGCTAACTCTCTACAATTTTTGCGTTTCCGTTAATCGTGTTAATCCTTCCTCCACAGGATCGTCTATATCTGTGGGCAAATATTTATCCTGGAATTGCGTTCTCGAGTATCACTGATTCAGTTGGTTTCGTTTGTTCTTGTTGAATTCGTAATTCATCTCGCTTCTGTTCTACTTCAATCGGGTATATCGTGTCATCTTTATCAAATCTGAGGTGTTACATAATTTTCAATAAAGAATTGTGGTACTCCCCTGCAACATTTCAAGTGGATTTGGCTTCTGCTTATCAAGATCTGGGTTTACTCCAAGTTTCGCGTGTCCTCTTCCCCAACATTCCCGGGTTAGCGATTGAAATTGTGAGCTTTCGATTAAATGTGGCCCATTCTAACTTGCCTCATATCTGCCTCTTGCTATAGACAAATACTACTATAGATATTTCCTTCACAACCCCGTCCCGTTTGGTACAACCTCTCATTCATCCGGTATCTCCCATCTCTGATAGGAATGATGGCTTGTAACACCGATGATTTTTTTCTCCACCGATTTTTACTTTCTCAGCCCATCCGTTATTTTCCATTTAGGGGCTAGTCGAGCTTTAAACGTTATTGCTCGCTCTTCTGGTTGCCATTCCATTTCATTATCATTCCTCTGTAATTTTCAATATGGTTTCATCTCATATAATTCCAAGGTTGTTCATTAGCCATCTCTGGCGCTCTCCTGGTAATAATCTCCATTTGGTCGGTCTCTCCGTTTCCCACTTCCACTCCTTGTCTTTCACAATCTACACCTTTCCATGTGTTGATCGCATCTCGAGTCGTCTATAGGTTGAATTTGTGCTAGTTTCGCACCTGTCTCCAAACGGCGTAGATGGTTAGTATTTGGTCCATCTTTCTTTTCATTTCCTCTTGAAATTCTTGGATCTGTTGTTCCCTTTTTGTTGTATTTTTCCTCTCTGGTTCATCCATGGCTATGATATTAATGGTTTGTCCGTCTTCCCATATACCTAATCGTATATCGGGTTCGTTCCGCGAACTTATTGTCGTTTGTGATACATTATTGCAGACATCCTATCCATGCCATCATCAACATTTCGATTACGTTTGTATATATTCCGGTTAAATCCCGGTATAAATCATGCATTTGACAAATCGGGATCTAGCCACTATCTTAATTCATCATGGTAATTTATCTTATCTTATTGTTTCATCTCTCTCATAAACCTTTGGTGCTCTCCATATTGCTATCAACTCATCTTTCTCTCATTATCGAATCTCATAATATCTGTATCTCGTACAGCTTCTACAAATATTTTCATTGAAATCGGTCTAGTTAACGATAATCGGTAATAATTTCTAGTCGGCTATGCGTTTTCATCTTATCTGGTTGTCTCATTAAATTATTGTCTCTCTTTTCTAACCAGTTTTAGTTCTGGTATACATATGGATTTCTGGCCATATTTCGCTTTGTTTCTCGTTCATTTTGTTTAGGTTACCACATTAATCCTTTTTGCCTATTAGAGCATCCGCTAGGTGTTACCGCTTTATTCCTTCCCTTATAAATAAAGGTTTATTTATAAACTGGGTCCTAGCTTTCATACCCAATCATACAACTCTTTGTGCTTTCGCCTCTGTGCTATTACTGTCCGTACTCTGAAAATCAAATAAACCTAATATTCTCTCTACATATTTTCCAATTTCTTGGTACTTTATCATATCTTTCCAAATGACCGAATGACCATACTGCTTGGTGTCTTTCGCAATCATTTCAATTATTCTGCGTATGCGTTGTATCCTGAAGTTTAAAAGAACATTGTTCGATCTACTCTCTAACCGAATCTTCGTTACTTTCTAATATCTCCTTTCACTTCTCTTGTACAGCTCGTTCCATTCCCAATCGATTTTGATTCATCTTTGTAGTTATTTCCTCGCATGACTGAAAATTCTCCGCCCAGACTGCTATTCAGAGCCCGCTTGTGTAGAGTTTCCTATGATTTCATATTCTTCGTTCTTCTCTGCATCTATGCCTAAATTCGATATCGTAATTGAATTTTTCTAACTGCTGGCCATAATCTTCTCTCGCTGGTTTCTTTCTGCATTTGGTGGTTCTTACTAGTTAATTATTATCAGCATTACTGACGCCTGCTTATACTGCTGTTGTTATTCAAAATCATTTAATCATGTAATTCTTTTCATTAGACTGCATGGTTGTATTTTCTCTTGCATTAGTTGTTTCCATTATGCCTTCTTTCGGTTGCACATTTTAAGTGCTTTCTGAGTTGTAATGCTCGTGGATTGAAAGGTGGCTGTCGTCCCATGATCATTCCTTTTTCCATGTTTCGTTCCTTGTTTCTCTCAGATGTTTTATTATAGTTGATCTGTCGTATTTGACTTGAGTGTTCCTTGTTATCGTTCTCCAATGTTCATGAGTTTCCTTTTTGAATAATTTATTACGTATTTTCCAGTTTTCTTTTTGTTGGGATTCGATACTTTTGATTCTTTATATTTTGCTTGTTCACATTGGATTTCTTTGTTACTGTTTCGTTTCTTTTAGGTCGTAACGCAGATTTTTGTGAAGGTTTTCACACCTGTGTGTATCAAATTACTATTTCTCTTCATTTGCTGCATTTGACTCTATGTTTATTATTACTGCTTTACTTTCTCTGATCTGTCGTTGATACGGTTCTTCTCTTTGTTCCCTTTTCGGGTGCTTTGTCGAGTTGATTTAAGTAAAGTTCCTTTGTTATTGATTTCCAGTAATCATCTCTTTCCTTTCTGAACATGTACTAAATACTTTCCACGCTTCTTTTGGTTGGGATGCGGTACGTTGATTTTGATATTATCATTTGATTGACATTTGAATTCTCTCATTCACACGTTCCGTTTTTAGTTTTCGAATATACAGACTTTTGATGGGTCTTTGCCCATATTTTCAACTATTATCTCTTCTCACACTCTTTGGGTCTGCTTCCCCTTTAATTATTATTTCTTTAATTTTCTCGTGCTCCGACGTTGATAAGGCTCTTCTTTTGGTGTTGTGAATTTTTCTCCCAGGGTTTGGCTAATGTGCAGGTTTATTATAATCGTTATGGCACATATTATATATTCTGCATTGCCCCTCTAGAACTATCCCATTCGCATTTCTTTCCTGCTTTCAGTTCATTTTCCAACAAATCGATAATTTTGTTTTTATATACATACTTGTTCAATGTTTTCTATTCCTCTGTTTAATATCCGTAATTTGCCTATCCCTGGCTCTACTTGGATTTTTACGTTTCTATCTTTTGTAGCACTCTACATACGTCTTTGTGTTTGACATGATGAATGAGTTTTCGGATCGTATTCCATCTTTCCTGGTTTTCCTATTGATCGAATTGACAACTTATGCTTGTATCATTGTCATTGTAAGCATATTCCTTTGCTCAAATTCTTTATCGTTATTAGTCGTATTCTGAACGATCTCATTTCTTTCGTGAATTTTCGTCAGCTTCCGTTAACTTGATGACGTAATCATATCATTATTTTTGTAGCAGGGTCGGTGGTTTTGATTTTTCCTTTGTTGTAGTATCGTCATCCCTTGTTTTCGTTTTCCCTCGTTATTTCTGTTGCTCGTTTCTTGACGTTCCTCGTTAGATGATTCCTTTTCTCTTGTTGTGCGGGTTTGTTTTCGTTCAGTATTTGGTCCAGGTATTTTGATCATCCTTTTTTGCTGCTGTCACCCCCTTCTTCATTATTATTTCCATCCGGGGTTTCCTTTGAAATGTCGTCCTCGACATTTATTATTTCAATTATTTCCTCGTATACTTTATTATTCTGCTTTTATAGTCCTCGCATTTCTTTTATCTCTTTTTGCTTGCTTGAAATCTATTTGCTTCGATGCCATCTGTTGTATTATCGTCAATAATTGTCTCTTCTATCTCCGATTCGTATTGCTTCTTTGGATGATGGTGAATTCAGTCCTCCATTTCAACATGGCTTTTATTTTTTTTTGGAATGGATTAGTGAGGATATATTGTTTCTTTCAATAGAACGGTCTGTTCCTTACCATGTAGTTTAAGTCGAATACTCTAATGGTGATCCTTCGTAGTCCATTCATCAGATTGGCTGTTGTCGTCTTGTTGAGCACGATAGCTCCCATATGTTGGATTGTTTTGCCCATTATTTCTTCTCTCTGATTGTCGCGTTACTTTATAAATTTTAATTGCGCTGCTTGTCTTGATTTCAGTGCGTAATGTGTACATTATTTTCTCCAATTGTCTTTTTCTTTGAACGATGATCCGTTTTTAGTAGTTCTCAAGGACCTGTTGTAGAAGCATCGCTGCTGACTGCGAACATTAGTGTGTTTGTCCTTCTCGTTTGGTATAATTGAGGTGTGTCCGCATTTCTGCATAAATTGAATTATATCCATTATTCGTTGAGTGTTCTATGCTGTAACTGCAATATGTAAAGGTACATTTCCTTCTACATCTGCCCATAAGTAAAGATATGGGTATACTTTCTTTGATAGATCCATTTCTGGTGGACTCTAGTCCTTTGGCATAATCATTGCTATTTTCCCGCTTTGTTTACTATTCTCATCCATCCTTTCCTTCGACCCATTCTGGCATTATTTCTCTGATGGCTTTTACTATTATATCCACTCTTATCTACATTGTTGGTCGCCGTTTAGAGTTATTTGGATTCATCTGGTTAAGGTTCTTCCATCACAGTTTTATTTGCTGTCGTTTCTATCTTTCGACTCATTGTTAGTTCCGTTTATACTCAGTTGTTGAGTTTGTGATCTGTTTGCATACCTCGATTTTCTGGTTCTCTTGTTATTGTCTAGTCATCGCTTTACATCTGCTTACGTTTACGTAGATAGGTCTGGTGATGGGTTGTTGACCAATTTAACTCGAGCATTATTCTCGGTTTACGTACATTATTTCATAAAGGTCCTTTACCACATCTTTGTAATTTTCTGGCTACTCCTGGGAATGATTTCTGGCGTTGCGATATCACCCAGTCTCCAACCTGAAAGTTATGCTCGCGTACATCCGCTTTTTATCATGTAATTCTTTTATAACTTTCTTGATTAAATCTAATATTCATACCTGTGTTTTCCAGATCTCTTGCATTCGCTCTTTGAATCCTGTTACATAATCATCAATTCCATATACTGTGATATTGGCGGTGATACTCTAAGTCGATCGGCATGTTACATTCTCTGCCGTACATTAATTTGAATGGACTCATTTTTGTTGCTGAATGTATGACATTCTAATGCCATAAGGCATAGGTTATATATCTGTCCCAATCCTTTGTGTCTGCTTACATAATTTGACATCATTTCAATTAATATGCCGTTGAAATCGTTCGGTTGACCATTGTTTGTGGATGGTAAGGCGATGTTCTCAATTTCGCAATTCTGAAGTAGTTCGTTACTTCTTCTATGATTTCGCTCATAAGTTGGTTCCTTGATCGGTTAAATCTGTTTGGGTGTTCCATATCTAACAGCATATTCTTCTACAGGATTCCGCTATTGTCTGGCCTTTTTGATCTGGTATCGCGAACTTCCGGGAATTTTGATAAATAATCTCACTACTAATAGTAGATATTTCCATCGTTGTTTCTGGTAATGGTCCACTACATCCATTGCAATCAATCGTCATTGGTTCGGTGGAATGGCATTGGCTTAAACGGTCCTTTCCAATTTAACTTCTGTGCTTTTTCTGGTTTGCACATTATTAGGCAATTCTTTATCCATCCTTTCACGTCTTCTCCGATATTGCAATAATAATTTTGGCGCAGCCTTGCTTCCGTCTTTTGCTGACATGTGTCCTCCAAGTTTCCCGTCGTGGTATTGCATTAATACCTCTTTTCGTCTACTTCGGTAAGCACATAATCGTTTCTCGCACTCCATTAATAATACCACCCTTTTTCCATTGTATATCGATGTCTGTGTTTTCCATATGCTCTCTAATTACTGTGTTTTTCGAAGATTTCAATATCGTTAGTTTCCATGAATTCGATTATTGTTTTTAACTCCTCGCCTCTTCTGCCTCATTCTTCTCAGTTTGTAAAATCGATATCTTCTGCGATAATCATGCATATTCGTCTTACATCGTGATCCATTAGTTCCTCAAATACGAATCTTGACATACAATCTGCGTTAGCGTTGGCTTTCCTGATTTGAATTTGATATACGGTGAGTATTCTTGCAACTGCAATTGCCCATCTCATCAATCTACTCGAGGCCTTTGTTTGGCCCAACCATACTAAGTTGATGATTCTGTAGTGATATATTATCTCGTGACCCCTAATAAATATTTGAAATGTTTAATAGCTTGGATTATTGCTAGTGCCTCTCTTTCAGTTACAGAGTAATTCTTTCATGTTTCTTGAAGTTCGACATAATATCCAATAACTCGTTCTCTCTTCTCATCATTCCCATGTTCCTAGACTGCTCCAGATGCATATCCACCTTGCGTCTGTTGCTAACAAAAACGGTTTCTTAAAATCTGGGTGTACGAGCATGGGTGCTGATATCAGTTTATCTCTGAGGTTTCGAAGGCTGTTTGTTGTTCCTTTCCCATATAAACGGGGTATCTTTTTGTTATTCTTGTATGGTTTCGCAATGGTTGCATAGTTCTTGATGACACTTCGATAATATCCACATAAGCCTAAGAATCTTGCACTGTGTGGACTGTCTTGGTGCTGGGCAATCCTTTATCTTTTCGATATTCTTGGATCGGGTTCTTTGCCTTTTGCTGACACAATATTCCTAAGAAGGTAACTTTTCCTTTGCCCAATCACATTTTGAGGTTTTAAATTTTAATTTCCATTGTCCCAGTCGAACAACAATACAGAATAATCTTTAAAATGTTGCTCGAAGGTGCTAGAATAAATTAACAAATCATCAATATATACCATACATTGTTGATGCCGTGAGTTACAAAGTTCAATATCTCTGAAAATGAAGCGGTGCGTTAGTCAGACCCGAAAGCATTTTCTTGAATTGGTATGAATCTTTTCCTGATTGTAAAAGCAGTTTTCTCTCTGTCCTCCTCTTTGACTTTTATTTGCCAAATAACCACTTTTTAAGTCTAGCGATGTAAAATAAGCTGCTCCGTTAACATTTGTAACATCTCCGTTTATATCTGGTAGCGGGTATGTATCCGTTTTTGGTTACCGCATTGAGTCGTCGATAATCTATACAGAACCGTGTGTGTTCCGTCCTTTTTCTTTACCATGACCACTGGAATTGCCATGGTGAGCAACTTGGTTCGATTACTCCTGCGTCTAACATCTTTTGAACTTCCTTTCTGCTACTGATTTTTGAGCTTCTGCAATCGATATGCCGTAGTGTTTATTGGGGTATCAATCTGTTAGTGTAATCCGTGTGTTGTGTTACGTCGCTTGTACCGAGATCTAAGTCAGATGCTGCAAATATGTTTAATTCCATTACGAGTTTTTGTAGTTGTTCTTTTTCGATTTCGTTTAGTAGCTGACTGTCGATTGTCCATAATTCCTCCTCATTCCTTCCGTTTCGTTGTTGGAAGTTCAATATCCATCATCGGTGTTAACTTCCAATCTTTCATTTTCGTAAATGACTTTGTCTTCCTCATCAAAATTAAATGTTGATTGGAATTTCACTGTTGTCATTTACATACACTATTTCTCTGGCTAGTGGCAGTTCTTCTTTTTCTCAAATTTGTGATTAGGGTCGAAAATCATTTCACCCCTAGTTTCCTCGTTCACTTTTACGTAACAAATCATTTGTGTGCGCCCTGGCACTACTATTTCTCTGAGCATCTCACCTCTGATTCAACATACATATTCGTTCCGGTTTATCTCTCAGCTCCATTGATACCTAGATCTATTATTATCTCTTTTAATAATTCTGGCATAAGATCTGTTCCGATTACAGTCTGCACTCATCTCCTGATAACTGCTAAATACGTATTGATTTTTACATTTTATATTCGATTATTGACCAGATTTTTCCGATGACTGCGAACCGATCTTTACTGCACGTTATCACATCCATGTTAGCTTCTTCTATACATGGCCACAATCTTCCGGGTTTATATCCATTTTATAGCTGAAATGTTTGCTCCGGTATCAATCATTGCTTTTATTTCTACTTCCATTTAATCTCTATAGGTATCGTAATGTGTCCAAGCTAACGTTGCACATAGCTATAGTTCGCGTTTCTAGATCTTGATCCACACTTCTGATCTTTGCTGGTTCTGGTACTAAAGTCCCAAATTGGTTCGTATGGTATGATAATATTTCGTAATGTTTTGGTCTTGGTATCGGTACGTTTTCGTTCACTGATTTGTTGTTTTCTTTAGACATTCATAACTGGTGGTGGATGATTGTAATGTCGCTAATGTCGTGTCTTTCGATTTCCCATTGTTTGAGTTGCTCTTGAGTTATCATCTGTGTTCCTCCTTGATTTTCGTCATTTTCCGCTGTTATCGCTGCTATCACTTTGAAGTTTATCCATCGTCTCCAGTTGCTCGTTTTCTGTCGCTTCCTTCGGTTTTCTCGGCTTCTAATCTCATTATTGCTTTAAATTTCCGTCCGAGTCTTCGTCAGTACCATTCATTTTAGTTAGGATTCCTACTAACCTTTTTATCTCTGGTGAATCTTTTGAGTGTCCATGTAACACCATTGTCTTGCAGAAACGGTAAGAATCCAATTGCCATTTTCCCAGTTGATTTTCCTTTCTCTTTTGTAGATATCGAACATGCTAACGTTGTGTTAAGAACACCCTTACGATTTGAATGATGAGTATTATTCCTAAAATTCCTGCCATCATTTGTCCCGAAGATTAAGAATCTTCCCCACATGGCTTTCATCATATTTGCTGTTCATGTTGAAATGATCGGCGTATAGTAACAATTCGTAGTTGGGTTTCTCTCCATAGTTGTTACCTCCCGTTATAGTTCAATGTTGGATAATATTGCTTGCCTTTGTGCTGAAATAGTAGATGTTCTCTGGCTCGTTCCAGAATCTTTTGTTGGTAATATCCACTCTGTGATATATCAACTGGTTTGATTCTGCTCGCTAGCCAATCTGTAAGCCCAAATATTTTTGGAGGTGCTCTATTACTCGAGTTGGAAATTGTAGCCAACTTACCATCTCTTATTTGCGAATAATGGTCCATATACATTACTGCAACTGGAACATGTTAGTACGAATTTCCTGGTTTATCATCCTTGTCACTGGTGAAGCGAATCTGATTTTTCCTTATGCATTATCTCTAATTCGTTTATGCATTTACTCTTGGAATGTTGAATTCTCTGGGCAATTTGCAAATTGTCTTTCACATTTGTACGTGTACATAACTTCTCCAACGATCTCACAAAATACCTTCTTGAGTGGTAGTAGTGAATTGCGTTATCTGGATTCGTGATTGCCATTGCCAATTTGTTTTTAATATTCTCTGTTCAAGATCAATCATTTAACCAAATCGTAGTATATTTCTCTGTTGATGCCAATCCTTTGTGATATAAGAAATCCATCTTGTTATTTATATAGAGATATAGTTTACATCCTTGGGGTCATTTGCGCTTTTGCGTTCGGTATGCTGTTCGCGATAAGAAATTCTTTATAATTTGTACTAGCTACCATTTCGTCACATTTGCTCACCATCGCCCCTTTATGAATCTCATTCCAATTGTTGTATCTGTTTGATATACTAACTGTTGGTGTGACCTCTGATCCGATAGTTGTGGTAATTGTTGTTTTCCGATTCTTCGGTTCTCCGTAATTCATCCTAATGCACTTTTTGCGTGTTAGTTCGGTTCTTTGTGCACTTGTCCTTGCACTTCGTCAAATATTGCACTTTCAATAAAGTGAATCACAAGTTCTGGTATCGGCGTGATATACCATCGTTGACATTCCGTATTACATGATCTATCTGTTGCCGGCATTGAGGTACTTCTTCATTGCTTGTGTATCTGAACGAAATATTCCTTGATATTTCTCCAACTTACTTGATAGCTTTCGATCACTACTACTTCCTTTGACTAATTGATTAATAGGTGTATTCTCCTCCTTGGCATGTTCCGTCCCAGCCGTTATTCTCCCCCGCAGCATATACTCGGGAGTTTTATCTTTCCTTCCTCGCTGCCACATTCACTCGTCCAGCTATTGAGATACGTCCGTGTGAATCCTTCTTCAACATTCGTTCCGCGTTACTTAAACCACTGTTGTTTCCGTCCATCTTCTAAATGTTGAGTGTGAGTGATGTCCGCAATGAAATGCCACAATTTTCTTGTTACTGAACATTCCTTGATTTCCGTTTTTATAAGTCTACTCTTGTATACAACTTATACGATACTGCTGTAGCTGTTGTCTGTAATTTACCGGGGTTTGCAGCTTTCACTCTTCTTTCTTTAGTGAGTATTTAATCACCATCTTTATATTGTTACAATCATATACTACAAACGGTTTCTACCCCTCCACGCACATCATCCATATGAGTAATGATAATTATCGTATTCATCCCTTTTCTAGCCTGTTTGGATCGCTTGCATTAATCGTTGTTTCGAATTTCCGTTAATAACTCTTTCAACTTGTTTTGCATTAATTTCAGTTTGGGTCATCTTTACTTACCAAATTTATAAAGGCCTGCCATCCCCTTGAGTCAGGATGAATGGTTCGATTACCTTCCTGATAATGTCTGTTATTGCAAATTCATATCCTCTTGGATGTAATCTTGGAGTTCGCTTTCCTGTATATCACTATTGTATTGTACATCAAGGTAAGGCCATTCCTACCAAATACTATTTGGGTCATCAGATCGTTTCGTTAAGTGATTTATTATCAACAGTAATTCTTCTGGATCTTTAAGTTGTGGTTCGGACTTATTTCCATTATTTATTTATTATGTTTATTGCTGCCCAAACTGCTTCGCTTCCGTTCCAATAATTGAGTTTTAAATTTCTCTTATTTCTGGATTTGCTAATCATCATTCGTTATAGTCTGTTTGATCCAATTTGCTCCTTGTTCTTGGCCTTTCATTTTTCCCTGTACTGCCTTCGTTACTTGGCTAAGCTTGTTTAATTTCGTTGTCAATTGGTCCATCTGCATTTGTTCTTAGTTTTCCTTCTGGCTGGTTTATCAATTTTGGTCGTCCTCTGGGTTCTTTTCCATACCGTACCTGTTTCTTTCGTTTGGGTTGTTCGTCTGCCGTTTCTTGATGTTGTAGCTCCTCGCTCATTTATCCAGTTATTGCCATTCGTCTCCTGTGGAGTTTCGGCGTCTTCTTTCTTTCTTTATTTTCCTCCTCGTATCAGGCTCTATAATTTCGACTGGTTGTCTTGACCGCATACTAGCTCGTCTAGTTCATCTGTTATCATATCATCTTCGTTTTCTGTCATAAATAAATCTCTTGATTCCGGTATCTCCTGGTTGTTTCCTCATCCACAATATTTTAGATCATTTAGATCTCTTGTTCCGTCGTAGTCTGGATATATCATAATTGATGCTGCAGTGTATACTTTCTTCTTCCTCTTCGTTTTTCCATAGTCTCGTCATATCGATCTGGTCCCTTCTTCATCTTGTACCGTTGTCTCTTCGCTGATTCCGCTTTGCCATCTAAATATTGTCATTATTTTTTGAATTTTTGTTTTTTCTGATTTTTTCTGTTATTTTGTAATTTTGATTGTTTATTTGATTTTTATTATTTTATTTACATTTTATTTACACTTTGCTTTCTCTCTTTACAACGTCTGTCGGCTTCTCCATTCTAATTTTATATACAGGTTATTCTTCTCGCAAGATCCTTCTGCCTCTCAGTCGTTGTGTGTGGGTAAAAAACGTGGGTACCAAAATTGCTGTATTCCAGGGAGTCGGTTTTTGTTGGCCTTCCTCATTCTGTGTCATTTCCTGTTCTGATTGGATTGCGTAATCTCTTGTCCTTTATTGTTACTATATATTTTGTTTGAAAGGCCATGTTAAAGTCGTCGTAATCCCTCTTCCTACTCTTGATGAAAGACACTTTATGTGGGCTGCCTGTTAGCATTCCCATCCATCGGATTATAATCTAATGCCCCAATTTTTTCCATTTTCCCAATGTTATTTATTGGTGGGCTGTCTAAATTCTCGTGTGTTCCATCTATTGCTCTCTGCGAGTTTTTCTCTGCAAATTCGGTTATTTTCCATATAAATGCTGCTGTAGAGTTTTCTGCTATCAAGCGTGTTCGTTTCTAATTCCTTTATGCTGTTGGTCATCTGTTGCATTTTCTTTTCTATTTCGGCCATTTTCTTGAGTGTATTTCCTTGGCTCTTTTCGAAGTTCTTTCTGGACTCTAGTATTTCTCTTATCATTGCCTTTTGTACATCATTTCTGTTCGTAGGCTTTTTACTTCCCATGCCAGCATTCCTATCGTCTTCATCATGATTCTTGTGCCATGCTGTTTTCCATCATGTGCTTTTGCATTTCCGCAATTGGTAGTTGCGCTTGACAATTGAATAACTCCAACGGGCATTTGACTGGTTTGCCGATACATTCGTTCCAATGTTCTTTTCATTTGACCTTTTCTCTTTTGCCGCGTTGTTTGCGCATACTCCTTCATATAGATCGATATTTGTTCTCTTTTGGATTCGATGTTCCATTTCTATTTTTATCCATTCGTCGATGACTCCACAGAATTCGCATTTTTCCTCTCTCTTGATGCATACTTTATGATGTCTTTTATCGTCTTTTTTGTGTGATGGTTTGACACTTTTTCGCCATAATATCTCGTTTATATTCGCATTCATTTGCGTGACTTTCCGCTTCCTTCATAAGTCCCTTCCATTCACATTCTTTTACTTGCATTGAACTAATAGATTATTGATTTCTTTGTTGGTGGCTGATCCATGTTGCGATCTTTCTCTTCAAAACGTTTTCTGCGGGCATCCAGGCATTTTAACTTTTTGACTTCATTACTTCTTATGTACAATCTGCTACATATTGCTGCATCCGCATTTCGTCTGTCTCGCTCCAATCAGAATTTTTACATTTACAAACACTTTAGGGCTTCCTTGATATCGTTCACCATGTCTAATCTTATTTTTCATTATTCGTCTCGTGTTTCGGATGGATTCTCGACTCCTCTAATTCTCCGATGGATTGTCGCCATATTCTACAAAAATTTTCTGGTTATCGACGTTGTTTAGCTTCTATCGTTTATTTTACATTTAACGGTACGCTTTATTTTACGTCTACTGTTGAATCCGGTTCTGGGGTGAATTCTGGGCATTGATTGCTATCCATTCCAACCAACTTTGCTGATCTACATGCTGTTGATTGTTACGTATCTTCTAATTCGTCAGCTTGCCATCTAACTTGATCTGCTAATCTCATTTATTTCTGTAATGTAATATCGTTTCTCTGTTGGTTTCTTCCAGTCTTATGGCTTTGTTGTAGCCCTTGTTACCACTTTCCGTTCATTTACTAGATGAGTGATTTGTCCACTTGGTTTTGCGCTGTTCGTTATTAATGTCATTAATTCGACATGTCGTCTCCACGTTGCCTCGTTCCTGGGATCTTGGTATATCTCCTTGAATTTAATTCTACGGATCTCTATAGGTACATTGCAGCTGCTGGTTGTGAATTCTTCTGTGAACGGTGATTCTCATTGGCTTTGTTGATTTATGTTATTCGGATCCATCTGTTGGTTATAATACATCATTAACTCATCGGCGTTTCATTTCTTTGCTTACTATTCTCTGACACGAGTTTTGTAACAATATTTATATAAATATACATAACATTTTACTACTATTATATTACATTAATATTTTACACTATATACAAACGTCTCTTTCTTCGTTCTACACCTCGTCTCCGGGACTCTATACGCAATGTCCGATATCCCGTATTTTCTCATTCATTATTCTTGGTATACATTCAGATTCATTGGACCATGTTGGGCCTTCGATAATGGGCGCGGTTCTTTTAACCAGAGCCCGCTTGTGCTTAGAGTTTCATGATTTCATATTCTTCGGTTCTTTCGCATATATTGTCCTAATTCGATATCGTAATTGAATTTTCTACGCTGGCCACTATTCTTCTTTCGTGGTTCTTTCTGCATTTGGTGGTTCTTACTAGTTGAATTATTATCAGCATTACTACGCTGCGTATTACTGCTGTTGTTATCCAAATCCATTTTAATCATGTATTCTTCATTAGAGCTGCTATGGTTGTATTTTCTCTTGATTAGTTGTTTCCATTATGCCTCTTTCGGTTGCACATTTTTAAGTGCTTCTGGCGTTGTTAATGCTTCGTGGATTGAAAGTGGCTGTCGTTCCTGATCGATTCCTTTTTTCCATGTTTCGTTTCTTGGTTTTCTCTCAGATTGTTTTATTATAGGTTGATCTGTCGTATTTGACTTGAGTGGTTTCCTTGTTATCGTTCTCCAAATGTTCTGGTTCCTTTATTGAAATATTTATTACGTTTTCCAGTTTTCTGTTTGTTGGATGTCGAATTACTTTTGATTCTTTATATTTGTGCTTGTTTCACATGGATTCTTTTGTTACTGGTTCGTTCTTTTAGGTTCGTATACGCAGATTTTGGATAGGTTTTTTTACCTGTGTTATAATACTATTTCTTCTTCATTGCTGCATTTGACTCTATGTTTATTATTCTGCCGTTTACTTTCTCTGATCTGTCGTTGATACGGTTTTCTCTGTTTCCGTTTCTGGGTGCTTCTAGTGATTCTAGTATAGTAGTTGCTTAGTTATTGATTTCCAGTAATCATCTCTTCCTTTCTAACATCTGACTATATACTTTCACGCCTTTCTTTTGGTGGGTCGCGTACGTTTGATTTTTGATATTATCATTGATTTGACATTGATTCTCTCATTCACGTTCCGTTTCTTTTAGTTCGAATATACAGCTTTTGTGTGGGTTCTTGCCCATAGTTTTCAACTATATCTCTTCTCCACTCTTTTGGTGCTTCCACCTTATTATTATTTCTTTAATTTGCTCGTGTCGACGTTGATAAGGCTCTTCTTTTGGTTTGTTGTGTGAATTTTTCCAGGGTTTTTTCTATGTGCAGGTATTATTTATATCGTTATTGGCACCATGATAATATATATTCTGCGATTGCCCTCTATACTATCCCATTCGCATTTCTTTTCCTGCTTTCATGTTCATTTTCCAACAATCTGGATAATTTTGTTTTGTATACATAACTTGGTTTTTTTTTTTCAATGTTTTATTCTCTGTTTATATTCGAATTTGCCTATCCCTGGCTCTACGTGGATTTTTTACGTTTCTATCTTTTTGCATCTCTACATACGTCTATTTGGTGTTTGACATGATGATGAGTTTTCGTCGTATTTCCATCTTCTTGGTTTCCTATTGAATGCGAATGACAACTGTGAGTTGTATTCATTGTCAGTGTAAGCATATTTCCTTTGCTCGAAATTCCTTTATCGTTTATGTCGTATTCTGAACCATCTCATTTCTTCGTTATTTTCGTCAGCTTCCGGTTAACTTGATGGACGTAATCAATATCATATTTTTGGTGTAGCAGGGTCGGTTGGTTTGATTTTTCCTTGTTGTAGTATGTCATCCTTTGTTCGTTCTTCCTCGTTTTATTTCTGTTGCCTCTTTCTTGACGTTCTCGTTAGATGATTCCTTTTTTCTCTTGTTGCGGGTTTGTTTTTCGTTTCCAGTATTATGGTCCAGTATTTGATCATCCTGTTTTTGCTGCTGTCCACCCCCTTCATTCATATTATTCCATCCGGGGTTTCCTTTGGAAATGTTCGTCCCTCGACAATTTAATTATTTCAATTATTTCCTCGTATACTTTTATTATTCTTGCTTGTATATCGTCCATTTGTCTTTTATCTTCTGGTTTGCTTGCTGAAATCTTATTTGCTTCGATGCCATCTGTGGTTATCTTTCAATATTGTTCCTTTCTATCTCCGATTCGTATGTTCTTTGGAATGATTGGTGATTTCAGTCTTCCCATTCAACAGGCTTTTATTGTTTTGGGAATGGATAGTGAGCATATATTGTTTCTTTCAATAGAACGTTCGTCCTTACCATGTAGGTTAAGTCGAATACTCAAGTGGTGATCCTTCGTAGGTCCATTTCATCAGGTTGGCTGTTGCTTCGTCTTGTTGAGCATCTATGCTTCCATAATGTTTGGATTGTTTTGGCCCATTATTTCTCTCTCTTGATTGTCGCTGTTACTGGTTATAAATTTTATTGCGCTTGCTTGTCTTGGATTCAGTGCATGTAGTACATGTATTTTCTCCATTGTCTTTTTCTTGAACGAGTGATCTGTTTTTAGTAGTTCTTCAGGACTGTTGTAGAGCATGCTGCTGCGACTGCGAACAGTTTAGTGGTGTTTGTCCTTCTTCGTTTGGTATGATGAGGTGTCCGCATTTCTGCATAAATTGAATTATATCCATTATTCGTTGAGTGTTTCTATGCTGTACTGCAATATGTAAAGGTACATTTCCTTCTACATCTGCCATAGTGAAGATATTGGTATACTTTCTTTGATATGATCCATTTCTGGTGGACTTCTAGCTCCTTGGGCCATAATCCGATTGTTTTTTCGCCGCGTTTGTTACTATTCTCATCCATCCTTTCCTTCGACCCACTTCTGGCATTATTTCTCTATGGCTTTTTACTATTATATCCATCTTATCTACATTGTGTTGGGTCGCGTTGTAGAGTTATTTGGATTCATTCTGGTTTAGTTCGTCCACAGTTTTATTTGCTGTCGTTTCTATCTTCACTCATTGTTAGTCCGTTTATACTCAGTTGTTGAGTTTGTGATTGTTTGCATACCTTCGATTTTCTGTTCTCTTGTATTGTTTAGGTATCGCATTTACATTCTGCCTTACGTTTACGTAGGATAGTCTTTGGTGAGTGGTTGTTGACCAATTTAACTTCGAGCATCTGTTCTCGTTACGTACGATTATTTCATAAGGTCCTTTAGCACATCTTTGTAATTTTTGCGCTACTCCTGGGTGATTTCTGGCGTTGGCGTTATTCAACCCAGTCTCCACTGAAAGTATCTCGTACATCTCGCGTTTGTTCGTTGCAATTCTTTATAGCTCTCAAATCTAATTATTCATACCTGCTGTTCACCAGATCTCTTGCCATCCGCATCCCGTTACATACACAACATATACTTGTGATACAAACAAAGTCACGGCATGTTGCCATTCTCCCAGCTACATTAGTTTGCGCGAATGCGACTCATTTTTGTTGCCAATTGACATTCAAACCATAAGGCATGGTTTATATACACCCAACGGTGTCTGCCTACATAATCGACACATCTACCAACTGGTACCATTGTGCGGAATGTACGGGCTGATGGTAGATGTTCTCAGCTTTGCGCATTCTGAAGTAATTCGTTACTTACCTCTATTATTTCGCTCATGAAGGTTGGTTCCTTGATCGGTTAAATCTGTTATGGGTGTTCCATATCTACAGCATATTTCTTCTACTAGGATTCTCGCTATTGTCTGGCTTTTGAGTCTGGTATGCGAATGCTGTCGGAATTTTTGATAAAAATCTGTCACTACTAATATGTAGATATTTCGCAGTCGTTGGTTTCTGGTAATTGGTCCCACTACATCCATTGCAATCATCGTCATTGGTTGGTGAATTGGATTGGCTTTAACGGTGCTTTCAATTGACTTCCTGCTGCTGTTGCTGGTTGCACATATTAGCAATTCTTTATCCATCCTGTCACGTCTTCTCCGAGTTATTGCCATAATATTTTTGGCCAGCCTGCTTCCGTCTTCTTTTTTGCTGACATGTGTCCTCCAAGGTTTCCCGTCTTGTATTGCATTATTACCTCTTTTCTATCTACTTTCTGGTAAGCACTAAGTCGTTTCTCGCATATAATAAACCATCCTTGTTCCATTGTTATATCGATGTCTGTGTTTTTCCATATGCTCTCTTTAATTTACTGTTGTTTTCGAAGAATTTTCATATCGTTATTTCCATTTGAATTCATTCTTGTTTTTAACTCTCGTCCTCTTTCTGCTCATTTCTAGTTTTGTAAAATCGAATCTTCTGCGGATAATCATGCATATCTCTCTTACATTGCTGATCCATAGTTCCTTCAAATACGAATCTTGACATACAATCTGCGTTATGCGTGGCTTTTCCTGATTGGAATTTGATATACGGTGAGGTATCTAATGCAGACTGCATTGCCCCATCTCATCATCACTCGAGGCTTCTTGTGTTGGCCCAACCAATACTAATGTATGATCTGTAGTATATACTATCCGTGACCCAAATAAATATTTGAAAGTTTAATAGCTTGGCATTAGTCTAGTGCCTCTCTTCAGTTACAGAGTTAATTCTTTCATTGTTTCTTTGAATGTTCGTACTATAATATCAATAACTCTTCTCGTTCTCATCATCCCATGTCCTAGGCTGCTCAATGCATATCACTTGCGTCTGTGCTAACAAAAAACGGTTTCTTAAATCTGGTGTACGAGCATTGGTGCTGATATCAGTTTATCTCTGAGGGTTTCGAAGGCTGTTTGTTGTCTTTCCCATATAAACGGGGTATCTTTTTTGTTAGTTTTGTATTGGTTTCGCAATGGTTGCATAGTCTGAGTGAACTTTCGATAATATCCACATAAGCCTGAAGAATTCGTTGCACTTGTGTGACTGTCTTTGGCTGGCAATTTCGTTATCTTTCGATATTTTTTGGATCGGTTTCTTTGCCTTTCGCTGACACAAATTCCTAAGAAGTACTTTTCCTTTGCCCAATCACATTTTGATGGTTTTAATTTTAATTCCATTTCTCAGTCAAGAATACATTGCGATATCTTTTAAATGTTGCTCGAAGGTGCTAGAATAAATTAACAAATCATCAATATATACCATACATTGTTTGATGCCGTGATTACAAAGTTCATACATCTCTGAAATGAAGCTGGTGCGTTAGTCAATCCGAAAGGCATTTTCTTGAATTGGTATAGATCTTTTCGAATTGTAAAGCAGTTTTCTCTCTGTCCTCCTCTTTGACTTTTATTTGCCAATAACCACTTTTTAAGTCTAGCGATGTAAAATAAGCTGCTCGTGTAACATTTGGTAAAGCTCGTTTATATCTGGTAGCGTATGTATCCCGTTTTTTACCGCATGAGTCGTCGTTAATCTATACAGAACCGTGTGTTCCGTCCTTTTTCTTTACCATGACCACTGGGAATTGCCTGTGAGCAACTTGGTTCGATCACTCCTGCGTCTAACATCTTGTTGAACTTCCTTTTCTGCTACTGATTTTAGCTTCTGCCAATCGATATGGCCGTAGTGTTATTGGGGTATCATCTGTTAGTGGTATCGTGTGTGTGTTACGTCGTATGTACCGAGATCTAATCAGATGCTGCAAAATGTCTTAAATTCGATTTAGCAGTTTTGTGTTAGTTGTTCTTTTTCGATTTCGTTTTAGTAGCTACTGTCGCGATTTCTAATTCCTCCTCTAGTTCCTTCCGTTTTCGTTGTTGGAAGTTAAATATCCATCTCGGTGTTAACTTTCCCAATCTTTCATTTTCGTAATTGACTTTGTCTTCCTCATCAAATTATGTAATGTTGATTGGGATTTATTTGTCATTTAAATAAACACTTAATTTCTTCTGGCTTGGCAGTTCTTTGCTTTTTCTCAAATTTTGTGATTAGGGTCGAAAAATCATTCACCCTAGTTTCCTTCGTTCACTTTTACTAAACAATCATTTGTGTGCGCCCTGGGCACTTGACTATTTTCTCTGAGCATCCACCTCTTGATTTCAACATTACATATGTCGTCCGGTTTTATTCTCTCAGCTCATTGATCCTAGGGATCTATTATTATCTCTTTAATTAGTCTGATTAAGATCTGTTCCGATTATTACAGTTCTTCACTCAATTCCTGATAACTGCTAAATACGTATGATTTTTTACCATTTTTTATATTCGATTATGACCAGATTTTTCCGATGACTGCGGCCGATTCTCTTTACGGCACGTTATCCATCCTGTTAGCTTTTCTATACATGCCCACAATCTTCCGCGTGGTAATTTTATCCATTTTTTATAGCTGAAATGTTTGTCCTTGGTCATCAATCATGCTTTTATTTCTACGCCATTTATTCATTAGGTATCGTTAATGTGGTCCAAGCTAACGTTTGCAACATAGCTTTATAGTTCGGGTTTTCTAATCCTTGTCCACACTCTATCTTGGCTGAGTTCTTGGTACTCAGTCTCCCAATTTGGTTCGTATGGTACTGGATAGAATATTTCGCATAATGTTGTTGGTCTGGTCGGTTACGTTTGTTTCTATATTTTGTTGTTTTCTTTTTTTAGACATTCAGTTACTGGTGTGGAATGATTGTTGAATGTCCGCTATGTGTGTCTTTTCGATTTTCCCATTGTTTGAGTTGCTCTTGAAGTTATTCATCTGTGTCCTCCTTGATTTTCGTCATTGTCGCTGTTTATCCTGCTATCATCTTTGAAGGTTTATCATGTCGTCTCCAGTGCTCGTTTTCTGTTCGCTTCTTCTGGTTTTCCTCGGCTTCTAATCTTCATTATGCATTTAAATTCCCGTCCGACGTCTTCGTCGAGGACCATTCATTTAGTTGGATTCCTTACTAACCTTTTTATCTTGTGATATCTTTGAGTTTGTCCATAGTAACACCTTTGTCTTTGCTAGAAAACGGTAGAAATCCAATTTCCATTTCCAGTTATTTTCCTTCTGCTTTTGTAAGTATCGAAACATGCTAACATTTGTGTTGATTCCACCCTTTACGTGTTGATGATGGTAGTATGCCTAAAATCCTGCATTTCATGTGCCGAAGATTAAGGAATCTTCCCCACATGGCTTTCCATCAATTTGCTTGTTGCATGTTTGAAAATGATTCCGGCGATAGTAAACAATTCGTAGTTGTGGTTCGTCTCCATAGTTGTTACCTCCCGTATATAGTTACAATGTTGGATTATATTGCTTGCCTTTGCTGCTGAAAAAGTAGATGTTCTCTGGCTCGTTCCAGATCTTTTGTTTGGTATATTCCACTCTGTGATATATCAACTGTTTGAACTTCTGCTTCGCTATCCAATTCTGTAGCCAAATATTTTTGGAGGTAGAATACATAATTAATCGGTGGGAAATGTGTAGGCCACTTCCATCGTTTATTTCGGAATAATGGTTCCATATACATTACTGAACTGAACATGTTTAGGTACGAATTTCTCTGGGTTTATCAATTCCTTGCACTGGTTTTGAGCGAAATCTGATTTTTTTCCTTGCATTATCTCTAATTCGTTACTGCTTTTATCTCTTGGAATTGTTGAATTCTCTGGCATTTTGCAATGTGCTTTTCAACATTTTGTACGTGTACAAACTGTCTCCAACGGATTCTCCAAAATATCCTGTCTTGGAGTGGGTAGTAGGGAATTGCGTTATCTGGATTCGTGATTGCCATTGCCATACTTGTTTTTATATTCTCTGTCAAGGATACATCATTTTTAAAACCAAATGTAGGTATATTTTCTCTGTTGATGCAATCCTTTGATATAGGAAATCCATTCTGTTTATTTATAAGAGATATAGTTTACATCCTTTGGGTCTATTTTGCGCTTTGTGCGTCGGGGTATTGCTGTTCGCGATAAGAATATTCCTTTATAATTTGTACTGCTACCATTTCGTCACAATTTGCTCACCATTTCGCCCCTTTATGGAATCTCATTCAATTGTATGTATCTGTGATATTACTACTGTTGGTGCTGACTTTTCTGATCCGATATTGTGGGTATTGTTGGGGTTTTCCGATTTCTTTCCGGTTTCTCCGTAATTTCATCTAATGCACTTTTTTGCGTGTTAGTTTCGGTTTCTCTGTGCCACTTGTCCTTGCACTTCGTCAAATATTGCACTTTCAAAAAGTGAGTCTACAAGTTGGTATGGCGTGATATACAATCGTTTGACATTCCCGTATTACCATGATCTATCTGTTGCCAGCATTGAGGTACTTCTTCATTGCTTGTGTATCTGGATCGAAATATCCTTGATATTTCTCCAACTTTACTTTATGCTTTCGATCACTTACTACTCCCTTTTGAACTAAATTGAATTTATAGGGTTGTATTCTCTCCTTGCAGTTCCGTCTCAGCGGTTTTCTCCCCGCAGATATACTCGGGTAGTTTTATTTCCTTCCTCGGCTGCCACATTCACTCGGTCCAGCTTATGAGATACGTCTGTTGTGAATCCTTCTTCACATTCGTTTCCGCGGTTACTGAAAAACCACTGTTGTTTCCGTTCCAGCTTCTATAATTGTTGAGTTGAGTTGATGTCCGCAATAAGATGCCACAATTTTCCTTGTTACTGAACATCCTTGATTTCCGTTTTTATAAAGTTCTACCTCTTGGTAATAACGATTATTATACGTTACTGCATGTAGCTGTTGTCTGTAATTTAACCGGCCGTTTGCAGGACTTATACACTCGTTTCTGTTTCTTTTAGTGAGATTTTATCACCAATCTTATAATTGTCACAATTCAGTATACTAAAACGGTGCTACCCCTTTCGACGCCACATCAATCCATCATTGAGTATTGTTAGAGTGATTATCGTATTTCATCCCTTTTCTAGCTGTTTTGGATCGCTTTGCATTAATCGTTGTTTTCGGAATCGGTTAATAAACTCTTTCAACTTTGTTTATCATTATTGCAGTTTGGTATTCGTTTACTTACTAAATTTATAAAAGCTGCCATCCGCCTTGAGTCAGATGAAGTGCGGATTACCTTCCTGATAATGTCTTGTTAAGTGCAAAATTCAATTCCGTTGGATTGTATCTTTGGAGTTCGCTTTTGTATATCATATTGTATTGTACATCAGGTTAGGCCATTTCCTACCAAATATTTCTATTTGGTCATCAGATCGGTTTCGTTAAGTGATTTATTATTTCAACAGTAAATTCGTCTGGATCTTTAGTTGTGGTTCGTACCTTTAATGATCCATTATTTTATTATTATTGTTTATATGCTGCCCAAAGCTGCTTCGCTTCCGTTCCATATTATTTTGAGTAAATTCTCTTTATTTCTGGATTTGGGCTAATCCCATCATATCGTATTAGTCTGTTGATCCTTGCTCCTTGTTCTTGGCCTTTCATTTTTCCCTTAACTGCTCGTTACGTTGGGCTTAAGTTGTTGTTTAATTTCGTGTCAATTGTCCATCTGCATTGTTGTTCTTAGTTTTCCTATTCTGGAGCTGGTTTATCAATTTTTGGTCGTCCTCTGGGTTTCTTTTCCATTACCGTACCTGTTTCTTTTCGTTTGGGTTGTTCGTCTGCCGTTTCTTTGGATGTTGTAGCTCCTCGCTCATTTATCCAGTTATCCCATTCGTCTCCTGTGGAGTTTCGGCGTCTTCTTTCTTTCTTTTTATTTTCCTCCTCGGTATCAGGCTCTATAATTTCGACTGGTTGTCTTTGACCGCATACTAGCTCGTCTAGTTCATCTGTTATCATATCATCTTCGTTTTCTGTCATAAATAAATCTCTTGATTCCGGTATTCTCCTGGTTGTTTCCTCATCCACAATATCATTTAGATCATTTAGTATCTCCTCATCTCCTGTTGTAATGACGATTACTTCATCTGCTGCAGGTGGAACTTCTGGCGTATTTAGACTTTCCTGTCGTCCTATTGGCGTTTTCGTTCTGATTTCTCTTTTGTTGAGTTCTCTACCCGCGATTTTTGCTACAGTTAATATATTTATTAGTCCCAATTGCATTTGCGTAACTCCGATTTCGAGATCGTCGTCTAATGATCGTCCTTGGTATTGTAAATGAAATGGCGGTTCGTACGGTATTCTCTTTTTCACTTCACTTACCTTGGCAGTGATATAAAATTCTCTTTCAATTGGTTCGAAGTCCGGCATCATAATTTTTAAACTATACTTCTCTATCGTTTCGGCTGCCCATTCGGTATGTTTCCATTTTCGGATAATTTCTCGAAATTGCTCTGGGTACCACGCATACATTCTCCGATATTCCTCTATTTCCTTTACTATATTTCGCAGATTCTCTACTCTGTTACAAGAATCGATTATCCATTTTGCTAAATCTGTTACAGTTCGTCTTTGATTCTTGGCTCCGGTTCTCAATATCGCTGCTAACTCTCTACATTTTTGCGTTTCCGTTAATCGTGTTAATCCTTCCTCCACAGGATCGTCTATATCTGTGGGCAAATATTTTATTCCTGGAATTCGTTTCTCGAGTACACTGATTCGTGGTTTCGTTTGTTCTTGTTGAATTCGTAATTTCATTTCTCGTTCTGTTTCTACTTCAATCGTGATGTATATCGTGTCATCTTTTACAAATTGAGGTGTTACATATTTTTTCAATAAGAATTGTGGTACTCCTCCTGCAACATTTTCAGTGGATTTTGGCTTCTGGCTTATCATAGATCTTGGGTTTACTCCCAATTTTTCGCTGTGTCGCTCTTCCCATTTCCCGGGTTTAGCGATTGAAATTGTGACTTTTCGATTAAATGGCCATTCTAACTTGCCGTCATATCTGCCTCTTGCTAATAGAAAATACACTGATAGATATTTTCCTTTTCCAACCCCGTCTCCGTTTGGGTACACTCTCAGTTTCATCCGGTATCCTCCGATCTCTGTATAGAATTGATGGCTTGTAATACCGATGATTTTTTCTTCTTCAGCCGATTTTACTTTCTCAGCCCATCCGCTTATTTTCCATGTGTATGGGGCTAGTCGAGCTTTATCGTTTATTTCCTCGTCTTCTTCTGGTTGCCATTCCATTTCATTTATCATTTCCTCTGGTAAGTTTTCATATGGTTCATCTTCATATAATTCCAAGGTTGTTTCATTAGCTGCATCTTCTGGCGCTTCTCCTGGTATATATTTTCTCCATTTTGGTTCGGTTCTCTCCGTTTTCCACTTCCACTCCTTTGTCTTTTCATCATACACCCTTTTCCATGGTGTTGATCGGCATCTCGAGTCGTCTATAGGTTGCAATTTTGTGCTTAGTTTCGCATCTTGTCTCCATAACTGGTAGATGGTTAGTATTTGGTCCATCTTTCTTTTCATTTCCTCTTGAAATTCTTGGATCTGTTGTTCCTTTTTTGTTGTATTTTTTCTCTCTGGTTCATCCATGGCTATGATATTAATGTTTGTCCGTCTTCCCATATACCTAATTCGTATATCGGGGTTCGTTCTCGCGGACTTATTTGTCGTTTGTGATACATTATTGCTACATCTTCTACCATGCCATCATCACTATTTTCGATTATCGGTTGTATAATTTCTCGGTTTATCCGTCGGTATAATTCATGCATTTGACAATCGGGATCTACCACTATTTCTTTTATTTCATCATTTGGTAATTTTATCTTTATCTTTATTGGTTCATCTCCTCTCATATCTCTTTGGTGCTCTCCATATTTGGCTATCAACTCATCTGTTCTCTCATTATCGAATCTCATTATGTCTGTATCCCGTACAGCTTCTACAAATATTTTCATTGAAATCGGCCTAGTTAACGATAATCGGTTAATATATTTTCTAGTCTGGTCTATTGCTTGTTCTGTCATTCTTATCTGGTTTTGTCTCATTATCTTTTGTCTCTCTTTTTCTAAGCCAGGTTTTATTTCTTTGGTATACAGTATTTGGATTTTCTGCCATATTTCTGCTGTTGTTTCCTCGGTTTCATTTTTGTTTAGTGTTACCACATTTATTCCTTTTGGCCATATTAGAGCATCCGCTAGGTGTATATCCCGCTTTATTTTCCTTCCTTGATAATATAAAGGTTTATTTTTATAACTGGGTCCTAGCTTTTTCACTACCCAATCATACAACTCGTTTGTGCTTTCGCCTCTTGTGGCTATTATCTGTCTCGGTATCTCTGGAAAATCAATAATTACCTGATATTCTTCTCTATCATATTCTTTCAAGTTCTCTTGGTACTTTTTTATCATATCTTTCCATGATGCCGTGAATGTACCATTATCTTGCTGGTGTCCTTTCGCAATCAGTTTCATTATTCTGCTGTATGCGGTTGTATCTCTGAGGTTTAAGAACATTTGGTTTCGATCTACTTCTTCTACGATCTCGTTGATTTCTTTTAATATCTCCGTTTCATCTTCTCTTGGTACACTCGTTTCCATTTCCTCTAATTCGGATTTTGATTCATCTTTGTATGGTTTATTTTCCTCGCATGACTGAAATATTTCTCCGCCCAGACTGCTTATTTCACTTTCATCTTCGTCTGTTTGATCGTCTGGTATTCGTCTCATCATATTAATATGTGGTTGTTTTTCCTCTTTCATTATCTTTGTTGGTCCTTTTGTTTGGAACCATATCTCTTTTATTCTATTCTCGATTTGAGTTTCACTCCACGTGGGCTTTTCTTTTCTGATTCTTGTTTCTATTTTTTGTAGCAATATCCTCTGGATTCGATTTTTTGTTATTATTGGTTCTGATATCCTTTCTTTTTCCTGTGACGTTGATGCTTCCTGCTCATCTTTTTGGAGTTTTAATTCTGGCTCTTTCATTTCCTGAGATAGCACTTTCTTTGCCATCACTTCTATTTTTTGATCTAGTGCTTGTTCTTGTTCTAAATGCTTTAACGCTCCGTCTATTTTTGATATTAGTGCCTTCTTTCTTAGTTCTGCTTTCTCTTGTTTTAGGATTGCTTCTTTTTCTTTTAATTGATCTTCCTCTTGTTCCAAAGCTTCTTCTTGCTTTATTTTCTCGAGTGTACTCTCTGTCTTTTGTGTCATAATTTCTTTTTCGAGTTCATTTATCTCGTACACTAATGTTTTCTCGTTTTGATCTTCCGTTATCATCATCTCTGCTCGTTTAATCTCTTGGGTTTCTGGTTCATTCGGTTTCTCCATTATTGTTTCTTTTAACTGTCGACGTCTTTGTTTTTCCTCCTCTGCAAATTCTTTGATGACCTCTATTTTCTCCATCGTATTCAATTCAACTGTTTTCTCGTTATCAGTTATCATATTTCCTCCCCCTTCGTTCTCAACACACTGCTCCGCAGTGTGAATTTCATCTGGAGTTTCCATTCTCATCATATTAATTCTTTTCGGGGTTTGTTTTCGATTTTCCCATCTTTGCTGGATTTCTTGGGCTTCCTCTGTTTGTAGTCTTTGCCATTCGGCTTGTTGTTGCTCTTGATATTCTCTAGTTCTCAGCTCTTGAATCTCCTCATTGCTTCTCATTACATTGATTCGTTGTTGTTGTATATTGGTGGGCATCTGTTGCATCATCTCTTTTAATTCCATGGGCATTCGTTGTAGAGTTTCTCGTAACATATCTATTTCTTGCATTACGTTGATTTGTGGGTTTCTCATAGGATTATTATTTGGTCTTGGTTGATTTGACTCTCTTCTTATGTTACATTGCCTTGCGAGGTGTCCTTGTTGACCACAATTGTAACATGCCTTGCTATCGAGTTGTCTACATATTCGCTCAGTGTGCCCTCGTCTACCACATTTCTGGCAGTTGTAATTTCGGAAACAATTTTCTGACCGATGTCCTATTCTTTGACATGTGGAGCATTTTTCATTTGCATTTGGATTATTCCTGAAATTATTATTGTAACTTACTTGGTTATTACCTTTATCCTCTGGATTTCTTGTTGTTGGTGGCTTGAACATCTGTTGTGCTCTTGGAATGAATTGATTCATAGCTGGATTGGTGTTGTTGTTTTGATTGTTGGCACTGACTGTTGATGTTGTTGGTTCTGTGGCCAAGACTGCCACTTGATATCCCAGTCCCAGATGGGCTTCACATCTGTTTGCGATTGCTACTGCTTTATCTAATGTTTCTGGTGCCAAGCATCCAAGGTTGGCTCGTATGTCTTCTCTTTTGATTCCTCTTATGAAGACGTCTACCATTTTGTCTTCGGGCAAATCTGTTTCTCCGAAGGCTTCTTTACACAATTTCTTTAATTCGCATGCGTATACCGCATTCGATTCATCTCGTCTTTGTTTTCGATGTAGGAAGTCTAATATCTTCCTATTTCCCTTTTTCTCTATCCCGAATATCTTTATTAGGAACTCTTTAATCTCCGTCCATGTTGTCAGTTTCGTTGCGTCTCTCGCTTCTTCTACAAATACATCTTGTGCGCTCCCTTTCAAATACAAGGGTAGTCGCTCTTTTACTTTTTGATCTGTCCAGTGACAGATATTTTTATACACTTCGAATTCCTTTATGAATGTATCTAATTTGTTGAGACTACCGTCGAACGGTTCTCCTCTGAACTTTTCTCTGAATTCTCCTATCATCACATTATTGTTATTCAACATTGTATTTGCATCCGGAATTGAAGAGTTTATTGAAGTCGTCATGTTTGGATTGTTGTCCAGATCTTCTTCGTTTACTGATTCTATCGTTGTCAACTGGTTTCCGATATTACGTAATTCGTTCTCTTCGCTGCTATTAAATTCAAAATCGGTTAATCCGCTATCTGTGCCGGTTCCGGTTGCAGTTGATACTTTGGTATTAACGCTTCTACTGTTGCGAACCTTTTTCTTTTCTTCCGCTTTTAATAAACTCTTTTCGTTATTCTCTTGGCTTTTGCTTCTCGTATGGTTGCTGATGCTATCAATGTTTACGGTTGTTCGTTTACTTGACTGGTTTCTCTTCTCTTGCTTTGGTTGCTTTGAAACTTCTGGTTACTTATCTGCTTGTAACTACTCTGACGTTTATTCCAAATTCTTTTCTGCTCGTTTATTCAAGTTTCTTTGTTATCACTTTGCTTTGTTGTTTGCTCTGAAATATTTTCTCCTTTGCTTTGCTTTGCACTTGACTTGGATTGCTTTGTTGGGCTATTGATTCTCTAAAAATAAATGACACTCCAATATTCTATACTCTATACTAATTTCTCCTCCATTTACCATACTATATACGTTATCATCCCTTGTTCGCATTTATCGTGGTGGTCTTCTTTATCTGACTTACCCCCCTCATTTTAAGTCTATTTTTAATTATCTATACCTCGTAATAATTATCTATTAATCTCGTATCAATTATCTATATAGTCTTATCAGTTATCTATATAGTCGTATCAATTATCTATATCATAATATCAATAATATAAAATCATCATACTCATACTCTCATTCAATCCATTAATTATTTTTCCTGTCTCCCCAAAAATTCATTTACTTAGTCCTCAATCGCTGGCGCTCTATGCCCTCTATAATTTCCGTTGGCTCTTTGGCCTTTGGCTTTAACTCTTTTACTGGTCATCTGTGACCTTAATATCTACTCATACTCATATTTCATCTTTACTCAAGTCATATCTTATCTGGCACTCTATGGCCCCTAATATCTAATCATAATCATCCGGCACTCTATGGCCTCTAGTATCTGATCATAATCATCCGGCACTCTATGGCCTCTAGTATCTGATCCTAATCAATTTCATCTTTACTCATATTCGTATTCATATTATCTCTCATTGTTTCACCGGACTTGAGCTCATCAGTGACTTTTGGGTATGTTTGAGGCCTCACACTGACTCTCAAGCCATGGCGTCTTTTGGCCGCGCATTCTTCCGGTTACGCTTTACTCACCGCCATTCGGATATTTGGTACTCGGTGTGGGATCCGGGTTATTGTACCAAACTCCTCGCTGGGCAATAAAAAAACATTCCCTCGGTACTCGGTGTGGGATCCGGGTTGTGTACCTCGAAGAATATAAAAGTATGGAAATGCCTAGCCGTTCAATCAAGTTCCAAAAGCGGTTTACTTGATTTCCCGAATAGTGAAAAGAAAAGGAAGCGATTAAAAGTGGGAGCGGAAAATAAACTATCAAATCTCTGCCCGCTCCTTCCATCAGATTTCTCGGCTCCATTCAGCCGCTCTCATCTGGCTTTAGTAGGACATTTTGAGTATGAACCATTTACCGGTTAGTTCACATCTCACCTACCGTTTGGCCCCGATACTCGGTGTGGGATCCGGGTTGTTGTATCGAGTTGCTCCCAGCGAAAAAAAAAATCGTTCGATACTCGGTGTGTGATCCGGGTTTTTGTATCGAACGGCTCAGCGCCATCAGTCCCTTGGCTGATAACAACCTGAGCACGACAGTCCGTAGCTGTCCTCTGGTGCCTCACCACCAGCTAGGGAAAAAGAAGTCATCTCTAGGTACCTTTAATCAAAACTATTAATTCTGTTCCGTGTACACTCTTTCTCTCACCTCTCGGTCTATCTCTTCACTTCCCCCCTTCAAAATTTGTGGTAATCGCATCAGCAAGCTCCCCAAAAGAGGTGATCAATCTCTCGCCGGTTACTTGCTGACATACGCGACTTGGCCTACCAGTTCCTTTCTCAGTAGGGTTGATCAGGGTTTCCCTTGGGTGAGCGTACTATCATTAGATAGCTCAGGTTAACCATTTTTCCTCGTCCTATCTCAATATAGTATCAATAAATATAATATCAATAAAACAAAAGAATTATACACTAGGAAACTCAGTTGTCGAAATTTTTCCGTCCAATATTTTGTGTCTCTGTGCATGTATTTTAATTATTTCCTTAATTCGGCTTTCATGTGTTTGGTCTATTACCTTTATTTGTCGTTGTCGGGTTATTTTATCTACGAACACTGCATATTCATTTTTACGTTATTTTGCACATAATCATTTATTTCACCATCTGATAATAATAATGAATAATACACATTTATTTCATATCATAACAATTCATGGGAAGTAGACCGTTAATCTTTCCTTTATCTTTCGCTGGCATAACATACAGTGCGACTCTTGTGCGCATCCATGACAATAACTCAGGTGTCCGCAAGGTATCACCATTACTCGTGCTTCCTCTGTTTTGCACGCATAACATTCCAAATAAGCCTTGGTTTGCTCTTTCATTGTTGTTGTAATCTCGTCTTCAATATTTTGACTTTTTCCATTAATTTGTGCCAGCTTTTCCCAAATTTGGTTATCTCCAATCTCATGAATAGAATTTCATATATTCTTTCAGTTGTTACGTCTTTATCCATATCGATCAATTTTATTAATATGCAATGTTCATCGGAATACAGGTTTGAAGTCGTTGATATATCTTCTTTAGCTCTTTTAATTAATTTTTGCTTATTGATTAATTCCTCAAGATTGTCGTTTTCGATATTTAGGATGTCCTTTAATTTCTCTATTATTTTTGTTGGTTCCATCTCTAAAATTATTAAATCTTTTTTAATTACCCATTAAATTTATTTAGATACTACTTAACTAAATTCATTCAATTCTTGGTCTTTTAATATTTATTTTATCAACCACTATTCTAATCATTACTCGTTGTAATTTATTTGCTTATCGTTGGCTTTCTCTACTTGGTTCTATTGCTTTCCCCCGTTCATCGTCACTTCCCTTACTTACCCCCTTTCATTTTATCCCGAATTTTGCCCTTTTAATTATATGTTGTTTGCTTATGCGTCTTGTCGTGTTGTTGGTATCTTATAAGGGTGTTGTGTCATCGAGTATTAATGGATGTTGAATGCTTTGGCGTTGATATCTATTTAACATAATTTCATATCAGTTTGTTTGCTTGGGTTTTGCAAACTAATCATTGTTTATCTCTTTATGTATTCTCGTGACTGTGTGTAGTCGGTTTGATGGTTTTTAATTGTAGTCGGTTGGGTCGTTTTTCATTGTTATCACATCTCTCCGTGGTTCGATAAAATGTCGTCTCGACATTTTCTATTTCAACTTTAGACATTTGCTGATATTTCCTTTGGTTTTTCGCAAAAACAATCGTTCTATCCCGGCTGAGCACCCAAATTTGTATGGTGGGTTACAGGGTTTCGTTATTTGGTTTAAGATTTTTCCGTGGTTGCCCCGTAACGCCATACAAAAAGATGTTAATTGCCACTTGGCACCCGTTGCTAGGCAACGTTGGTAATGTGTTCAAGTGGTGGACTGCCCGCAAAAATTGAGTATCATTAGCTAATACTATAGTTGCTCGGACAATCCTCGGGTTCACGAGCTGTCGATAGAAGACCTGTGCTCGCTTTAACATTATTTGGTCCCCTTGCGTCTCAGTTTCTATTGTTTATCTATTTATTTTATCGAATTTAGGTTAGCCATGAAATCAGGGTTACTACTTATCTACAGTGTTGGTTCAAACCTCGAGATGTATTTAAAATAATAAAATGTACATGAAAAACGCAAAATACACAGATGATGTTTTAGTTGTCTAAAGATTGTGGGATTGCTGGCGGATTGGAAGATCGAGCGGCTCGACGTTTAGCCCGCTCCCTCCGCCCCGGTCGACGGTTGGCCGTGGACGAGGAGATTGAGGTGGTTGCGAGTGCCGATGGAGTCGATTTCGCTTCGCGATAGGCCACTTGAGCAGGAGCGAAGACCAGAGGGTAGGTTACCGCTGCCCCCTCCTGACAGGCGGATAACGCTACCTCTAGCCCCTTGATTTGTGTTTTCAGGCCCTGCACTAACTGCTTTTCTTCTGCCCATCCCTTCTGGGCCGCAGTTAGTTTTTGGTGTAAGCGTTTAACTCTCGTGGGCTCGATCCATGTTGCTTTTATTTGCTGAGTTTCTCGCACTAATTGAACAAGTTGTTCGTGTAAGTTCTTATTGGATTGTCTTGCTTGTGACAGTTCGTTCTGAAGTAATCGTATGGGGTCCATCTCTGGAATAATAAGAGTTGAAATTTTTTGATGGTTATTAATGATAATTTGGTTTAAACTCAAACAGTTTTATGTAAAATGAAATAAACTATGCTAATAAAAGAGAGAAGTGATTTATAATATTAATATTCAATTTATCAAAACATGAGTTAATCGTCTGCAAAGAACCGCTTGATCCCTTCTTCTGGAGAATAGCCAGGGATTACGAATACTGGCCTTTTGAGGTTTCGAACTGGCCTTGGTGAGGGTGGATATCTGCTGGCTAACCGTCCCGCCATCAGGTCATCTTGAACGTTGGCCAGGTGTGCTACGGCCCTTGCCACATCTGCTTCGATTTGACGTTGGAGTTGGAGGAGGTCCTCCAGGAGTTCCTGGGCCTGAGTTAAGATATCCTGAGAAGGATTAGGCTCGTCAAACGGTTTCCGGAACCGTCGCATGAATTCCTCTGGGTTTATATCTTCCGGTTGGTCATCTTCAGGCATGGAAGGGTATCGCTCTTGATACACCTGATTCCATGCCTGCCTCCATTGTTCCACTACATGTGCAGGGAGTTCGATCATAGCTCCGGTCTCTCCTGAATGGAAATGAATTAGTGAGGTGGGTAGTTTTCATTCAAGCTTTCTTCTGAGAATTTAGAGTGAGACGACTACTTTGTGGTTCGCAAGTTGCACAACGTTTCTTGTCGTTTAAAGAAGAGGCTGGGTTAATTCAAACCCACATACGTTAAACTTAAGGGACTCGAAGTTGAACGCGTAGTACTGACCAGTCTGATGATGCATTTGGAATCTAGAAGAAAACGATACTTTAAGTTACTGGGTCATGCGTCTGCCTGCTGTACGGGCCATCCGAGGAATGCTTAATGTTGAAAAATGACAAAATGTAGTTCGTCGACCATCTTAGCTTAAATGGATTTATCTATTGCCAACCGTTCGAGTTTGTATACATTTGAATGATTCAATTAGGTATGTGTAAATTCGACTATCAATATGAGTTAAAAGAAAATTAACTAAATAATTTTCCAGAAAACTTTTCAAACACACTTTTGAACATTCGTCCTTCTCTGGATAGAACGGACATGACGTGGTCTATTTTTATGGAATATTAGCTAGACGGTTAAATCGTTATATATAGTTAAATGATTAAGCATTTATATATGGTTAAATAAGTAAGCGTTTATATAGGGTTAAATAATAAAGCATTTATATATAGTTAAATAATCAAACATTTATATATGGTTAAATAATTAAAACATTTATACGTAGTTACATAATTAAACACTTATGTGTAGTTAAACGATTAAACATTTACGGGTAATTAAATAATTAAGCATTTATATATGGTTAAACTTTGAACTAAAGTGGTTTTAATAATCACCGTTTACTTTATTTGACAAAATAAAACAATTATAATGGTTACAAAATCTGTACTTAGCATGTAGTTCTTATATCAATTAAAATACTTAAGTCGGCTGTGGTATAACGCTCTAACCATTCGATGGAAGAATTTAGACGAAAAATGCTTGAGGGGTCACCTATTCGATATCGTAATTCTCACAAGATTTGATTTCGATTTAGTACACGTTGAACAAATTTCCTTGGGTAGTCGAGACTATGATTCTCACGTAGAACTTGTTAATTGTGCATGAATGATGCCGTAGATCAATCAGGATTGCTGCAGGTATTTTCTGATGAGGGAAAGATTGGTTGTCCTGCTTAATCAATTGTTTGGGATTTGGTTGGTACGGGAGTATCAGGATGTACTATTGGGGTGAGGTATTCGATCGGTGTCTCTAATTGGGAACATTTTCTTATAAAATGGGGACTTCTCACCCGCGAATGACGTGGTTCTGATGTTGGGTCGCGTCTAAGGCTCGTACATAATCATGGTAAATTGGTAAAATTATTTAAACTTACGCGTCTGAGGAGCTTCTACAATGTCCATGGATTGATGGATTAAATCTTCGTCTAGGATGTTGGATGAGTGCATGATTTGTCGAGCGAACAAATGATCTATTCTATTATCGGCGATAAATATATTGACGGATGTGCTGGTGGTTGAATTGAATGGCAGGAAGTGAAAGTCAATCACTATTCGATCACAGTGAATTATTTATGTCGACGGAAATGGTGGTAAGCAAATGTTGTTTATTTTATTACTAGTAATTTTCTAATTCATTTTATTCTAGACAGGTGTACTTTCAAGATCATATATTCATGAAATGGTGAGTTATATGTTTCGGCTAAGTTGAATATTTTTTGATTAATATTTTTAAGGAAATTCGTCGTAGTTCTCGAGCGGGTGTCATCTCTTACACTTGGAATTTATATGGGAAACTTTTTATAATGAAAATTTTGTAGTAAGCCTTCCTGATTTAATCATTTCGAATAACATTGATATAGTCTGATTGTTAAGCTTTTGATCTTTTGATTATTAACTGTGATTTTTCATAATTTGTGTTAATTTGTTTTAACTAATAAACTATCTTATGCTGTTATTTTGTTTTCATTTAGGAACTTATGTTACTTAACAACACCTTCGATTTCTAACTAATAAATCCCGCTACTCTTACCTGAAAGTTATTTCCATTCGAAGAGTCTCCTTAATTAACTTTCCATCATTCGCGTTACTTATTTCTTTTCGTAGTTTTGTCAAATCACCCATTTCTTCAATTTAATAAATTATCATTTCAGTGTTTTTACCGATAAAGTGGTATTCTATTTTCCTTAAAGGTCTACTTGACTCTTATCCAAGAATGAATTTATTTTACTCAAGTTCCTTTAAATTAATAAATCGCTTGGTTTAATCAATAATTTTTATTAGATTAATCAACGGATCGAGTTTATTAACCAAGGATTTTATTAAAGCAAATTTTGGTTGTTAAACAATGGCTACTCTAATTTTTCTTAGCAATTATATTAATGGAATTTAATCAACAATGTACCTATCTTTTCCCATGACCGTTTTACTGTTAATCGATAACCATTTGATTTACTTATTTTTATTCAATAATTTTTCTACTTTTAAATTAAAAATTTTTACCAATTACTTTAGCCTTTACTTTGGTTTGATTAAATCACTGAATTACCTATCTAATAACTTCTAGTGATTTATACAAATAATTTTTATCTAATTTATTTAAAAAATATTAATCAACGGTTTCAATTTTTGGTTCAACAATTACCCTATTTTAATGCATTACTTTGATTTTTCTTAATTTTTAATCTATAATTACTTTACTTTATCAATAACTTAATTGAATTAACAAGTTACTTATTAATGGTTTCTACCCAATTACTTTGAAAAGTAAATTCATTTTACTTATACCAACAATTTTATCTAATTTATTTCAAAATAATAATTCAACGACTTCAATTTAGTTTATTCCCCGTGCCATTTCCCTTTAATAAGCCTTAGGCGCACATTATGTTCATATTATATTTACTGAGTGCCCACTGGACTACTCGGTGTAGATGATTTTGAGCCGTGTGTAATATGAGTTTTGGTCGATTTTATAGAAAAGAGAAACGAGGAAGCAGCCAGAGACTTCTTCCTTATTCCTCTGTTCATCTATAGGGATAATATTGACGTTCCAACCCTGCGTTCCGCACGCCGGGTCTTCACGGGCACAGATCATTGGCGATATTCCACGCGCTTACACGAATCTGAGTTGTGTGTAGATTTTATTTACTTGCATTATGTTTCGGCTGTGGGCCGGAAAAATTTCGACAGATTAAAAAAAATTTATATATATGAAATAATTTATGCATAATAATGTTTATTAACTATAAAACAAAAATAACAGGTTACCATTCCTTGCCATTCCATAAAATCATAATTCATATACCATAAAATAAAACCAAAAATACCGCTCTCCCCACGTCGACGCCGAGCAGAGCTCTACTGAGATGCAAGGAACGTGACGTGGAAAGAGGGTTCCACCATAAATGTTTCTCACCTAAATAAATAATTGAAAATAACTGTAACTTCGAAGGTAATTCAAACGTTTAAGATTTTCAAAAAATTTTAACAATTTTTAAAAATGGTTTTGTTTCGGAAAACGGTTCGTTTTCAAAAATGGTTTTTGGTTTTTTCAAATGTGAAAATGGATCAGTATATATACCTATTTGTATGACGTGTGAAATTTGATGCAGTAAAACAAAATTCGACCTTGTTATTTTCCAGCAAATTCTATTATTTATTTTTATTATTTTCGATTTATTTTTATAATTTTTTATTTAGAATTTTTATTGAATTATTACTAATTCAAATTTTTCGATTTAAGTTTCATTTTAATGAACTTTTATTAATTTTTTCAATTTCGTCGAATTTGTCGTGTTTTCTTGTTGTATTTGTGTAGATATCGTGCGGATCTTGGTGCATTTTGTTAATATTTTAATTTATTTTTATGTTTATTATTTTATATTTAATTCTTTTATTTCTCAGATTTTATATGGTTTAATTGGTGTTTTTCAGGTTTATTTTAAATTGCGTGTTGTATCTGCGTGTGTGTTTCTGATCCATTTAAACATTTTTCAAGGCCGTTTACGTTCTGGCCCAACAGTAATAACGAAATCTTTTCGTGTTCGACGTTACAGTTTCCTTGTAAAATGGTGAAGTTTTAACATCAAGATTTAAAATTTCTCTACAGAATATTACTGTTGATGAGAATTTTTGAGATTTAACAAAAACGATTTATGATTTAATTACAAAGTTTTAATGCATTGAAGTTTTAATCAACTAGATTTAGTTTTATTACTGAATATTTGTTTGATTTAAGTCTAACGGATTAGCTTTATTAGTTAATTACAAAATTCCTGTTACGTTAAAGTCTTAATACAACTATATTTAATTTCATTGCGGAATACTTACTCGAATAACAAATTAGACTTATGATGTAGTTATGGAATATCATTACCAAAGATTTTCTAATTAAATTCATATCTTAACTATAGGATATTATTACTAGCAAAGATGTAGCGAACAAGAAAATTTAAATTACCTACTGAATACTATCAACAACAATTTCTCGACGAAACAAAATAATTGTCAATAAAAGTACAACTTGTTCTTTCCCAATCATGCATTTGGTCTGCCAATGATTTACGAAGGAGCTGGACTCGAGGACCTTCACCTATGGGAATATTTAGCCAGCGGATGGATCTTGGGTTATGTCATAACGTTTAAAGTGGCTTTATCATCCTTATACATTATGCTGGCGTGTAACACGCGTCTCGGATTTGGAAATTTCTCAAGATATTCATAACAAGAAGTTGCGCTGAACTAGATATATTGCATCACATAACAAGTTAAAAGTTTTCTGTCCCTTGGCGGCTTCAGAACTTGTAGCAATTGCCGAAAACGGTTATTAATATTGATTCTTGGATTAGGCCTCAAGAATGGGATCAATTTTATAAATATAAAACGGAATAATTAACCTCTTTGGCCGTGCTCTTCGTTCCCATAACGATTGCCTCGGGTTCCTCTTCCGGTAGACTATTATGTGGAATATTTCGGGAATATTGCGAGCTGTTTGACATTATAATTACTAGAATAATGATTTCCAGTAAGCAGCGGTTTATATTCTGGCGGGTATGCACGTCTCGGGGTAGGAAAATTCGGCGGTTTGTTTGCAAATCGTGTTATCGAAGGGATATGCCGTTGCATCTCTTTTACCGAATCAATAGTCGGAACTTTGTTCGTTGGTAAAATCTATCTCTTTATTGATTGACATTTTAGTGAAATGTCAGGGCATAATCGGACTCTCTCCATCTATGATTTTACCTTATATTTTTGCAATCAAATATTCCCATTCATTATTATTTTGGGGAAACTTTACAGTGAATCTCGTCAGGCTTGAGTCTACTCGTAAAATATGGGCGATAATTAATACGGATATTACGGTCGTTTTGTTGGTAAGCCTTTACTTATAATTACCTCCCTTTCTTAGAGCGTACTATTCTTCAGGTTCTGCATTTTCGGCAGGTCAAAGTGTGTTAACCCCGTGCTCCTCGTTTGATTCCCTTCAGTGGGATGATTTACCTCACCTATTGTTCATAGATCTAATGTGTGGAAGTATTTAGGAACACTCCTTATGTGATATTCCTTCTCCTTGTGATTCTCTTAATAATCAATGTAGACATTGGAATGCACTAGACAAGTTTCATTTATTTAAACGGAATTAGGACCGAATCTCGACACTATTGCCACGAAAACATCGGCGCTGGTAAAATCTCTCTTACTCTCTCCTATTCAAAGACAAATATCAACTGGATAAGACTGCGCCCTTAATCGATTCACCGTCCCTATATGATTGTTTTAGTCTTCCATTTTTGAGACTATTGGATTATTTTGACAAATATGTTTATTCGAAAAGGGTGCTTGTTAGCGTGCGACTGCTTGCTGTCTGCCTGTGCCTGTATGCCTTTGTCTGGGTGTCTCGGTGGATTTATAATTTATATCTATATGTTGAGGTCTCACTATTTTAGATTCGAGATCTCAACGTGCACTGGTATTAATATATATATATATATATATATAAACTTTAATATATCAAAAACAAATTTGTTATATAATATTTATTTAATGAAAAAATTATCAAATTTCCACACGATAAAATACAATATTCGATTTCAAACAAATGCGTGCCAAACTTTGATTTTTGTTATATGTTATGTATGCGTGTCATGTTTGTTTTGCAAAAATGATTTTGTTGAGCTCTGCTCCGATTTTAAGTTCTTTTTCGAGATTAACTCTAAAAGAAAATATGTCCCAATGATTTTTGAGCAATATACTGAGTTTTAGCTGCAGTATATATACTAAATTATATTATGGGTTTCGTGGTTTTTATTTCAATTTATTTTACCGGAAATTAATTATTATAACGAAAATAAATTTATTATTATTTTGCCATAAGTTTAATATTAATCATTTTTACAGGAAATTAAAATAGGTTTATTAAAATGAAATTAATTTTTTTATGCAAGAAATAAATTACAATGAGTTTATTATTAATTTTTATGAAATGAAGCAAGTCACGCGATTTAATAATAATAATAATAATAATAATAATAATAATAATAATGATAACGATAATAATAATAATAATAATAATAATAATTCTTGTAATACTAACAATTAATTACTTGTAATACTAGTACAATAATAATAAGATAATTTTAATACTGGTAATTTTACCCTTTTGTTTTTTATAGAAATTTTTATTAAGTAATACAAAATGAGTATATAAAATGAATTTAATAAATAAAACAAATTACACCCTTTACAATTGTCAGATCAAAAAATTGTCAATAAATAAACAAGTTACAAATGTTAATTTACAATTGTCTAAATAGATAAATAAACAGATAACAATAGAATAGGTGATTGTCGATAATCGAATTGGGATGAATTGGAATATTGTCTATGATGCTGCTCGCCCGTTGTCCTTCATTCTGCTTTGGGTCTGATTTGGGATTTGTTTAGGATAGCTTCTCCGCATAGATGTTAATTCTATATTTGTTAGGCCCAGTCCTATAATATTTTGACAGCACGAAGGTGTCTAATGGTTTTCCTTCGTCATCTAACATATAGATTGGTATGTTTGTAAACTACTTAATTCTAAATTGGGGAGTTTTCTTGATGGTTATCGAAATATAAGTCTATTGGATATATTATGATCTTTTCTTTTTTATGTCTGTTTTTCAAGTGAGCGAATGTAAAGTTTTTACTCGAAGGTTTGTATTTCCCATTTATAATCCTAGGTATTAGATAGTGTTTATTGACTTTTTGATATTTAAACGTTTTCACCCTTTCATTTTACAATGTAATTTAATAAATTTTTTGGATGATTATGGATGTCTTATCGTCCGTTTATCTTTTCCCAGAATTAAGTTAATTAACTATTTTATTGACTATAAAACATAAAAGTTAAATCCCGTCGTAAATTTACATATGTAGTTAGTGCCTGGGACCTCGGTGACATATCTAACTTTATCCTTAATCATTTATTCACTACATGGTCGTAGTTGCAGCTTTGCAATTTAACTGTCTACTTTCCAATAGGGTTGTAAGAAATTATGAATTCAAAAGTTATAGGTTTGACACTAGATTTTTATGGGTCTAATTTTTTTTGGTTTTACTACGGTTAAATTTTTTGGGTTTCACCACATTTCTAAGATCGCTTATTTTAACATTTTATGTTACGGAATCATGTCATGTTATGTTATATATCCCATGTAGATTAAATGGGGTTTCTTTACGCCTCACTTATAACCTTTACCCTTTAGTTTTAGAAGTCGTAGCAAATGAATTAGAAGTCATTGTAATTGAAAAATTATAAGTTATAACCAATTTGAATAGTTTAGAAATTATAGCAATGATTTTTGGGCATTGAATTCCCCGTCACCTTCCCTCAATTGGTCCTAGGCGAATTTATGTTGATATTACGAATTTCTAAGTGCACATTAGACTACTCAGTGTTTTGATTTTGATCCGATTTGTTATTATAATTTAGGTCGAATTTATAGGAATTGGGTTATGATGGACTATCCAAAAGACTTTTCCCTCTTCAAGCCCTTTCCCTTATATGAAATTTATATTGACGTTTCAGCTACTGCGTTCTCACGCCGTAGCCTTTGCGGGCACAAACTATCGGCGGACTTACACCGCACTTACACAGTTTGGTTGGGGTATGTATAGTTTACTGACTTGTTGTGGTGTGTCGGCTGTGGGCCGGAAAAATTTCGACATCAACAATTCAGTTAGAGCTTTTATTTGAATATAATAGCATATAGTAATTCGTAATTAATGTACATCATTCCTCAAGCGTCATTACAAATCTTTCCCATACGCCGACGCCCAAACAGAGCTCATATGAGGCTGTATGGACGCGACGTGGAGAAAGTTTTTGAACATTCTTCCACTCACATTTGAAAATTGGTTCTGCTTTAAACTGGTTCCTGGTTAAGAAATCAAAATTGATTAAGACTGGTTAAAATTCTGTGAAAATGAATAGGTATATATACCTATTGTACGATCCAAACCTTGCGTGTTAAATTTGATGTAGTAAAACAAAATTTGACCTTGTGATTTTCTGGTATATTCTAATCTTAATTTTATTATTTTCGTGATTTAATTTGACAATTTTATTTTTAACTTTTTAATTGAATTGTTACCAATTCAAATTATTTAATTTTTGTTCCATTTTCATGGACTTTCGCTTTTTTGGTAAATTGTCAACTTTCGGTCAAATTTTCATGTTCTCGTGTTATTTTTATGCTTATTTCGTGCGGATCTTGTTGCACTTTGTTATTATTTTAATTTACTTTTATGTTTTTTCAATTTTATATTTAATTATTTTTTCTTTCGTATTTTAGCATAGTTAATTGATGTTCTATGGGCCTGATTTTAAATCTGCGTGTTGTTACCGATTCATTTAAACAAAATCGTGTCTTGGCCCAACACAAACAAATTTTAGTGTTAGCCCAACATATGTAAGGAGTCAAGATTAAAAACCACTAATGCCACAGTTAGTTAATAAAATTTGCAAATTTTTTTTTAAATTTATAGAATTCCACACAATCGACATAGAATTTATTCGTTATTTTGGAATTCCTAATACTTAGAAGTCATAATTACTTAAGAAAATTTTAGTTCTTTTATTTATTAATTTTTCTTTGTGATAAACGCTAAAAACATTAACAATCTTAAAGAATTTAACGTTAAATGTTATTGAAAAATAAAAGCGATTGAAACTATTTAGTAAAAGGTTTAAATGAATTTAACGAAAATTATAAAAATAAATATTACATTTTAAATGGTTAATTTTAATTTTTTCATTTTGTTTAAATATTACATTTGATTTCTGACAAACTCATAATGCATAAAATAATTTTTACAGCTTGTTTGTTTTTACTATTAATAGTAATTGAACTAATATTTGGGAAATATAAATTTCGTTTAACAATCATTGAACTTGCTGCATCTGATAGTTTCATTCACTTTGTAACAGCTTTTTTACTTTCACTTTCAATATCTTTTTCTTATATTAAATATTATGCCATTGAATTGTCGTTATATTGTGGATTTTTTGGATCAATAATAGATATAGATCATTTTGTTGGAGCTACATCTTTTTCAATAGAAGTAATTTTTGTTAATTAAAAGTTAATGTATAAGTCTATTATAGATAATGCTAAAAAAGAAGAAAAATTTAATATTCCATTTTGTTCCAGCTATTATTGTGTTTTGTCTTTTTGTTTCCATTTTTGATGCATTAATGCATAAAATGTGTCGTTTTAGAATTATTGGATTTTATTATTTTGCTACAATAGGTTTATGTTCTCACATTATAAGAGATGCAATGCATAAAGGTTTCTGGCTTTGGTTTGGATTTACTTCTTCTCAGATTTCTTTGCAAGTTTATATTTTTTATCTGTTACTTTTAAAAATATTTCTGGAATATGGATTCAAATATTGGCAATGTAATTTCTATCATATCAGCTTGCTGTACAAATTCACTCAAAAATCAACAGAGAAAAGCTCTTTGCCAAAAGTGTGATTTTTAAAATGTTATAGAAATGTCTGTGTTGATGTGAATTTATCTTTACAATTCGTTATCAAACCGTCTGTTCAAACGTTCTCAATTTTCTGCAGGAAATTATTAATAAATGAAATTTGTTTTAATTTTTCTCACGCGAATCTTGAATTATTGATTTTTATCAACATTATTTTCGAAGAATGAATATATATATATTTTTGGAAAGTTTTTTAAATTATTTTTTAATGTTTTGTAAATTTTTACAATAAATGTTTTGTATTTTTTGTTAGTTACATTGTTGGCTAATACTCCATTAATAATTATTAAAATCAACACGTTTTGCGATACATTTAGAAAGATTCACTGTCCACTCCAGGTATAAAAACTTACCACAAAATTATGGATTAATTTATATATTTTAGACATCATTTTTAATTGAATTTTGGTTACGGAAAAAATAAGTTTATGTAAAATTTGTGTTTTTTCACAACCACAGTACACGAAAAACTCAGTGGAAAAAATAAATTGACAGAATGATTCACTGAAATAAATCGTGAGTATCAAAAATAAGTTAATATAAAAACATTAAACAAATAATAATTAAACTGAAAGAATTAGCCAAAAACCTATTTGTTTTCTCCTGAGGTTCAAAGCATTCAATTGTTTCCATCGTGAATCTAAATAAGATACTGCAAACTTTCCAACAAAAATTTTAAAAATTAAAAAAAAAATTCTCTTTCATTTTATATAATGCACGATTTAATTACTCAATACTTTTTACCACTTCGTGACGATAATTTAATAATCATGTTGTTTCCGACATTTGACTGTTCTTCCTTGATTATGAATTAATTTACTTCACTTTTCTTTATTAGCTTTATCTTGTTTCGATAAGATCACTTCCTAAATTGTCTTTTAGTTAATATTTATTCTTCAAATTTTTCTTTCATTTAATATTTTCATTACTTCTTGCTGTCTCAAGGTCGTATAGTTTTCTTTCTTTTTATATTTTATTTAGACCTTCCTCATGATCCTTCGCTCTCTATAGAGGGTCTGACGTTGAGGTTCTTGGAGAAGAAATCTGACCCTGCGAACTACCATTCACTACCGGTACCTCTCACACTGAAGTACTAGCTTTTAACTAGTTGTTGCAGATTTAATTTTTTTAACTTGTATGCATGTGATCATATGATAATAATGGTCAATAAAATCATAATAATAGTGAATAAAATAAACTTCTAATTTATATCGTTTGGCTTTTAAGAAAAAATAATAGAGTTGGTAATTTCTGAAATTCACGACGATATTTAATCATAAAAATTATAATAATATCAAATTTAATAATTGGTTATTATCAATACTTCATTTTTAACTTTATTTAAATGATGGAAAATTGGTCATGAGGCATCTCGTATAGGCCAAGTACCATGGAGACGAAGTATTCATGGGGCTTAGTCGATACAAGGAATTAATTTTGCATAGAGATTTATTTAAAGTTCGACTAAAACTAATTCAACGAAAAAATATTTTATTTCAATAAAATTTGAACATTTGACCCTCAAAGGTCTACATAAATGGTGTATCAATATTTTATTGATTGATTTCCTAAAAAATCTCACGGAATTTTCGTTTTAAAACATTTAATATTGTTGGGCTGAGAGCCAGAATTAAAACAAAAACGGTGAAACAAATTTAAAAAAAAAAATAAATAAAAATAAGGAAAATGGTCACTGTACACACACATGCACCTCAAGCAGAGATCAAAAATAAAATAAAACATATTAAATAAAACAAAATTAAAATATAACAAAATTAAATAAAACAAATATTAATTAAAATCATTGAAAAGTTTACAGATGCAGGAAGAAACATACATGAAATAAAATAAACTGCCAAAACCTTGCAAAATAAGGTTTTAAAAACCCTTAAAATGGCGAAAAACCGCCTAGTGGTCGCACACAGGCATAAAAATACTATGTAAGCAGTGACCAAATTCATTATTTTAACTTTTATTCTACTTTACTTAACTGTTATTATATAAGAATTTGAATCGATTTGAAAATTTCTATTTTACTAAGTAATGACATTTATATTTATTGTTGTCATAAATGTATTCTTTTATGTAATTAAAATGTTCGTAAAGTTTAAATTATTTCTATGTTATTTCATTTAAATGTTTTGATGATGTTAATATATATCGAGATCCCCATAAATACATATATATCTGTACGTATCGTAATAGCTATCGGGAAGGCAAGTCGGTGGTCCGGCTGGCGGATTAAGTTCCATCAGTTGAGATCGTGGGCCGAGCCCTCCTGAAATCTCGGTCGTCCGCGGCGAGGTCTGGTCGAAAGATGCAGGACTCTACCCGCAGGGAATCGTTTAACAACTCGCAACGGCTGATGGAAACGTCGGTAGAGGCGAGCATAAAATCTTAAATTATGGGAAGGGCGCCGTCAGTTAAGAGTATTAGGAATGATCACTGGATGATTATAAGTCGACATTTTTATAAACCTCGAAATCAAGTTACGACCGGGTAGCATGGATAAGCTAACGACGAAAATAGAATAGACAATATTAGAAAGGGAACTCATTTTTGGGGGAAGTGTCAGGCAACCTGTACGATTGTTTTAAACGAATAAGCATGCCTTCAGGGGCAAATAAACAAAAATTCATGAATATCACAAGGGTTACATTTTTATAACATATCACGAAATAAGCAACATATTGGATTAACGCTAGACTGAAAATTGGTTTACATACGCGAACGATTTCAGATCATTAAAGATACTGATAAAAATCCGTACATTCACACGCATTTCAACTACAATCAAATTCACGAAATATCAATATGCAAATCCAACCGCCGATTTTAAAATAAGAAACATAAATAACTCTCTAATCAACTACATTACTGATTAACCGAGTGTCCATAAATCTAAATTGTGTAGCCATCGACAAGGAATTATAATTGGGTATATACGCATCTACGACTCGTTGGAATCCTCTGCTTACACAGGACCCCCGAAAAATTCATAAGTCGATTATTCGTTAATATCATTAATTAAGGAAATATTGATTTTTCGTTGGATTTAACATCCACAGTGACTAAATTCACATTAAACACGTGCGATTGGTCGACAACCCATCTCTATCTACTATATAAATCAAATCAGTCCGGATTTTTGAAGGACCCCGACAATAAAATAGGTCATCAATCCGAATATTGAATTGAGACAAATAACGTAGGCGGGGAACCCGATGTAGACCAGCATCTCCTATTATTACTCCCGACAACGTTTCTAGCTTGTTACCCATCTCAATAACCAAATTAATTAATTCAATCAATTTAATTTGTAAATATTGATTGAGTATTATTATTATTAGCGTTATTAATATTAATATCATTACTAGTATTATTAACTCCATAATCATTTGTATTTTTACCATTAACCCAAAAATCATTGTCATCTTTATGATTAATACTAATTATGTCCATCATTTTTTTTGTGTAAATTATTGTCATTGCGGATTACTATTATCATCACCTTTATTAGTATCAGTAATACTGTTATTAATAACTTCATTTACTTTCCCAATAATACTATGAATCAACCCGGTACTTCCCCGACAACTACATAGATTCAGATAAGGAATACGGGAATACTTAAGCGAACGTTTGCTGTAGACTAACTACCGAAACCTCTTTTAACTAGTACGGATAAAATGAATCCATGGCACGATCATTATTAGAAGTTACTATATCATCACCGGAACGGGGATAGAGGCATTTTTACGAAATTAAGATCTTATATTCTAACAACTGGCAAAACACCCAAGGGTGACCTAATAAATTAAGACGCGCAGACAAGCAGTATTACTCCCCAAGAGTCACACCCTAACAAAATTATTAGAGCAAGTACGCTTCTATCATAATGTTCTTCTTTTCCATTTTTAGCTATCTAACTGCAAACATCATCTCAGCATCTCTAAACTATCGGAATCAGAACAAAATCAGTCCACAGCCTATAACAAACTAAAGAAATTTATGCCTATTCTCGAAATGTCGAATCTATCAAATTTGCCCCGCATACATCGAATCTCGCCATCCGTTATGGCCACGATGCAGAAGCTGGATAAATTAGAAAGGGATTTTGCCACCCTGCAGACCAAATATCAAAAAATCAAGGGTACGTGGAGTTCACCCGAGACTACCCATGGCCTGCATCTCTCGTCTCTCTCAGGCCCGAGATGACTTAATAGACGAGACCCAGAGCCAGCGGATCACCATATCCGAGCAGAGCGCTGCGCTCCGGCAGATTTTCACCGAAAATGAACTCAGGACTCGCCTACCGAGTCGAAGATGGGCACAGGAGTTAGATATTATCCCCGCGCAGCATCTCCCTCTCCACCAAGTGACTCAACCGTTAAATGTTCCTCCCCAGAGCGGAAGTGCCAAAAGTAGAGTCGGAAGTCAAAGGCCTCGGCCCAACCTGAACCGTCGTCGTTGAGAAAGGCGACGGGCAGAAAATTTTCTCATACAAGCAAACTTGAGAGTAGGAGAACAAGTGGAAATGGTCGACCCACCTCCAGCTTACAAGGAGATGGAGTTCCCTTCATTGGACCCAGATGAGATTTATGCTCCGGTATCGCCGTTCTTTCACCGCTCGTCCGCTGCCCAAATAAACCTAAACATGGCAGAAAATGAACAACCCAGCCAAATCCGCATCTCCACGATGCTCAACCTCACCCATATCGAAATAGGTATCCTAGGCGAACGGACCTCCCCGGATACCAAACCCAGGATCGAACCGGCCAATTCGTTTCGAACAGAACCGAGCCAAATGGTGATAACTCCTTCCAGTCGTTATCCTAAACGTCGACATTTACCTGTCGACATCGATGCGGAAGATCAGTACGCGCCCAAGTGTATGGAATCTTGGTCCTAACTCTATCCAGTGTTCCATTTCTGATAGATGTGTCCTTATGTGTTACCCATTATTACATTTTTTTGTATTCATGTTAATTGTATTTTCCTTTGTATTGCTCTATTATATTATTTCTGTATTATTACCAAAAATGTTGTTAAGAATTATACGGTTTAATTTTGGCGTTTGTCTACTACCTTCTTATCATAATTAGTATTCAATGTAATAGTTAATCGATTATTGTTTAATTATACAAATCAATTAATATTAAGCATTTAATTCAACAGTGTGTAATAAAGTTGTATGGAATTAATGTAGTAATAAGGGATAACTTCATAGATAACCTATAGAATTCTGTAATAATAATTGGTGTTGCCATAAATTAATAATTAAAGTTCTGCGGTAAATTCGCAAGAACCTCTTAGTTAAGATTTGACATTTAAAAAGGTGTTGCGAACAATCGATATTCTCACAATTCATACCAAACTTCCAAACGCAATAAACCAGGTTCCTCTTAAAGGTTACGGGATCAGGATGAAAAGCGTAAGACCTTCTAGCGGCCGCAGTGAACTGGGAACGAAGGTTGTTCGAGGAGTAGTATTGGAAACAATGCTCACCTGCTCGAATGACATTCGGCTGTTACACACAGTACACATGGATGCGGGACAGTAAGCGATAAATTGTGGGGTGTGCGTGGATAATTAACCCTAGAGCTGGAAAAGGAAAGTTATTAACGAGGAATACAAATTTTCGCCGATAAAGTTTTCCCGGTGCACCAACAATATCATAAAATTTAAAATATAATAAAAATAAACATGTAAACATATTAAAAACCTCCTTACTTTTCTAGAAATTTTTCAAACAGGTGATGGGTTTCTGGGTGTTGATATGTGGAAACTATATGGTTGTTACCCAGGCAACCCCATATAAATGTGTTTTGCTTACCACTCGGCACCCATTGCTAAGCAACGTTGGTACTGTGTTCGAGTGGGTAGATCGTCCGCAAAAAGTGAGCTCTATTACTAATGCTATAATTAACCGAACGATCTTTGGGTCCAACGAGCTGCCGATAGAAGGCCTATGCTCGATTCCGGCTTTTAGGTCCCCTTATTCTCCTACCTCTTCCGAGTGTCACTTCACGGGTGTTCGACTCCATACAATCATCAAAATAATAGGTACATGATAACAAGACATATATTTCACGATCGAAACAATATATTTATGAGTGTCAGTAAGGTGTTGGCCGAGGTTCGAGCGGCTCGGCGTTTGGCTCGCTCTTTACGTCCAGGTCGGTAGCCGCTAGCCTTCGGTGTAGTCTTTGGACCCGTTGTCGCCTCTCGGTAGGCCAGTTGGGCAGGAGCGAAGACGAGGGGATACGTCACCGCCGCTCCTTCTTGGCAAGCTGATACTGCCATCTCTAGCCCTTTGATCTGAGTCCTCAGACTTTAATTTAAATGTCTCTCTTCTGTCCAGCCCTTTTGTGCTGATGTGAGCCTTTGATAGAGCGACTTTGCTTTCTTTGGCTCTATCCATGTGGCTTTTATTTGCTGGATTTCTTTGGATAATTGAATGATTTGCTCATAGAAAATTTTGTTGATTTTTCGGGCGTGTTCCAATTCCTTCTGCAGAATTTTCAGTGATTCCATATCTGTAAACAATGAAATTAACTCTGGTCTACAAATCTTAAGTCATTTAATTGATCATACAAGTATTAATATTATTGAACCAATTTGAGAAAAATGAGAAAATCGAAAATCAACTAATTATTTATTCAAATTTAATTTTTATTTCACTAAGTGTTATCGTAAATTTTCGTAGTCTGCAATCGAGTCTTTAGTGAAAATGAGGAGTTTTGTGATACCCATCATTGCGTTCCTCAGCGGCCGGCTGAGCGTAAGGGCGCTCGCGATACACGTAGACCGGTCGATTTATGCTTCTCATGTGGCTGGGGCGGGTCTTCGGAGGAACGACAACATGTATGCTCGTAGAACTAACGTTCAACCGTTTGTCAACCCGGTTATACGAGGGGCTGTGCGGTGGTGTGTAGTCGTCGGTACACGCGATTCGACCAGTGGCAATATCTTCCTCCACATTTGCGAAATATAACCTGGCTATGGTTACTTGAAGATCGGTCTGGCGTTGGTGTTCCTCGAGCTGAGAGAGGAGGAACCTGGCCTGTTCGCGAATTCACTGGGCCGGGTTTCGCCCGATTCTCGTTTTACCGCTACGAATGGTCGCTCGGTATCTTCCGCCTGCCGTAGGTTGCAGGATCGGAACTCTCTCGCTTGTGACACGATGAAGCCCGCATCCCACATGGCCTGTCGCCAACGATCAGCGGCATGCGTTGGGAATCGTACGGTGACTCTTGATTCACCTAAACAAATAAAATTAAAGCTTTCTCATTTAAATTTTCTGGCTGTCGGCTGTTCCATAGTTGCTTGGGTCCGCGTCATTAAGAGTTCTATATGTAGACCTATCCGAGTAGATTTAAACTGTTACAATAGTATCTTAGTTTAATTGGAAAATTTATCTAATACGGTCAAACCTGTAAGGACACGTTTATCGGCTAGAGCGGGGTCGACTGAAGCTGTCCGAGCCAATCATTTATTCCCCCCAACTAGAGTCTCAAAATTATTCGAACTGTAATGACGTGATGTATTATGGAATTAGGAGAACACGTTTATTTTGCTAACCCATCTAACTGAATTTGCGGTGGGGTCCGAAACTTTCAAAAAATCAAGCATTGTTGGTGATTAACGAAGATATACCTGAGTGTTATCCTACCCGTTTAATTTGTTTTAAGAACTTCATAATTCATCATGATTTACAAATCAATAATACATTAATTTACCTCTAGATGGAAATTCTTGGTTAGTTTTGTGGCGATCGTCAGCCCTCAGCAAAATCTAATTATATTCTACCCATTATGTGATGCTTTAGAAAAACGACAAAGATTCACGACCATATTCATTACATAATTCATGATTGACGCGGAAATTATAATCTCATTTATCGAATATTTGTTATTAAAGAAAAAATTTCGACTCGTCATTATTAATTGTCGGGAAAATACTCTATTCTACTTAATTTTCTTTATTTCAATGAAAAAAATTCTCAAAATTTACCCTACTTAATATTACTACTGGATTAAGGGTTTAGTTTGCCAAGATTTTAACAAAATAAAACGATACCAGTTTACTGCCATAATCTGGCCTATTCACCAAAATTTACAATCACAATTCAGGCATGACACTTGGAATAACGAGATTTTAAGACAAAAATTCTTCCCACACTGCCTAGGTAAGCGGTTGTCGTCTTGATAAACATAATTATGTTGACATTTGTAGTTTCTTTTCATCGTAATGATTGACGTTGGGTAGAGGCTAACGACGGTTGTTCAATACTCCTTTATTATAAATCCAAAATAAACTCGATGAGGGGTTTCTTGTAATAATAATTAGAAAAAAACTTTTCTGAGATGGCCCTAGTTGGATAAGATTTTTGCGTAAATCACTGTTAGGCAATGTTATTTCTCTCTACGACTTATATATGTAAAGAAAATCAAAAGAAAAAAAAATTAATTTACTTTGGGCGTCCGAGCTGAAGTCCAACGAGGCAATTCCTTTTGGGGATCTGGTCGAGGTGCTCCTGTCTGATTTATTTGAATGGCGTTGCATTGTAAAAAATTTAGATTGATTAACGATCTCGCTTTAGCCATGTCTATATATTGGTTAGGCGGGAATGCATGCGGCTGCTGGTGTGTGCTTATGCATTCTTATCTGGCGTCGTTTGCTAGTATGTCTAGACGGTGAGCGAGAAATTTGCACGATCAATGTTTTAAAAGGTCAGTGCTTTTCGTGTACGAATTTGAGATATTTTATCTTCACTCTTCAATCTCTTCATGAAATTCCGGCACACCAATTTCTCGTCGGGTATTCGAGAATTGCTCCGGAGTCAGATACAATCGGCGATTTCAACAGATGATCACAATTTTCAACGTGCCACTACAGAGATGGTTATCTCGGATTCCAATGACAGTAGGTTTAATGTCGTAATTATTTTATTTTAATCTTCCTTTTCTTAGATGGCAAACAATACTAGGAAAACTTATTGTGATCGCAAGCGCTACCCCAGGCGAAATTTGTCGAGTTTTTGGGAATGGTTATTGCCTAATAATTCATGAACATCCGGTGAAGATTCCTCCCAATGTGATCGCAACGAGATCCGGTTCATGTCCTTCCTAGCTACTTTCTCTGTGTCTATCATAAACTGAATTTATTCTCGGTGGAATTATCGACTGGAGATTTATTTCATTATATTGAATAGAATTTGTTTTGCTATTAGATTTGGGTGATACGTGTTTGTGGCTGTCCTGAATATAAGTAGAGTTTATTTATCGCCTCCGATTATCGTAAGAATTTTTACGTCTTAATGTTCATTTAGAAGATTTTGAAACAATAATCCTTATCTTTTCCTTCCAAAATTTTATCGAGGAAGTCGCGTTAACTACGGTATTTTGATTTAATAAAAGTTTATCAGCCTCAACACGTTAATTCATAATATCTGTTTAATTTTATCTCTTCCTCCAAGTAATTTCTATCAATTCTCAACGCGGCATCGGACATTTGGAATAATTCGCCTTAATTTACGTTTATTGGGGCAATGCTATTGACTATCAATATAATTTTTAGCGGTGTAGGTGACTGCTACTTTACTTTTCTCGAGTCATGCTATCGACTCTCAGGTGACTTTAGTACTCTATATCAACGATATTAATTCATTTCTACTCAGGTCATCTACTTTTACTATCGGCGCGATGTTAGATGATTTATAGCAACTACATGATTTTTGCATTACTCAACTAACTTATTGACTCTTATTAGGATCTCAGAAGTTTATAACTGTACGGGTTTATAACAATTGGTTATTGGGTTTGATGTAAAACGACATCTTTAATTCCAAAACTATATATTATTTAGATCTTTATTACATTACATATTTTAAGCTTATAACAACGATTTCGTTTTCTAATTTCCCCGGTACCTTCCCTTGAATTGACCTTAGGCGCGATGTGTTTATATTATAATTAGTAAGTGCTCACTGGACTACTCGTGTGATGATTTTGAGCCGTATGTGAATATAATTTAGGTCGAGTTTATGGAAATTGGGAGACGAGGAAACGGCCAAAAGACTATTTCCCTCTCCCCCTCTTCCCCTATACGGAATGATATTGACGTTCCAGCTCCTGCGTTCCGCACGCCGGAGCCTTCACGGGCAAGAATCATTGGCGATATTCCAGGCTCTTACACGATTACGAATTGTATGTCGGATTTTAATATCTTGTAGTGTTTTCGGCTGTGGGCCGGAAAAATTTCGACAATATAAAACAAAGTTTTTATGTTATTTAAATATTTTATTAAAATGAAAATATAATTTACCCGATACATTCACCATAAAATAAAATTCATAAATACACTGCTCTCCCCACGCCAACACCCAAGCAGAGCTCGATTGAGGTTGCGAGGATGCCACGTGGAGAGAGTTTCGAATAAAACTCTCACTTACATCGTAATTTAACAAAGGTTCAAAATAACGTTCAAGTTTTTGAAAAACTGATTAACGAGTAAAAAACGATTAAAATTGTGTAAAAATAAATCGGTATATATATATATTGTACGACCCTAACCTTGCGTGTTCTTTTTGATTTAGTAAAACAAAATTTGACCTTGGAATTTTCTGGTATATTCTAATCTTTAATTTTATTATTTTGAGATTTTATTTGTCAATTTTTATTTTGAATTTTAAAATTGAATTATTTCTAATTCGAATTATTTGATTTTTATTTCATTTTCATGAAATTTCGTATTTTTTGATAAATTGTCAAATTTCGGTCAAATTGTTGGGTTTTCGTGTTATGTTTGTATTTATTTCTTGCGGATCTTGTTGCACTTTGTTATTATTTTTATTTATTTTTGTGTTTTACAATTTTATGTTTAACTGTTTTCTCTCTTATATTTGGGTAGGGTTAATTGATGTTTTAATAGGTTCGATTTTAAATCTGCATGTTATATTTGCATGTGTGTTACCGATTCATTTAAACATTTACAAGGCCGTTTGTGTTCTGGCCCAACACAGGTTTTTGAAGAATTTTTGATTCTTTTCAGAAAGAGCATTAAATTGTGTCGATCTGGCATCGACTTATATAGCGGGGTTTTACACGCATGATTTTTGATGAGGTCAAACAAAACGCAGACACGTTTTTACCATATTTCATCATTTTTCCACTAGTTTTCAAATTTTCATGATTCTTTTTTGTTAAAGTTTCTCATTACATTTTAAGCTTAATTCTTGTATTTATTTTCTATAATATAAGTGTTTTCTATGAATTTGGAGCCAGTTTGATGAAATAGGTTATTTTTGCTAAACTTTAGTGTTTTTTGATTCTTTTTAAATGTTTTTATTTATTTTTTACATATTTTTTGTATTTTTCTACTCTTTTTTTCTACTTTTTGTATTATTTAATGTTAAGTAGGCTATTTTTGATGATTTTCCGCCCACTTGCATTTTGCGCGCCCTGATTTTATCAAATTTCGTGCCAGATAAACAACAATTCAAAATATTTGTTTTTGCCCAACAAATGGTAATTAGGTGGCTCAGATTCCCTCTCCAGTAAACCCTGACACTAGACCATCAATAGATTGTGTCTGGCAATGGGGAAGATCTGAATATTGTATACATATGTTATAGAAAAATAGAAAAACAAATCAAACAGTAAAAAAGGTAGTGATGAAAGACATGATGTTCGTAGCTATATCAGTAGAAAATTAATAATAGAAAGCTTAAGTCAAGATAAATACAACTTTAGGCTACCTAGGTCAGAATTCAATACGAGTAGGTTAAATAATCGATGGAATTATTAAAAGAATAATCTAATAAATCAAAGTGAAAATGGATAAAGAAAAATGGAAAAAATTGTCGAAGCAACTCTCAAATTTGGTTACATCTTATTGTTTTATATTTGTTCAGATTATTATTCATGCTTAAAACAATTTCGATCGGACGAATAATCCAACTTAAATTTGTAAAATATGTTTTGATTTTTGATTTTCATATATATTATTGAGATAATTAAGTAATCATAGTGTTGAGTTAATATTTTGAATGGTTCGGTAGGAACTATTTGCCAGTCTGCCCTCCTAAAATTCTATTTCAATACTTATTATAAGATTTTATGGGGACTTGTCAGTGGCACCAAAAAATGTCACGACCATCCAGAATAAAGTTAAAATTCGTAAAACCAAAACTTTAACATATGCAAATATATATTAACATGAAAAACACAAACTACTTACAAATTGATTCCAACTAGAAAATTTTCAGACAAAATTTTATATAAAATTAAAGTGGTTAAATTATGAATTTGGCTATCCTATATATAGTTGTTTTGTGTATGTGCGACCAATATGCCTTTTATGGCCATTTTGAGGGGTTTTATTAATTTTATTAAATTCTTAATATTTTTATAATTTTCCCCTCATTTTTCTTTATTTTTTGATATATTATTTATATTTTTATGAATTTGTTATTTGGTGGGTTACAGGGTTTCGAAACTTACCTATCTTTATGGTTGTCCCAGTAACGCCATGCAAAATGATTCTAGCTGCCACTCGGCACCCGTTGCTAGGCAACGTTGGAAATGTGTTCGAGTGGGTGGATTGTCCGCAAAAATTGAGCACTATTACTAATACTGTAATTGCCCGGACAACCCGCGGGTCCAACGAGCTGTCGTTAGAAGACCTATGCTCGCTTTATTCCGTCCCTTGTGTGGAGATTCGAAATTCATGCTTACTAGTAGGGGAAAAACACTATTTTTCCGACGACATAAGGAGAGTATTCACGACCTTCTGATGATCATTCCATTTTTAATCATATTGAAAATATACTAATTTCGATTTAATCACAATTATAATTTTAAAGAAAAATGTAGTTCATCTGGCAAGTCAATTATTCAAGATTGTTTTTGTCCAGTAGCTGTTCGGCTTTGCGGCGTGCACGTTCTTTGCGTCCCGGTCGACGACTGCTGGATGGGACGGTTGGAGAATCTTTGGCAGGTGTAGGGTCGTGGGTCTGCGTCTGGTAGGATAACTGGGACGGGGCGAAGATGAGCGGGTAAGTTACTGCTTGCCCCTCCCGACTTGCTGCCAGGGCGACTTCCAGCCCTCGGATTTGAGTCCGGAGACTTTGGTTTAACTGACGCTCTTCTGCCCAGCCCGGTTGAGCCGCTGTTAGGCGTTGGTAGATGGATTTTAGCCTGGCCGGGTCCACTCAGGTAGATTTCACTTGCTGGACCTCCTTGGTAAGCTGTATGATTTGTCCATAGAGTGATTGATTGTTCTGCTGTGCTCCGGATAGTTCCTGTTGTAATAACTGAGTCGGATCCATAGCTATTATAAACAAAATTAAGTCTAGAGATTCATATTACGGGTATAAGCACACCGTGTTAATATTAATTTAAACAAAATTCATGTATAAAGAAGACGAATTTTTTCTGGCAGAAACAACTAACGACAAGTTTTCGAATTTTATTTTTAAGGTTAATGTAGCAAGGAATCACAAGTTACTAATATTGATTTAAAACACATAGGATCGTCACCAATGTTAGGGGAATTGGCTCGCCACCCACTCTTCAGGTGTGAAGCCGGAAATGGCTATCGTCGGCCTTTTAGTACTGCGTGTGTTGCTTGGTGAGGTCTGTTGGGGGTGCCAGTACGAGTTGGCAATCCGACCCACCAGCAAATCTTCTTCTACATTTGCCAAATGCTGGCGAGCTCGGGCCACCTGCGAATCTAAGTCTCGTTGTTGTGACATCAGGTCTTCCAATTGCCGTCGGGCCTGCTGATGTATTTCTTCCGACGGGCTCCATTGCGTGGACGTAACCGCTCCCAGATTTTCCCGGTCGAGGAATTTCGACGGCGGAAATTCCGGACATCGCTCTTGGTGGTGTTGGGCCCAAGCCCATCTCCAGCGATCTGCGAGGGTGAGTGTGGAATTGAGAGCTGAAATTAAATATTGTCAACGGATATTCACTTACGGGAAAGCCTTAGTAATGCGGTTATCGAGGTTATTTTACTTGGGATTTCGGCTAATAGTATTTGACATAGGTTATGATTTCAGATTGCTGCGGGAAATACTTCCCTTGAAATATATTTCGGGTATTTAACGTCATAGGGTTTTATCATTATGGTCTTGGAAAAGGTATTTCACGATTTAATATATCATGGGTCAAGAAGAGGTCATATTATATTGTCTCGTCGTAGACACCCTTATGACTCCTATTAATTAGATCTTTTCCTTAAATGTCAATAATCTCCTTATTTAATTGCATATGTTTATTAGTGAGCATTAAATATATAAACTAGGAGTAAGATTTTAGAGACCTAATTCTATCGCTGATTCGCCATGGGCACCTGATAGTTCATCTGAGTGTTAGTTGCTGAAATAACTAGTCTATCGCTTCCTCAATGAGGCTCAGAGCCCTCAACTACAGGAACTATTCTTTCTAACCATAATTCGATGCCATATTGTTAACCTTGCTACAGAACCGTCCAGGTTGATAATACTGTGCACTAGACTCCGCCGTCTTATGAATGGTGCATTGTGATGTAAACAGTTTAATAAAATTAACGCTGGTTATAAAAAATGAAAATTATTTAATAATATTAACAAGAGGTATTACAATTAAAATCGTTTAATTATCATTAAAGACGATAAGTATCAAATTCAAAAATGAGTTACCACTATGTATGGCGACCAATTCCTTCCGTCCTTCTCCTTCCCAGAATGTTCCTGGCTCATTAATTACCTCCTCTGAATGTGATTTAATTTCCATCGTTTCAGTCAATTCTCCGGATGCTGAAAATATTGATTATTAGAGATAAACTGATTTTGATTATTTATAACATTGACATTGTTCACACTTGGAATATACATCCTGTGGAATTTGTCTGTTTCCGTTCATGGTAGATTGAATAGTTAATTATTAATTATTAATTTTCGGCGATTGTCGAAATTTCGACTTTCTGCGATCTGGTAAGTTTCATGCCTTATATCTCAGTTTCTAATGTTATTAATTCTCTTTAGAGTTTCGTTAAGTATTTCCATTTGGTTTGCCAAGGGTGATTGTCAAGTACGGCAGTACAACGGGTCCTGTAAATGGTTGGTATTTTAATTTATGATTTAGTTTCGCACAAATTTAACGTTGTCATAGGGGTTTCGGAATTTACTCTCTATTGACTATTGGAATGATCGTTTATTACTTCTCGATGATGTTATTTGCTATTTAGCAGATGATGGAGCATTCATTGCTTGAAGGAGAATAAAATTTATGATTTTTTCGAAGACGTTCAGTTGTTTCATTCCATTCTCATGATATTTACGAAATGGTTCAGGAAGATGTATTTTCCCATACTTTGGTTTGGATTTTAGATTATGGTGCTGGAATTATGGGGTGCAATCGTCAATTTCTTAAGTAAATTTTTGGTTTCGTCTTGCTTTGAATTCGTATTTAATTAATTAAAATTTAATTCCATCGATTTAATTTATTTACCAATTTAATTTATTAACAATGCGAGCTTTACTTTATAACAACGATTTCGGATTAATTCAGTTTTAATCGATGACTTGGTGTTAATTTAATTTTTTAAGTAACTAATTTATTTTATTTTATCGTTAAACAACGAATTAATTTATCAACGAATTTACCTTATTACTTTATTTTCAATCAATTATTTTATCCTTTAGTCAAAGAATTACTTTAGTTTTAATCAAAGAGTTACCTGATTTTTAATCAATAAGTTATTTTCTTTTAATCAATGAATTATTTACTCAATAAATTACTTCATCTTTACTTAAATTTTAATCAATGAATTACTTTAATTTAATTACTTGCTTTTACTCAATCATTACTTCAATTTTATTAAAATGAATTATACTAATTAGATCAATGAATTACTTGTCGTTACTTTAATTTTAATCAATAATTAATGAATTCCTTACTTTTACTCAAGAGTTACTTTACTTTTAATCAATAAATTATTTTCGTTTATTTAATGAGCTATTTTATCTTAGTCAACAAATTACTTTAGATTCATTAATGAATTAATTTATTTCCCGTACCATTACCCTTTAATAAGCCTTAGGCGCACATTGTGTTTATATTATATTTAATGAGTGCCCACTGGACTACTCGGTGTGATGATTTTGAGCCGTGTGTAAAATGATTTTTGGTCGATTTTACAGAAATGAGAAACGAGGAAGCAGCCAAATGACTTCTTCCTTATTTCTCGTTCCTTCTATAGGGATTATATTGACGTTACGACCCCTGCGTTCCGCACGCTAGGTCTTCACGGGTACATATCATTGGCGATTTTCCACGCACTTACACAAATCTGTACTATGTGTATTTTACTATCTTGCAGTATGTGTTGGCTGTGGGCCGGAAAAATTTCGACAAATGTTTAATTAAATTTTAAGTATGTAAAACAATTTATAGATAATATAAATATTTATTAATCATATAACAAATAAACAGAAATTACCCTACATTCCATTCCATAACATAAAAATTCATATCATAGCATCTCCCTCCACGCCGACTTCCAAGCAGAGCTCCATCGAGGTTGCGAGGAAGTGACGTGGAGAGAGAGCTCCAAAATCAAACTATTTCTCACCTAAAATTCCCAAAATTGGCTTGAAAATAGATTTAAACAAATAAGTATCTAATATTCAAAATCGGTTAAAACTGATTTGAAAAATGGTTAAATTTAATGTGAAAATGAATCGGTATTTATACCTATTTTCTGTCCCTAACCTCGCATGTTAATTTTGATGCAGTAAACAAAATTCGACCTTGTCATTTTCTAGTGAATTCTATTCTTTAATTTTATTATTTCTTGATTTATTTTAATAATTTTTCATTTAGAATTTTTATTGAATTATTACTAATTCAAATTTTTTGATTTAAGTTTCATTTTCATGAACTTTTCTTAATTTATCAATTTTTGTCGAATTTGTTGTGTTTTCTTGTTATGTTTGTGTTGGTATCGTGCGGATCTTGGTGCGTTTTGTTATTATTTTAATTTATTTTTATGTTTATTATTTTATTTTTAATTCTCTTTTTTCTCATATTTGATAGGGTTTAATTGATGTTTCAATAGGTTTATTTAAATTTGCATGTTATATTTGCGTGTGTGTTACCGATCCATTAAAACATTTCTCAAGGCCGTTGGTGTTCTGGCCCAACATATTGTTATTATTTCTGGGTCGCCGCTTCCGCCTATGTTTTTTCTTAACCTTCTTTTGCAAGGTTTTGGCGGTTTCATGTATTGAATATGTTTCTGTCTGCTGCTGTAGGTTTTCTTATTTATTTATTTTATTTATTTGTTTTATTTATTTTTGTTATATATTATTTTGTTTTATTTGATGTTTTTATTTTTAATATCTTTCTGCGGTGCTTGTGTATGTTTACGGTTGTCATATTAATAATTCAACAATTGGTTTTAATTGACATAAATTTAATTTTTGTTTAAATTGTGGCTTTAAGCCCAACACTATAATTGACTTATTTAAATTCTGAAAAATAATTTAAGGTTTAATTTAATAAGTCGATTTTTATTAAATTATGTTAACTTATAAAAAAACGGAAGATGATGGGGAAAAGTTCACTCATCCAGTGATCAACCTCATTGCTTTCCAACATATTTTCAAATACATAACATAATATTTCTCTTTCAGTAACAACCCGAGCGTATGTCATCTCATGGAAATCTGCCAATTTTTATATAGATCAATTAAAACTCAAATCTTACAACCCGGTTCAAGCTGATAACGGGTCACTCTTTTTAATACAGATTTCCCCAGCAATACCTTGGAAAATCATACGGCGACTAAAAAATGGATAATATGAAAAACTATTTATTTAGCAAACATCAAATATTAGCATTTTTTAAAACAAAAATGCTATGCATGTCTCCTCGAGATGCCCTGCCAGTAATCAAGTTCGTGAACTCGTCATTCCTGATATTTACAGAGGAGTCGATTCCGCACTAGAATTAGTGAGGTCCACGGCCGTGCGTGTAACTGCTCCGGATTCGATTGAGAGTTTCATATTTGTTAGGAGTCTTACATTGAGATTTCCTATGGAAACTTGCATTTGGACGGATCTCGATTCCGGTTGAACTGGCTAACATAAAGGCAACGCATACACTACCTCCGGACTTGGTTCGAGAGGACTTGCTTTTTCTAACGATGCTTGAAGCGCGGAATTCCCTCCTGCGTCTGTTTTTATTGGATTTATGCTTCCTTGATGGTGTGTTTGCATGGAATTTGAGGTTGGAAGAATGTTCGTGCCTGATTGTTCAGTCGGAAATTTTAATGAATCATTCGAAGTTCCCGGCAGATGTTGAGTCGGTATAATGTTGATTCATTTTGCCAGTTCTCTTCCCAGAAAGAGCGCCTGTAGCTCTTTTTCGGTAAAGATTTGACCAAGTACAGCGCTCTGGCCTGCTATGGTGATCCATTGCGAACGATTTTCGACGATCAAGTCATCGCGAGCTCGAGATATACGGGAGATTTTCTTATATCATCCTCTTCAGTTCCCTTCAATCTTTTGTATTTCTGGAGAAATTCTCTGTACTTGAACTACAAGGGTGAGTGAGCATGAGATATTGGCATAGCTGTTGGAGCGGGGGTAATTTTTGGTATCTTGGGAAGCTTCAAGGCTTTTGCGATTTTATGTATTGAATATGTTTCTATCTGCTGTTGTGGGTTTCCTTTGGATTTTATTAATTTTGTTTTATTTATTAATTGTTTTATTTATAATTTGTTTTATTTGGTGTTTTATTTTAAGTATCTGCTTGCGGTGCATGTGTTTGCACAGTATCCATTTTCACACTTTTTATTTTTTGTTTTAATTAACCATCAAAAAGTATTGTTTTAATTTTGGCTTTAAGTCCAACAGTTTCAATTATGTAATCATGCACACTGCCGGTTTATCAATACCAAATGTTGATGCATCATCCAGAATTCAAACGATGAAATCATATTCAATACTAACGAAGAAATTACAGAACCAAGTCTACCATTTCATCAAGGAAAATTTATCTCCGACATAAGAAGTATAACAATAACGCCTCGTATATAAATATAAATGATGAGTTAATGTTAGTCAGCAATGAACAAATTCCAAAAGCCAAGTCAATAGAAGTAAAGTCAGAACATGAAAAAGAAACTAGTAGGAATCAAATTAAATACCGAAAATGGAAAGAACAATTCATTTCCCAAAGAGTTACTTGGATTAGAGTAGAGTATGTTATATATTATATGCTTTAATGTATTAATATATTTTGTTTAAATATTTGTAAATAAATAAATATTAGAAATTCAAAATTCGTTATTTTAACTTCTGAAAACTTTTATTTTGTGTTTTTGAGAACAAATTTGTGAAATATGACGTTTGTTTTTTAGTTAAATTACTGTGTTTTGAAGAAAACCTCTCATAATTTTGCTAGAATTCATAGCCTCATTTGATAATATTTCCCGCAAACAACGCATTTCGGTTTGGACAATGCTGGTCTTCACACCATGTAAACACCATATTCAAATAATTTTCATGATACCGGCGAATCTTTGGTTTTTCGCGTTTGAGGCTAAGACGCTGCTAGATTGTGGACTTTCTTCTTCACGTATTGTCAATTATTCAGAAATAAAATCTCCAGCATCTCCGCTTTGTCTTTTATGAAATAGAAATTTATCCATGATGACATTTCAATGCTAATATATATATATATTAAACTTTATAATATATTTTTATTAATAATATACCGAACTTTAACATTATTTTATCAAAAATTTTAAATATTAATTTGTTAGAAAGTTACTTTTAAATACAAAATATAACTAAGTTGAAAAATAGATACTCATATTTTTTATTTACTTATAATATATATTTACTTTAATTTACTTGTAACTTATGCTGGTTTACTGGGAACATTTATAACTACTGGCCATTTCCGCCAACTGACATCATACGTTACTACGGTTCTAGGGTCCCATTTCCCTCGCACACCACACAATTTACGCCTCACCACCATACACCCATGGGTTAATCCATGTTGGTAATGTGTATGATAGCCTAATGCTATTCGAACAGGTGAGCATTGTTGCCAACACTACTCTTCGCATAACCTTCGATTCGGGTTCAAAGCGGCCGCTAGAAGGTCTTACGAGTTATTCTATAATCCGATAATCTTAAAATATATCTGATTCCTTAGATTTGAGTAACGGAACTCGACTATGAAGATATCGAATACTTATGAAACAAACAGAAACTATAAATTTAGTGTCGGTTAACTTCTTTTCATGTTTAACCAATTTTTTTCTTTTACTCCGCTAATTTTCATTTACATTTTATTTTTCGCCAAGGGGGAATTGATTTCCTTGCTGAAAACCTTTGGACCTTGACATCCTACTCAGTATTTATTCCTACTACCGTGGTTAAATTACAGGTTATAAGGGTTATAGATTAATTAAACCAATGCTATAATTATTTAATACTGAGCAATAGATTAATTATTTATCTTTACTATTATGATTAAATCACATTCCACACTGTAATTGTATTAACTTTAAATTTAGTTGTACTTAATACCAAACAAAAAAAATAAAATTGTTGAACATAAGTTTTATTTTTCAATTATACACATAAAACAGCCCATTTAATTAGGGTGAAGATTCCAATCCAGTAGTGTTGTCGAGCTGGAACGCTACGGAACGTCGTTCCGGTACTTCCTTTTTGAACAGGAACGCGTTCCGGAACTAAAGATGATTTCTGATAACGAGAATTGGCTGACGTATTGATTTCATGTATTGTTAAAAATATTTATGCAATATTGTTTGAGTATCTAATATGCGTATTTTATAATTTGTTAACTAATTTTTATTAAACATTCCTATTATTGTATATATATATATATATATATATACATACACATATACACAAAATGGGTTTCGTAATGATTTTTGTTTCCTTTCCTTTATATGCTATGTGAGGGGCCGATCCTGGCGACGGGCGAAAATTGGGGGAAATCTCCCCCCGTCGTCAAATTTGGAACATGAGACCGCACAGAGCGGCCGCCTACCCAGGATCGGACCTGTCTATATAATTATATATACGCGTTCCGGTAAAAAATAATTAGCACAACATCACTGTTCCAATCATAGGTAAAAGCAGCAGCAAAAGGAAAAAAATAGAATAAAATAAAGCCAAAGTCTTCCAGGGAAATGTCGCTAACAAAAGAGATACCGATACTCGACAGAAATGATTTGATTCTCTGTTGGTGTCGATTCGGCTAGGACAATTTCAGAGATTTGCTTCATTCATCCCCGTCGATGTCTACGGGTAGGCTTCGGTGCTTTTGACATCTTACTGTTGGATGGGGATCCGATTGGCAAGAAGAACCTGTCCCCTGCCCTCGAGATGCAGTCGGTTCTACAATCGAGATGATTAGGGGCGACGATCATCCGCTGGATTGTTCTTCTTCATCCAATATCGCGCGAGAGGTAGTGGCGATGTGGATGTTAATGGGCGACTCATGAACAGCTGCATTGATTTTTATTTGAGCCGGAGCGGGCTGCAAAAATTCGGGTTGAATGGGGGCGTAGATTACATCTTCGTCGTATCTGGAAACGGCACGTTCCATGGATGTCAAGCCTGAAACTTCTGTCAACTCTGGGTGTCCGTCGCTCCTAAAGTTTGCCTGGAGCAGGGCGTTTTCGGCTCTACGCCTCTGCCTCCGGCGACGATTTAGGTTAGGCTTGTGCTGTCTATTGGCCTGCGAGGTTCCGTCTGCAGGCGCGAAACTATCGCGGTTAGTTGATGAGTTTTCCGCATTGATCGGCAGGTGGTGTGCCGGAATTATATTAATCTGTTGAGCTAAGTTCCTGCTCGGTAAACGAGCTTGCATCTCCTTCTCGGTAAAAATCTGTCGGAGAGCTGCGCTTTGTTCGGGTATTGTAATCCGTTGGCTCCTCGTCTCTATTATAAGATCATCACAGGCACGAGAGAGCCACTTGATTTTCTTATATAGCTCCTTCGTGGCTTCGGGCGAGCACCAAGTGCCTTTAGGTTTTTCATACTTTTTTCGGAGAATTAAATTTTCCCGTTCCAGTTTTAAATAAAAATTTTCCTAAAGAAAATATGATTTAAAATTTAATGTTACTTAAAATTTGATTACTTTAAAATAATGTTAATTTGATGAATTGATTTTAAAATTAAACTATGATGTGTGCTCTACACTAGTTAAGACGGTAGGCTGCGATCAGTGAACCGGCCTACAGAAAATTAAAAATTTTTGTGTAGTTTTGATAGTAGCTATTTACAATTACCGTATGATAAGAAGTTTATCTGATTCACAGTATCACTACAATTTATGTGAAAATGTGCTGAGATAAGCAACGGTTCTACTTTTCAACTTATTATTTATGCAGCCTTTGATTACTATATCAACTAATGGTTTTTCGCCAAAATTCATTGCGTGAATTGTTAAATGAGTGGAATGCAAACAGCTCAGTTCGTCGTCATTTATTGGCTCAGGCAACTTAAATGGAACCTATCACTTACTACTCTTCTTGTAGAGTAATTCGTCTCCTATAGGTTTCTATTGAAAATAAATTATATAATTATTAGCTAAAATACGTGTCACTTGGTCGTCATCTTATATTGGAACATTTTACGCAAATTTAGTCGACCGATGCTTTCCCGCGTTCTACCACTATAACAAGACATCAAACTTCACGAGTCTTCAAAATTCTACTCTACCACTATTTACCCGGTCAAGCTGAAATTCAGAGATGGTTTGAAAAAAAATTTCCTGCTTAATGATCTATTAGAGATCACTCTTAATTCCCTTACATTATGGCGCCCTTCCGAATTTTAATCTGCTCGTCTCGACCGACGTTTCCATCAGCCGTTAAGAGTTGTAAAACGGTGCCCTGCGGATAAAGTCCTACGTCTTACGACTAGGCCTCGCCGCGAACAACCGAGTTGTCAAGAGTGCATGGCCAGCAACCACAACTAACGAAAGCGAACTCGTTAGCCGGACCACCAGCCTATCCTCTTGAGATCTATTTCTATACATATTATATATTTTATCGGGATCTCTCCATAAAAATATATATAGGAGCATCCAAAACATATTACAATGATTACAATAGTTTATTTAACATATAAATTACAAAAGAAAAATTAAAATACAATTCCTTACTTCGAAAATCAATTGAGAAATTTCACAAAGATAAGTTTTAAGATTTTGAGTTTTAGTAATAATTTGAAGTTAACTTGAGTTAGTTAGTAAGTTAGTTAAAATAATGAATTTGGTCACAGTTTATATAGTTGTTTCATGCATGTGTGCGACCAATAGGCGATTTTTCGCCATTTTAAGGGCTTTTATTATTTTTATTAATTTTAAAATATTTTTATAATTTTTTATGCATTTTTCTTTAGTTTTTGATATATTATTTTTATGTTATCGAATCTATTTGTTATTGTTATTTTTATGCAATATTCTTTTTAGCCCTTAAAATGTTGTTTCTTGGTCGCCGCTTCTGCCTATGTTTTTACTAAACCTTATTTTGCAAAGTTTCGGCAGTTTTATTTATTTCATATGTTTGTTTTTGCCTCTGTATGCTTTAATCGATTATATGTTTTAATTAATTTTGTTGTATTTTAATTTGTTTATTTGATGTTTTTATTTTATTTTTAGTTTCTGCTTGCGGTGCATGTGTATGTGCAGTGCCCATTTTCCTTATTTTTACTTTTTGTTTTAACTTACCTAACAATTTATATTTTGTTTTAATTTTGGCTTTGGGCCCAACACTTACCGTGTTTCCCCGAAAATAAGACACTGTCTTACTTTCTTTTTTGGTCCAAAATATGCACTAGGGCTTATTTTCGGGGGAGACAAAAATAAAAATAAATTTTTATTTAATATTTATTTATTTTACACAGAATACAGAAACTAAAATTTATTCATTTACAATCATGACATCTTCTTCTGGAACATCGTCATAAATCAAATTCTGACTACACAGGACTTCAAAGCCACTTTAAGAGTACATGATTCAATTATATACATATCATTATTCTAGGACTAAGGAATGGTATGTAAAAATAAACTCTGGCCCAGAAGTTATAGAGAAATAATTTCTTGATTTCTTCAACGAATATGACGGTTTATAATGTGGCAAGAGAGACGAATTAAAAATAAATGATATGTAAAGTAATTCAATGTAAAAATTGCTTAGATCCTTATCGAAACTCAACATTTACCAAGCAATTTCTGCTAGACAGTAAAATCCAATCAAGCTAGAAAAAGGAGGTCAAATAAAAGTCAACGAAAATTAAAACCATATAAAAGAAAATATCGTAGCCATATTTCAAACATTTTGATTATATTTTATTACTTATTTTATTTTTCAAATACAAACAGTGCAAACATCAGAATTAATACAAAATCATTTATTTTTAGAAACAAAATTTAGTTATTTACTTTCACTCCCATTTTACCTGTCCAGGGTTCCTTCAAATCGACTTTACAACCAAGATCTCTTAGAGCTGCCTTAGCCTCATCATCACATTCACGACCCAATTTCAAAACCACATTTAACCATTCCTCCAAGCCTGCCTCCAACATATCCGCCACCAATTCTGGACATCTTGCAACAACATTTCTCGTCGTTAAACAAACAGGTCGTAAAACATCAAAATGCTTTTTGTCTGCGTGAATTTGAATAGCTTGTTTCAACAGCTGCGGCAATCCCATTTGCACTAGACTGCGGGAGTTTTCCAGGGTTCTCAATGACACAGCCGACAGTGCTCCAAACCCATTAACGCAAGTGCTTTGGTTGTGAATATGGATATCCAATCCCCTTATCATTAGACCGAGACCATTTTTCTTGCCAATCTCAACTTTTACTTTATCATTCGCTGCTAAAGACTTTAACACGGCAAAAGAGGAAGTGACAATCTTTTGTGAGTTGATATGATTTTCTAGCGCCTCAATTATATAATCAACACCTCCTAAATCCAAAATCCGTTGACAGAATTCATTTCTCACAGACAACTTATCCAATGTATAGAACAACTCAACAACAACTCCTTCTGTTTCTCTTTCCTTGTATTCTGAATACAAAAATCATTTTAATAATAGTTAATGGTTCACATGAAACCTAATCAGGCATAGAAAGAAGAAAAAGTTTTATTTAGCATTTACTTTCATTCATATTTACTGGGAAATTAGAAATTTTGATAGACAAATATATATTTATTCAAATTTGATAGGTAATGGGAAATGTCTCCCACCAGCCAACTAAAAAATTGGTTAATAAAAAAGATTCTTTATTAAGTTTTGGATGCTAATGGAGCATTTTTAATGTGGAATATTGAGTAAAACATAAGCTAATGAACATTATCAAAACTCCCCCACCGGATTAATCACAGTATAGCTGCGTAAATAATTTACCGCCATTTTTGGTGATTACAATACCTGACTGGCTGTCTCCGTGCTCGGCTGAATTCCATACCTAATAATATGACATTGGAGGGAATTCGCTAAGCATTATTTAGTTTTTTTTGAATTAGGATTCGTGTTTTGTAAAATACAGATTACTGTTGAACTATTTGCATAGCGATAAGCTGTCAACTGTTACCAAGGTTACATTTATACAAACTTCATTGGAATTGTCCAAATTGTAAGCTGCGTCATCCACTTCGCTTTCGTAACCATTTATCCTTACCCCAATGCATATGGATTCTGTATATTTGGAGTTATAATTACTCATGTTGTGTTATGAAACATGAACTAAATATACCGAAACAAAGTGTTACAGACTGGATGAGTTTCATTAGTGAATTTTGCATTAATTGATGTCAAAACTCAGGTAATTTCAGAAGAATTAACGAAAGTGAAAATATATGAATGTTTTAGGGAAACGCAAATATCATCATGTTAGTATTTGGAGCTATGGAGTGTGAGAGTCGAATGTCTTTTATAGAGATTGTACCTGATAGAGAAATGGAATGCTCCAGGACAGTATAACCAACTAATAGTAGCAACATAAAAACAGCCGAAACCACCAGGTTTCAGCTTATCCGTATGGATTATGCCTACTCTTAGGAGTGGTTGGTAAAACCAAGCTTCGGGAGTATTAATTCAGACGGATTGCAATGCTGCAATGGTGTTAGTGAAATATCTTATGGAGCTTATTCCCATGACATTTCAGTCCACCAAGAACCTTTTGTGCATCCCGATAATACAACACGTACAATATTTCCGATGTTCTGCCAAACAAAAATTAAAAACTATGAAAGAAATCATAGGGCGTTTGTTACAGAGTGATTTAGTTAAAGTTATTTTACAAACATTCTTTGTCAAATTAAATGTATTTATCTCAAATAAACAATTTTTGGAAATTTCATTTCCTCGTTGTTTATTTGGAATAAATGCACTTTTTTGAAATTTGCCTTTACAAAATTTAGTTTATGCCACTATATTAGGATTAATCAGAAATATTATATCAAGAATATTAAAATTATGTTAAACACATACACACACAGGTAAAAATTATTGCAATATTCTCTTAACCACAAAATGTCAAATACGTCTCTATACACAAACATTGACTAATGAGGAATATTAAACATGAAATATATACAAAACTACACTAAATGACATTAAATTGAACCTAAAAACGACATTATATTGCACCTTAGATCTTAAATCAATAAAACTGACCAATATTAAATAACCGTGTCATAGCCAAAATTGATATTAGATAAGACTTGGGACATTATATAGGATCAAGAGGAAGGAAGATTTCACGTGAGAAATAAAATACCTGTGCAATCTCGGTTTACAAAATTTCTATAGTAAACATACTAATAATTAGACAATAAATTGCACCCACATTTTTTAAAATAAAAAAATAAATTATGAATTTTTATGAAGCCATTTGCGATGCTTTCATAGCATTAACTATTCTACGCAGAGGAAATCATTGAAATATGCAAGTTTGCCTTTTAAATTGATTTTAATTTATAAAAGTTTTTGCTGAATATATCTGCTGCTAAAAATGAATAATTGAAGTTATTGAAAGCGATTTTATAAGAAAATTAAAAATGGGATAAGAATAAAAGTTTAATATTCCGTCAATATCCGAAACGCTGCTATCAGTCAAATAGTCTGATTATGATAATTTAAGAAACTACTACCTCCTTATTAAAATATATTTCACAAAATGTCTAATGAAAGAAGATTTTTTTTTAGAAATCCAAAAATTTAAATTCAATTAAAAAAACCGTAATAAATTAATTAAATTTATCTTTAAATAAATTTTCATTAAAATTTTACAAAAAAAACTCATTAAAAAAATCCACGGTGCAATTTAATGCCTCCCAAGGCCCTATTAACCGGCCGTTGGTCGCGCCTGAGCGGATAACCGCCTCACAGGATTTACGATTTTAACTTGGAATATCGAATATTTCTTATTTATAATTCTTGGAAAGTAGAGGGACCCACAAATTAATACGTTTCAAAGGAAAAAACGGCATAAAAACCTGTTGGGGTTAGCCCGGCGCCACCGCGCGACCAACTGCGAGTTAAATGTCCCTCGGTGTAAGATAAGTTATAAGAACAGCCCTTCATTTAAAAGTAATTTCTAGAATTACTATATTCATCATTGCATACAAACCCGGAAACAAACAGGGAGTGCTGATAACATTCAAAATAACAATGGGTTTATAAAAATTCCGAGCACCCCCCCCCCTTCTAAATAAAAACTATATGACCTGAAAGCCGTCCTATAACACTATCAAAAATCCTCAACGCATTACGGCATTCAAAACCACCAGGGACAAGCTATACCCTCCTTTAATTAATAACATTTCCTAATACAACAAAATTTCCGCATACTACCCAAAAAAAATTAATAAATATCCTAAAAACTCACCGATGCATAATTTGAGAAGCACATCTAGACAATTAGTTTCTGTGACAATCATTTTAGCATTTTCAGTGCCTCGTCCAAACGTCACTCTGATGTCGTCATCTAGAATCAAACTACGGAGGAATAAGCAAATATCTTTGGCAAGTTCTTTTGATTTAGAACCAAACAAATCAAGCTGATTGACAGTAATGGGAATAATACAATTCGGTGAATTGATTAAAATTTGCCTATTTCCTTCGTGTTTCAAACAGCATTGAAATAGAATTCGATAGATTATTGCTTTACCGAGCTTGTCGAGTGAATCGGATTTAACTAAATTTACAATGTATTTTAAAAATTCTTCGTTTACAATATCCGGCTGGCCAGTAACGAGATAGCAAATTGTCAATAAACAATTATTAAGTGTCGACTTATTATTAAAAGAAATAATGTTTTTAAGTGCATTTTCTAAGGTAATGATCCCTTCATTTTTTGCTGCCATTATTCTGTATGCAATATCGGATTGATAATACTTCTGAATTGAATTCAAATAATTTTCCACTTTAGTAAAATCAATGTTTTCTTTTAATAATAAATCTTTCAGTCCATTCAAATCTAAAACTGATTGATGTATACCAATAATAATTTCATCATTTTCATATTTAAACATTGATTGATCAGTGATAATATTAAATAAATTAACTCCCTTAAAGAAAATGTAATAATTTTTAAATATTTTAATTCTACCTGTGCTTCAAATTGATTTTTTGCTTCGATAATTGCTGAATCTATTTTCATGTCAAATAATTCCATATTTTCTTTAACCACATTATTAAATGTGTCTTGAGATATCATTTTAGCCATTGAACTTCAAAAATAAACAAATAAAAATAAAGCTTAAAAAATTCCATACCTTCACTATTAATAACGACAATTTATTAGTAACTAATGGTTAGAAAGCTTATCACTTTGAAAAATATAAACAATCTAGAAATTAAATATCAATTTTAAAATTCAAAAACAATATTCTTAACAATTTGAAGTAATAATGATTTTAAAATTGTTCTAGATTGTGATAATTTAAAATATTTATTATTTTAAATAAATAATATTAAAGCTAGATATATTTTGTAAATTCAAATTATTAAAATAAAATATCGGGATAAAATGAAAAGAATTCTTTAAAAATAAAAGAGCTCAATGTGCGCCTACTAGTATTTTACGAGAAAAGAAAATCATTAAAAATTAATTCAAAAATATTTTAAAATTAACAATATATAATTCGAGTTCATTATTATGGTGGGTTACAGGGTTTCGTTATTTGTTTGAATCCACCTGTGGTTGCCCCAGTAACGCCATACAAAATGATGCTAACCGCCACTTGGCACCCGTTGCTAGGCAACGTTGGTAATGTGTTCAAGTGGTGGATTGTCCGCAAAAATTGAGTATTATTGCTAGTACTGTAATTGCTCGGACAACCCTAGGGTTCACGAGCTGTCGATAGAAGACTTATGCTCGCTTTGCTTTGTCCCTTGTAGAAATTCAAGATTAGGTTCTTATTTGACTGCGAAAAAATGAGACGAAGATTCGGTGACGTGATGCGAGTATTTATGATAACGCTGGCATACAAATGTATCTAAGAGACAAATTAACTATGAATATGACTACTCTATTCGAATCAACAAAAACACGCAGCATTTATGAGTTAATGGGTTTGAAGCTGGGTTGCTCGACGTCGGGCACGCTCCTTACGTCCCGGCCGACAATTATTTGGTGGAGCGATGGACTGGTCAGCGGATCGAATACTTTTCTGCGGCATCTGGGAAAGGGCGAAGACGAGCGGATATGTTACCGCTTCCCCCTCCCGACAGACAGCTAGGGCGACTTCTAGTCCTCGGATTTGAGTGCGCAGGCTCTGATTGAGCTGTCGCTCTTCTGCCCAGCCTTTCTGTGCGCCGTGAATCGGTGGTAGACAGCTTTCATTTTTGCTGGATCTGACCATGTTGCCTTTATCTGCTGTATTTCGCGGGTCATTTGGATAATTTGGGTGAGCAGATCCGCGTTTGACCGCCTCGCGTGATCCAGTTCGTTTTGCAGTATTTGTAGGGAAGACATCACTATAATAAAAGAGAACCTTTTAATTTCTTATCGACTTAATTAAATCATAATTTATCCATTAAACAAAAAATTATGGGACGAATCTATCTATAAGGAGAAATAACACGAACGACATTTAATTTTGAAATCATTTACAACATGAACATTGTAGCTATTGTCTTTATTCCTCGGGGAAATGTCTTTTTAGGCTTTTCTTCAGAGCCGCCACCGTATAGGGCCGTCTGGTATCGCGGACTGGGCGAGGTGGGTAAGCCTCCGCAATACCCCCGACGCGGATGTCCACCTCTACGTTCGCGAGGTACATCCGGGCTTTTATCACATTGAGATCCACCTGCTCCTGCACCCTTTCCCAATGGGTGAGGAGGTTCCGAGCATGCTCGTATGTCTCTTCGGCGGGATATTGTTGACCGGCGAGTCCGCAAGGGTCCGTTTCGAGACCCAATAGTCTCCAAGTGGTAGGGTATGACCACTGTGGTCGAAGTTTGCTGATGACATCAGCGGCTTGTGGTGCCTTCCTCGGGTGCTTTTCGTTAGGTGCTTGTGTAGTAGTCCAATCGAGCGGCATGATCTGAAACGATATTGTGGATAACCCATTAAGTACGTAAAATTTGAAATGAAATTTATCCAAACCGGCTGCACGGTTTGATGTTCGTTAGTTATTTTTGGAAGTGTCATGGTGAAATAATTATTAATGGGGTCGGTGAAAGAAGAACATCTATCGGAATTCGTAATGATTGTTGGTCGTTCCAAAATTGTTAACACTCGCGAATTAAACTCTTTATTAAACGACCATAGAACTCTTTCCTATGACAATCAATACGTTGTAATCTACGGGTATTTCAGGCCAACTTTTGGTTCATAGACTAAACAACACTTCTCATAATTAAGATATTGAATTTATTTTGTACCTAATTAACCGGTGATCGGTACAGTGTTTGAGGGGCGAAATTGTGTCGGGGTATCTAGAATTTATTCAATGTGAAAGCGTTCAAACCATCATTCTAGTTTATGCAAGTAGCATCCAGAAGCGCGAAGGGAATAACCTATTTCTCGGACTTTCAAAGGTTCACGAGTATTCTCATTCGGAGAGGGCGGAATGAATTGGTAATTTGGCGGAATTCTTTTGAAAGTTACTATCTGATTTGGGTACTATGCTAATATGGGTGATTATAGTTAAATAAATGATTAAATCTTGTTTAGAACTAGGTTATGAGAGATCATTATTTATTGCCGTTTGTAGTTTTAAACGTGAAATAATTTATTTACGTAAAAGGGATGTTGTAAATTCATAATTCGATCGATGATGGTCTATCGTGACAGCGGCGCGTTTCCGTTGGATAAATTTGCGCGTTCAGAAGTCGTCGTCAATGATTAACCGGATTTCCGGTTAAATGGAATTTTGATTGCTTGTCGGTTAGGTTTAACTTTATGTTTGGTAGTAATTGATGATTCTAACTTAGTCAGGATGCTATTTTACTAGTCGGTATTATTCGAGAGTATTTTGGTGGATTGGCATGATCTCGTGGTGAAATTTTCGACATGATTCAATATCCGGCATATTACGCTGATTGGTCATTTCGATGCATCTCTATGTCATGGAATTTTTATTCATTTTGCACGGGTTGGAATCCTGGTTATATCGCCCGATTTATTTCGAAATTTTGGAACGGGTTACCATTTCTATTTGTTGGATTTTAACTTTCTCGAAATGTTTGCAGTACTTCTATTATCGCTATTGGATTTCTGCTAATGATTAACTTATTACTTCGACGTTAACAATTGGAATTTTATGGATGATAAATTGGTTCAGATTCTACACTAGTAGTTAGCCGATTTCTGTATGATTTTTATTTGGTTCAGATAATACATTTTTGTCGTTGGTTTTAATCTTACAGGGGATAGTCGTGGAAACCCTTGGTTCTCAAACTGGTTTGGGTTCTTATCAGTAGTTAAACAAACATTATCGTCAAGTTAATTTTGTTTTGTTTCCCATCGACTTAAGCTATTCACAGTTCTGATTCCTATCAATATCGATTTGATCTAACAATGCTGTAAATTTTAACTCCTATAATGGTAATCTTGTGTTAATAAACAGATATTTATTTTCCATTTGCAGAATTATTTATTTCTATGCTTAAATTTTAATTAATAAATTACCCATTTCTAATCAACGATTACTGTATTTCTAGTCAATGACTTAAATCAAACATTACCTTAACAAATGATTTAAATTTTTTAATCCATGATTTATTTAGTTTTTATTAATGATTACACTAATTCTAATCGATGAGTTACTTCATCTTCAACCAAAAGGTTGCTTTGATTTGAAGCAATGAATTACTTTACTTTGATTAACAAATTACCTTAGTTGAACCACTGAATTTACTTTTAATCAACGAGTTAAGTTACTTTTAACCTATTTTAACTACTCTATTTTGCTCCATGAATCTATATTAATTTACCGAGAAATTTGTTTCCTACATTAATACATTTCATTACCCTTTTAATTTATAGTTACTTTAATTTAATTCAACGATTGGTATTAATTACCATCACTCGAATTACTTGTTTTTTCTTTAAATCGATAAATTACTTTAAGCAATAGTCTACTTCATAAATTATTTCACTATTTTAATCAAAGCTCTACTTTACTTTTACTCGAAGGTTTACTAGTTTATTTTTATTCGAATTACTTTAATTTTGATCAATGGATTAACTTAATTCAATCAATGTGATGCTTATTTTTACCCCATCATCGTTAATTTTAATCAATAATTTAATTGAGTCAATGAATTACTTGTTAAGTGATTTTACTATTTTATTCATTTTAGTATACCGACAATTAATTTACTTCTAATTTAGTTATATCAACGATTTCAATTTAATTTATTCCCGTACCCTTTCCCTTTAATAGACCTTAGGCGCGTTTTGTGTTTACATTATATTTACTGAGTGCCCACTGGACTACTCGATGTGATGATTTTGAGCCGTGTGTAATAGAATTTTAGGTCGATTTTACAGAAATGAGGAACGAGGAAGCAGCCAAAAAGACTTCTTCCTTATTCCTCGTTTCATCTATATGGATAATATTGACGTTCCGACCCCTGCGTTCCGCACGCTGAGTCTTCACGGGTACATATCATTGGCGATTTTCCACGCTCTTACACAAATCTGTACTATGTAGATTTTACTATCTTGCAATATGTGTTGGCTGTGGGCCGGAAAAATTTCGACAGATTAACTGATTAAATTTAAATATGCAAAACAATTTATAAATAATATAAATATTTATTAATTATGTAACAAATAAACATAAATTACCATACGTTCCATTCCAAATAAAAATAAAAAATCATAATATCGCATAGTAAAAGTAAAATGCCTCTCCCCCCACGCCAACATCCAAGCAGAGCTCTACCGAGGTTGCGAGGATGGGACGTGGAGAGAGGGCTCCACAATAAAACATTTCTTACCTAAAAATAAGATTTTAAACAAGATTCAAAGGTAATTTGAAAAATGGTTTTTCGGTTAGTTTTAATGTGAAAATGGATCAGTATTTATACCTATTTTCTGTCCCTAACCTCGCATGTTAAATTTGATGCAGTAAAACAAAATTCGACCTTGTTATTTTCTAGTGAATTCTATTCTTTAATTTTATTATTTTTCAATTTATTTTACTAATTTTTCGTTTAGAATTTTTATTGAATTATTACTAATTCAAATTTTTTGATTTAAGTTCCATTTTCATGAACTTTTATTAATTTTTCAATTTTGTCGAATTTGTTGGGTTTTCTTGTTATGTTTGTGTTGGTATCGTGCGAATCTTGGTGCGTTTTGTTATTATTTTAATTTATTTTTATGTTTATTAATTTATATTTAATTCTCTTTTTTTCTCATATTTGATAGGGTTTAATTGATGTTTCAATAGGTTTATTTAAATTTGCATGTTATATTCGCGTGTGTGTTACTGATCCATTTAAACATTTTCCAAGGCCATATGTGTTCTGGCCCAACAATTATTGTTGGGCCAACACACAAATAGCCTTGAGAATTGTTTAAATGCATCAGTAATACAGCACGAAAACCCAGCACCAAGAAAACTTAAAATACAATATACAACACCAATTAAACATTTTAAAATCTGAGAGAATATAAATAAATATAAAATCAAAAACGTGAAAGTAAAATAAAATAAATACAAAATGCATCAAGAACCGCACGAAATCTACATAAAAAATAACATAATAACAAGAAAATTTGACCGTAAAATGACCATTTATATAAAAGTAAAAATTAATGAATTAAATGAATAAAAATAAAATATTTTTGACTGAATAAATTTAATTAAAAATGTTAAAAATAAATTACCAATTTAAATTAAGAAATAAATAAAAATTTAATTTAGATAACACAAATAATTTCAATGTCGAATTTTGTTTAATCGCAGTAAAATTAACACGCAAAGTTAAGGCCAAATAGTAGGTATATATACTGATGTGTTTTCACAAATTTTCAGCACCAAATTGACAACAAAATTTCAACTAAATTACAGGCTGTATGCAGAGAGAAAAATTTCATTTTACTGTTAGCTTTATCTGGTCAAATTGATTTTAAATTACTGTTGTCGATTTGTGGTATTACTTTCCTGTATAATTTTTCAATTGCCTACAATTATGGAATTTTACGATATGGAATGAAGAATTTATATGGAGAATCTGTAGTAATTTTTCGATTGCCTGCAGTTATGGAATTTTATGATATGAAATGAAGAATTTATATGGAGAATCGGTAAATTTATATGAAGAATATACATTTATGCCTCGAAACTTTTATCGAATTTAGATGGTAACATTTAATTTTTTAAATTTTTTTTATTTTGTGGCCCACAGCCAAAACAAACTGCAAGTAATTAAAATTACACATAACCTATCGAACCATGTAAGTGCGTTGAATACCGCCAATGATTCATGCCCGTGAAGGCTCCAGCGTGCGGAACGCAGGAGCTGGAACGTCAATATTATCCGTACATAGGGGAAATTGGAGGGTAAATGAGTAGACCGTTGGCTGCTCCTTCATCATCCGTTTCCTAAAAAATTGACATAAAATTTTTAACAACAATCGGCTCAAAATATCTAACACCGAGTAGTCCAGTGGGTACTCATTAAATATAATATGAACATACATAGATCTTAAGGACAAAGAAAGGGAATGGGTAGTGGGGAAAATTGCGAAATCGTTGCAACAGTTAAAATGAATAGCCATCGGAAAAAGATTGATCCGAACGACTAAAATCATGGAAAATAATATTTTTAAATAATTTATAAGAATTAAATAAATTATGTTGAATTGAGACGGAAAATATGGGAGGGACGCTACTCAAATTTTCCGAATCAATTAAAATACTTATCAAAGTTAACAAAGTAAAAGTAGAATTCGGCTCAATAATTGATAGAATATCCGGATGAAACCATAAAATAAAGGCGGAACGCTGCTCAAATTTCCCGAATTGATTAAATACTTATCAGAAATAATAAAATAAAAGTGAACTGCGGCTCAACTATTGGTATAAGATTATTATAAAACTGTAAAATAAGGGCAGAATGCTGCTCAAATTTTCTGAATTAATTCAAGTACTTAACAAAAGTAGTAAAGTAAAGATGGAGCGCGTAAAATAAGGGCGGAACGCTGCTCAAATTTTCCGAATCATTAAAATACTAATAGAAAATGGTAAAGTAAAAGTGGAATGTTGTTCGATTGTTAGTAGGATAATCTGATTAAACCGAAAAATAGGGGCGGAACGCTGCTAAAATTTTTCGAACTAACAAAAATACTTTGTCGAAAATTATAAAATAAGAATGGGTTACGGCTAATGTTGTATATCAATAAAATATTTTATAAAGCTGAGGAATAAGGAAGGATCCCTACTAAAAACTCGATGATAATAATGATCATAGTAAAGATAATGGTAATTATAATAGTAATGATAATGGTAATTATAATAATAGCAACAATAATAATAATAATAATAATAATAATAATAATAATAATTATAATAATAATAGTGCTAATAATAATAGTAGTAATAATAATATACATAATGGTAATTATAGTAATAAGAATATTAATAAATGTAATAATCGTAACAATTAATAAAGATAATACCTATAATAGTAACAAGGATAGGGCTAGTAGACATAGTAGTTTAATAGGGATAAGGATAAAAGAGATACTGAGTATGTTTAACATAAATAAAGGGTGTACAGGCCATGGCAAAAGTCGATAATACTGACAACGATAAGAAGGACTAGGCGAATGGACTTAACGATAAATGATATGAGAGTATAGGTTAATATTTGAAGGAGATAGTAGAATAATGGGACCTAAAAATCAAAATCGAGCACAGGCCTTCTATCGGCAGCTCGTTGGACCTACGGATCGTTCGGTCAATTATAGCATTAGCAATAGCGCTCACTTTTTGCGGACGATCTACCCACTCGAACACAGTTCCAACGTTGCTTAGCGACGGGTGTCGAGTGGTAAGCGTAAGATATTTGTATGGGGTTGTCTGGGTAACAACCATATAGTTTCAAAATATCTAAACCCAGAAACCCACCATTATAATATTTCTTCTTCGCAAAATTACTCCATTACTCCAAATTATGGGCTTCAGGTCATTTGAAGTTTTACAAAACCAACGTCGCGAGATATTTTAAAATCATCGAAAACGCATGGAATGGAGTAATTAACAGAGTACTTTCTTATACGTGAAGAAAACTGTGCTCTTATTGCAGTCCCCAATCTATGCACCTGATGGGTAAAAGATATAAGATTTTCGCTGTCACTTGCAAGGGATACCCACCAGATGCGCACACAAGAGATATAACCATTGGATACCCGTCAAAATGACGTTGGAAATATATTCCAATGGGCGGTTTCAAGTAAAAGATGAGCCATACTTCCATGACTCCTAATACCCTAGAAAACCTTTGGGTTCACGAGCTACCATAGAAGGTATTCACGCTCATTTTAATTATAGGTCCCTTTGTTATTAATTTTATTGAAATAGTATCGATCCTTTGATCACTATAATTTAATTGATTTTGACTTCTATTCGTTTACTTTTAATTTAAGGCTGCATTAAAGTTGAAAGTTGGATGACATCTATGGGAGGTCTTTGGTAACTAATTTGAATCCACTAAAAGAAATAAAAACCCTTTTAACCTCTGAATCCGACCCCTTTTACCATTCTAAAATACGGTAAAATTCCTATTGGTCAAAGTCGAGGAATTTATTAGTTTCTATTTTTAGATCTCGGAGAAAAATATATTGTTTAATTTTAACACCACTAATCGCTGAGAGGTAAGATTTATGTAGGTCAATTATTATTGATTCATTTATAAATTTTTTAGGTTTAGGATTTCCGTAATTTTTCTACGAATTTGGAGTTTTTTCCATATTATTCCCCTTTCTGTTCAAAATCCAGCTCCACGTTGTTGGAATTCTTGGTGGCAGGGTCGTGGATGACCGGTAAGATTAATATTTCATTTAATAATATTATTATACTGCTTCTAGAGCCGAATTCAATACTCAAGACAGAAGGAGAATTTGAGGTATTTTTCTCATTTGGAACCAATAAGAAAAATTAAACAAAATTGGAATTTAACACAAAATTTTTTTGAATCTCAAGAAAAGAATTTTTTCAGAAATATAGTCGATTCTTCTAGACAATCTTGGGCTAATATCGGGATTAAATTTGTAGAATTGTGTCATTCTCTCATTGGAATTTACTCGTCTTTTCTCTTTCGTGGCAGCATCGGCCACTATATTTCCGATCGCCTTGTCAGATGAAATAATACAAGATTTGGAACCAATAAAATTTGAAGACAATTTGATGAAACAAGTTAATGTTGCTAAAGTTTAATGATTTTTGATTCTTTTTAAATGTTTTTATTTATTTTTTCATATTTTTTGTATTTTTCTACTCTTTTTTCTACTTTTTGTATTATTTAATGTTGAGTAGGCTATTTTTGATGATTTCCCGTCCATTAGCATTTTGCGGGCCCTGATTTTATCGGATGTTGTGCCAGATAAACAACAATTTAAAATATTTTTTTTTGCCCGACAAATCTAATTATATCCCCGGTGAATAACATGAGGCTATAGGTGAATGAGGATGATATTCAAAATCTTGAAAAAAAGCCAAGAGAACAGCAAATAGTTCTGCATCATGATAAATAGCACAAAGCTACAGAGGAGATCTCGTCTGATAAAGAAACGAAAGAGGCTGAGAAAGTCATCATTGCAAATGAGATTAAAGATATCTGTAAAATATGGAAAAGTGTAACATTTTGTAGAAAAGTAGTATATGAGTGGTGGTAATAGTTATAGTAAACTTGTCGCTGTCTTTAGAAGATCTGTGATTGTATTGCCTAAAACCACCACCTATCATCAGCTTGGCATACAATTACAAAGCTGTAAGCACCTCCTTTGAAAGTGCCATCGAGTGGAGCATTTGACATCCGTAGAAGTTCTGGAGCAGTCCAAAAAAGATCTTAAAGTTGAGAAAAGAAAAATATTATCTGAACAATAATTGTAAATATTTTATTATTTTATTGTTGATTTTCTGAAAAGATTTCAAAAAATAAATATCAGTCTCATAGTTATTTGATAAAAACATATTCAACTTCCTCGTCTGCAGGAGGTCTAAGTGAATTTAATCCAGAACGCCTGTCTTCCTCACTCCTCGCTCCTCCCTCCTACCCTTCCACTCTCCATCCTTTCACATTATAAGTAGCCAAAAACTCAAAGCGTTTTAGCAAAATATTTATCTTCATTCTTTCAAAACATACCATCGAAATCTCCACAATCATCTACATCAAAGGTCTCCAAACATTTCATTCCGAGGACCGGATTAACTATCAAACAGCAGTTCAGTGGACGATTACATACTCGAAGTCCAAATAAAAAAGAGTCAAAAGATGGATATTGTTTTTAATTATTTATTTAATATTATTTACTTCAGCTATTATTTAATAATCCAATAACACACAACACAGGAAGACCTGTATTAAAGGGAATTGTGCAATTGTTTCCTGAGTGCTAAAATAGCAGAAATTTTGGGGTTTAGATTTGATCTCCTTAACATCAGCAGTGACCTTAGATTATCATCGGACAAGGTCTTTATCAAATGGTTCTTCACGTATTTCATTCTTCAATGTGTTTCTACACAAAAATGTTGTTCCAAAGATTGAAAGGTACCTTGATGCAAACGTTTTGACATAAGGAAAGTTTTCCTTGGGAAGAAACTGGTAAATTCTCAACGGTCCAATTTTGAACCTCATCACATCGACCGTGAACACTAGCAGAAAAAGAAAGTAGGGACATAGATTTGACAATGTAGTAACTGGTTGGAAAACATAACGTCCACGTCAGCGGCAGCTAATCTTAGCAAGATAGAGATAAATTTCCATAATTTTTTCGTAGATACAAAGTTTTCCGCGTGCCGGATGAAAAGCCTCGTGAGCCTTTTTTTGGAGTCCCTTGATCTATATAATTCTCTAATACAAGACACATTGCATTGGGATAATTAATTCACTTGAGGTTTTAATACTCGGAACTTTTGTTTTACGGACCATTCAGGCTTCCATGCATTAGGTAGATTTAGCTGAATTGGTCTCAGAGTTGGCCAGAGTCAGTTCACGATAGGCGAGTTGAGATGTAGAAAATATCAAGGCGTAAGCGACGATTTACATTCTTGGCTGGTCGATAATGTGGTTTCCAGAGCCAATATTTGAACTTTCAAGGCCTGGCTCTTCAATTGTTACTGTTAATGAGATTTTGGGTAAGAACTACATCGCCGTTAAAATATCTTGTATGTACTCGACTAGAATAAGTTCTGTTAAAAGCTTTTAATTTCACCTTTTGCTTGCCACAAATCTCCTTCCAAATATATGAATAGGTTTCAATATTTAATTAAACGAATGTAAATTATTATGGTAAATGAAAGCTTAAAATTAAATTGAAAGATTAAATGTTTCAATTCATATCACATACATCATTCCTACCATTATACACCTAGAATAGTATTAAATTGTACTTTAATGCCAATTAAATATTATCTATTGATGAATTAGTTTACTTATTTCAGAAATTTTGCGCCCTTATTTTACAGATTTGAAAATAAACAATTCACCCAGATTCGAAATATGATTTAAATTATTCATCTTTCATGATTTAGGTCGTTCGGATTAATCCTTTTCTCACAGCTATTCATTCTAACTGTTGCAACGATTTTGTGATTTTCCTGTACCCTGTCATTCTCTTTAACTTTAGGATCTATTTGTGTCTATGTTATAGATTAGTAGGTGCTCACCGATCTATTCGATATTAAAACTTTGAGCCAAGTTGTTGCAATGATTTTAGATTGATTTTATTGACATTGGGGAACGAGTGTCAGGCTACAACACTCTCTATTTTCTTCCAAATGTCACTATTTTAGTCATTTAACGTTCCATCACGCTGTACTCACGTACAGAACTTCACGATCACTGAGCCGTTGCACATAAAATGCTCTTACAGTCCAATATGTGCACAAATTTAATAACTATCGGTATGTAGTATCTATGGGCCGGAAAAGCTTATATGACAAGAGACAGTCACTCCACAAAATATATCCTTCGTATCAGAAATTCATATACTCATCGTAAAATCATTCTTTTATTCATATGGTAGTTCATTTTCAATGACAATTCTATTTCATATACCATTTAAGAATTAAAGCATTCAAAAAAGTGCTAATTGCTTGAATGCGCGGTTCAAAGAGTATTCACACGCGGAGAATGCAAAATTCTCACTGTCAAGAAATACTGAAAATTTGTGAAAACAAATAAGTATTTATAGTCCTAATAATTGATATATATATATACATTGATACGATTAAACAAAATTTGACCTAGAATTATATATATATATTAAATACATTTTATTTTCTTTAATTTTTTATTTATTTCGAAAAATTTAAAGATTTTTTTTAATTTTAATTTTTCTAATTAAACTTATTTTAGTTTTTTATTAAATATATTTTCATCTGTTGGACTTTTATAAATTTGCCAAATTTTTAGGTAAATTTTCGGTTTTTGCGCTGTGTTTATATATCTTTCGTGATAATCTTGGAGCATTTTGTGAATTATTTTATTTTTCAGTTAATGTTTTTTATGTTTATCTTGGATTTTAGGTTGTTTATTTGGTATTATATGTATAAATTGAGTTATCTTGGTACTGGGTTTTTATGATTTGTAACTGATTCGTTTAAACAATTTTTAAGGTATTTTAGACTCTGGGCCCAAGACTCCTGACAGAAGGAAGTATTGACTCTTGAATAGAATAGGAAGAGGATGGGACTTTATAATTGTTGGGTTTTAATAAATAAAATAATAATAGTCGGTGTTACTGACTCCACGTGTTCTATAAAAATCAATTACACAAACGATACTCAACGTGATTTGTATTCAAAGCTTTATTATACAATTTATCAATCACAAAATTTCAATTAACGTTTAATTGACTATCCGGTAGATTCCGTTGTGATTATTTGGTTCCATACACATTATAATAATAATCACCGTTAACCGATTTGATACACGATTCGATTTTGTGTTTAACCTACTGAATTCCTCTTATTATTCTACTACTTTACTCATAATAACTAATTTAAATCCTCAATCTATAATAATTAGCCAGATTCCTTAATCCTATTTTCAGTTTCTTCGTCCCTATCTGAGCCAAAATGCCAATTACTTCTGAGTTGGAGTTCCATCCAACCAAATTGCTTCCGCTTAACAGCCTTTGTTTCGCGGTTTTGTTCATCTTTTCGTCGTAGAAAAAAATAACTAATTGCTTCACCATGCAACTTCCATATTATAATCTTTTTCTACTGGTCCCTATTAATCATAATGTCATAATAATGCTTTCCAAAATCAACTTTGTTTGTTTTTCCTTTTGTTAACAAAAAATTTGCTTTTACTTAATTTATTATTTAATTAACGATTTTCTGTTTTTGTACTATTTTATTGCTTTTCGACTGTTTCTGAACGTATTCTGATAAATCCATTCTTACCATGACATTCACCTTCATCTATATTTGACTCATTTTTCAAATTTGAATTTAGTAATTTATTGATTTTCTACGCTTTCGAATTCCTTGTCTTTCAATTTTAATTACATGACAAACTATTATCCCGTTAAAAAACTTTTTAATTTAACAACCGTAACATAATCAAAATCGAGCACGGGCTTTTCTACACAAGAACTTCAGTTAACATTTCCGTTTATCTCAGTAAAAAAAACGAAACGTTTATTTTAATTCAAATTCCACAAATTTTTTCCAGATAAATCTTGATTTTATATCTTAAAATTCCATCAATCTTAACAAAACAATTCAGATAAATCTGGAAAAAAACAAAGTATTCCAATATCAAGAATGTTAAATTCACAGGCGCGATACTTAAAAATTAGAACGCGTACATAAATGCTTGTTAGATGTTGTGAAAATATCTTCGTTTAGTTCAAAATCGTAAGTCATTAAAAGTACAAAATTTATTCAAATCCAAAATATATCTTCTGTATTTCCGAATATTTAAACCAAATTAACACCGGCATTTATTTTTATTTTAACATTTAATTTTATTCAAAATATAAATTTTCACCATTAAAATATAAAAAAAACACTTATTTTATTTAATAATTGGTATAATAATTTTTAATTATAATTTTTATAATTTTTTAATAATTGGCCTATCGAACACTAATCGACTTAAAATTATTTTATTAATACTAATCTCATTTGGTACCTGCTATATTAATATTAAATATTTTAAAATGATTTTGCCCATTAATTTATTATTTGAATTTTTAAAATTTAATGTGTTATACACAATTTTTTCTAAACTTAAATTTATTTTCACTCTTGGTATAATCATTACAGTTTGCATCTCACAAAAATTATTTAAATATCACTCGATAATTAATATTGATAATTGATGGTTATGCTTTAGAATTTATTGATCTATTGCGAACTAACAAAAAATCCTTTATGGATCTATATAAGCAGATGATATTTCTCAAGTTATTCTATAATTTTACATAAAAATATAAGAAAAGTATAAAGATGAAATAATTTCTAAATAAAAAATAACTCTGATATATTAATAAAATATGAATATAGATTTTCTTCAATATTGATGGTCCTATGTCCGGTGTAATTCTTACACAGCAGTTGACTTTGAGCATTTAGCTGATTTGACTTTATCAAATGTACAAATGTGATGCTGGATGTGATAAGGTGGCTGTGAATCTAGTAAGGTACAATGATTTTCAAGGATATTAACGGGATCTGTACTGATTTCTGCATTCACTCGAGAGCGATTTATCAAAGAAATCGGTGCAGAAGGACCCGGTCTGTTGGCAAAATTTAGAGCTGATAAATTGACATAGAAATCATATTCTTTAGCCAAAGTAACATCGTGCTGTGTTGGATTCAGCCGTTCAGTGAACTGATCGTCTGTAAATTTATTCGTGACATAAATATTGGAGTTCTCACCATCAATATCTTCAAGAGAAAACCTTTGAAATGTGGATTGGTGGGGTTTGAGAATTGATAATTCATAGAAATCACTCTGCTCAATATTTGGTTTAGGATTGGTGTCTGAATATTTGGTTCGGTTTCTTTTTTTAAATAAAATAATTACTATAAATGAAAGTAATATGGTCAGCGTACAGACGGAGATTACAATGGTCAAAATTTGTGCTGGTGTGAGACATAATGAATCGGAACATGGGACTTTATCTGAAGTGACAAGATATGGTTAAATTATCAAAATATGTATAATATATAATAATTTATTTTTTTATTATTATTAGTAATATTATTATAATTATAATTATAATTATTATTATTATTATTATTATTATTATTGCTGTTATTATTATTATTATGTTTGTTATTGTTGTTGTTGCTGTTGTTATTATTATTATTATTATTATTATTATTATTATTATTATTATTATTATTATTATTATTATTATTATTATTATTATTATTATTATTAAGTTAAGACTATTTACAATTGCTTTGAGACTACGAAAAAACTTACGGTTGCATCCAATTTAAACAATCAATATTTTTACGGAGCACAATTTTATATGATAATATAATAATTATAATTATAATTGTTAATACCATTAAACTTTTTATATTACGGTGACCAAACGTATGCATTGTGTGGTACAGTCCAACTTTGTGAACAGTGGTCCCATATCGTCAACTGTACCACATTTTGTACCATATTTTATTCGCCGTGGTCATCATTTTTTTATTTAAATTTGCCAAAGTTTTTATTCGTTTTTATCCATATTTTAATAAACGAGTGCACTACCAATATTATTTTTTTTAAACATCTCTATTAATTCAATGTTTTTTGAGAATGTTAAGCTTATTTTAAATCGTTCATTTCTATAATTATTTTTTTTAAACTTTTTTGCATATTCCTCATTTTATTCTGATCTTAAGATAGATGATTCTCAAGTATAATATTGGGATTGTTTTTATTACTTCTTAATAAATTTTATTTTTTATAATTTCAACTGATTAAAACACGAAAATTCGAAGTTATCTTTTTACTAATTTTTTTGTTATTTTTTGAATAATAATAATTAATTTTCAATTAAAAATTTGATATTTTTTGAAACAAAATAATTTATTAATTTATAATTTATTTTCATTTTAATAAAAGATCAAAAACTATAATTTTATGCAACACAAATTTTCCGCTTTGTTTATCGTAAAATAACAAAATTTGCATTATATTGAATTAAAATTTTTGATCTTTTTTAGAATGAAAATATATGAAAAACAAAATATTTAATACTATTAATTTGATTCGAACAAAATACACAAATAATGGTTGTTTTTACATATTCAATGCTATTAAACATATTTTAACTTATTTTAATATTTTACATATATTAAAAATAAAAAAACAACAATTATATTTGTATTTTGTTTAAATTAAAATAATAGATTATTTTGCTGCGAAATATTTCAATTTTTAAATGAGAATTATTCGAATATTTAATGACAGGCAAATTTCAAAGTAAAACCATCAATTATTTCTGAATATAAAATTTCATTTCCATTGTCTGGCTTCCTGATCAATTTATTTTTTAAAAGATAAAATATGTAATTTAATTTTAATTTTTTATCAAGGTTATTTTTCTTCATTTATTTTGGACAAAGTTTCAAATATGAGTCGCAATCTTACATTTTATTTTTTTGCTATTGGATTGCATTAGAAATGTATAGTCGCTAATAAGGTTTTATCTTAATATAAAAACATCTTAAAACAGTGCTTCTTAAAGTGGGAAGGGGTCCGCGGACCAGCATCAGTTTATGAAATCCACACTCCCGTTTCGCAGCGTGGGTTAAGTAACAGGGTAAGAGAAATCTAGTCTAAATACTTTCTCATTTTAGTCTTTAAGTCCCTTTTTAAAAATAATGAGATTGTTCTTTTCACTCTACTGGATAATGTGGTAATTATAAGTGAATGAAAAACTTCCTTCTTATGTAAGTAAATAATTAATAGCATTATTCATAAGCATTATCTCGGTAGTTTTGCAAAACATCACTGAACACTCTAACTGTTCCTGTTAGAAATGGACGCCTACTTTTGAAACTATATTGAATATTTGATGTTAAAAGTGAACCATATAATTAATAAATTGAGACCAAGATAGACTGCAACCAGCCTAAAAGCTACAATATTTGCCAAGCATGCATTAATATAAATTTCATACTTTCTATAAATCAAAAATATATTGAGTGGTACGTGAAATTCCAAAATTTTACCAAGGGGTTTGAAAACAGTCAAAGATAGCCAAGCACTGGTATTAATCAAACTATTTTGACACTACTGATATGACTATACTATTTAGCGATTTTAAATCATTCATTTAACATACAATTAATAAGTTCAAATAAACATCCAAAAACAATATAGATTTAATGAATGTTGATCATTTGAACACTCAGAAATACACACTTTGTCATTATTAATAAGCCATTCAATACGTAGTTCGTAAAAATTACAAATTACTATATCAGTTTAACGGGCTATACTATTTGAGGTTATTAATTTTTAATTCTAACTATATTAAATAAATGCCTTTTCAATCAGAAGTGAGTTGCTTGAGTGAGGCCTGAGTGAGGACATTGTAAACTTTTTTGAAAATTTGCGAACTCATTTTTAATATTTTCACAGCTTACCACTCATCCTGACTGGCAACTTACTTTTGATTAAATTAAAAATGTTGCGAAATAGTAAAATGCTAATTTTTGTTTTTTACAAAGTAGTTTTTGAGTAATGTAATTGAATTAATTTTTTGTTTAAAAGCGATTCAAAATATTTTAAAATGTAACTTGCTAACATCGAATACATTGCGTGTTTCAAGATTTTCAATTTTTACAATATTTATCTTTTTTTAAGTAAATATAGTTTTATACTTTACTTATTTTCATTTAGACAATATATTAAATTTTATTTACTATTTTAATACAAATTTTCTACAAAATTTAACAAGGTTAATGTTACATGTCAGAAAGAAAACATATTTAATCTATAGAGGTAAAAAAAAGAAAGAGATCAAAGTTAAACAAAATATAAATGGTTTTACTGTTAGTTTTCTACATTTAAAAATGGTTTGGTTTAAATAACCACCCGTATTAATTAATATCGCCTAAAAAGGTTTAACATAAACTGAAATTTTTAGAAATATTATTTAAAGACCTTCAGGTGAAGGGTCTAAAGTTAAAGAAGTAATCCATATTATGATCCATTTTGCGAGTCAATACAGTTATTCAATAAATTTTAATAAAAAGATTATAATTACAGTCAACAAAACTATACAAAACCCTTTATACCACCTTTATTTTTGAAAATAGAAATAATTAAAATGTTGCTCTATTTATTGTAATTAATTTTATTATGATATTTTTAATTTCCTTACTCAAATAATCAATTTTAAAAGTTTTGTACAATACGATGTTTAATCACTATCCTTATTTTTAATTTTTGTATATTATTTTTCTTTATATTAATTTTAATGTCTTATTTTATTATTTTTTTAGGCCCTTATTTTGGATTGATCCGAAATTTTTCCCCATAATTTTATGCAGAAGGATGAACACAGCATTCACCTAAATACAACAAAACCTATCTGCTGAGTCGCAGCAGGTTATTCAAAAGAAAAACATTAAAAAACGTCCGAAAATTTTTCATAACACTTTGAGGTCAAGATTTCAAGAAGACACGTACGTGAAATTTTAAATAAAAGTTTAAAAATCTACATGATCTAATAATTACAAAGATAGCAAATGGTTGAGAATGAAGATGTGGAAAGAACTGGGAGATTGGCTAAAAGATCTACTTACCCAAAACCTACAAAACAATTAAAAATTACGAACTTAATTAAAAATTAGTAATTAATGTTTTAAATATAAATATATATTATAAGAATTTGTTTTTTAAACCCTTTTTTATCTCTATAAAATTTATATTACTGATTTCCGAAAACAATGGCATTGTATAAGAAAACTATAACTGCATAGTTTTCTGGTATTAGGATAAATTAAATATTAAACAAAAAAAGGTAAAATAATCTTTTGCTGCAAATAATTCATTAAATTAAAACTGAAAATTAATACATTATTTGCAGAAAATGCTTATCTTATAATTCATTTACTTTTTTAACAAACAAATATTTTCAAAACATAATTTTAATTTCTATTTGTTATGATTTTGTTTTAATTAATCAAATTTAATGAAAAAGTTTAATTATTATAAACATCACAACCAATGCAAGTAATTATTTTGTTTCAATTGCAGAAAAAAGTTTAATTAATTAATTAATTATAATTAATTAATTAAATGCTGATACATAAAAGGTAAAGTCTCGATTAAAGTAAATTGAAATTCACAAAGAATCCGAAAGTTAAAACTTTTTAATGTAAATTAAAAATTAATTTTTTAAAAAGAAATCAGATCTAATAATCCTTAATTGGAAAAAGTGTCAAAAGTTTTACCGTAAATATGATCAGTCATAAAATCGGAAAAATTCGTGTAAATGTCAAATTATTGATTGACTTTTTTGTTTAAATATTATAATATTTTCAACGTAATTATCAAAGGAATTTTCAATTTCGATAACGATAAGGTAAATGTGTTTGAAAATATTTCATTAAATGATTTCAGTAGTTAATTATTTCTCCAAAAACTGTAGTGGTGATGCAAATGGAAATTGGGAGAAATTTATTATTTTCGGATTCCGAAATATTTCAGTAAGTTTATAAATAAAACATCAAGTGATTTAAATTTTTTCCAAATATGAATTTATTACTTGAAAACGATTTGTATTGCATAATACAGAGCTTGATAAAAACAAAATGCGGTAATAACTATTGCCAAAAACTTGATGTAAAGATAATAACTTTTTAACCAATGATCTGGTTTTATTTTCCATTCAATTTAAATTAATTTATTTTTAAACAAATTTTCATGATAAATAAATAATATATTTATTATTAAATAAATAATGAATATGAATCTCCAATTTGGAAACAAATGAAAATAAATGAAATTGAAAATAACAACTTTTACAAAATATCAACATTTATATCGAAGAGAAAAATCTTTGAACACATGAGAAATTTTAAAATAATTTTGTTGTATATTCAAGAATATAAATTACATTCGGAAATCTTTTAATACTTTAATTAAAATTTATATAGATAATTATGTTTCAAAATTTTCATTTGTATCAGATATCCTTTTAATTTTTTGTCTACAAGAATAATATACTTTTTAGTCGTTTCATCATCAATAGGTAGATCTCATATATGAGTATATTTTAAATTAAAATTAAATTAATACATTCCACTTCGAATTCTTTACCATAGGCTAACAATCTTCATTAATTATGATTTAAAATTTATTACTAAATTCAAAATTAATACTTTATTTTAAAATCATGATAAAGTATTTTAAATTAAATTAATTATATTTGTTACCTATAAACTATACCACGCTACATTTGTTTAAATTTTTAGATTAAAAAAGAGTTTAAATTTGTATTGTGTGATAATATAATAAATGTTAGAAGAAGATTTGAATTTAATTTCGTCTAAAAATTAATAATTAAGTTTAATAAAATTTTGCATATTTATTCAGTATAATTTTATTTTTACGATAACTCAGAAAAATCTGAAATTGACAATAGAAACTTAATAAGACAAATAACCGTACGGTAGAAGGGCAGCAGAAGAGAAGTTTATATTTTCACACCTTTTTTGGGTTTTTGATTAAGTTAAAATAAATTGCAAGTTTAATATTCTCTTTTTTGGTTTCTTTAAAATTCATATTTTGGTTTCTTAAATAAAAACACTGATATTTTTGTTTATACATACTGGTACTTAATTTTAATTAGCTAAATTTTAATTAAAATAATAATCGATTTCAAAGAAGTCTGTGCGTTATACTGATCGTTGATATCACTTACTGACATTTAATTATAAATACTGACCAATTTAATAGTAGTTCTTTATTTCATCAATGAAATATTTAAATTGTTCAGGAGTATGCTATTTTAATTTAAGATCATTCTCATTAGAAAAATACAAGAAAGGAATTTTAATTTAGAGTCTTTCAATAGTAAATAAATCCCGGTCAAAGTTCTTAAGTACTCGTTGGGATATGCGTAAAAAGATTCATTAAAAAAACCGACAATATAAAAATATTTACATTTGTCTTGATAGAGGATTTAACTCCTCCTTATATAGAAAAATAGTGGATAAAAATTTAAACTTGTGTAACACTGAAGTTCCCATTAAATTCTAACAATCTTAATCCGCATACAAAGGGTTTTAATGGTCATCCCAACCTTAAAACTATTAACAAAATATTTTTCTAAAGCCTAATTCATGTCTATACAAACTCTTCAATTCGTTTTTCTTTATTTTCTAAAAAAACTTTTATTTTTTTAGTATTAATTAAAAATTGTTACCAATAAATCACTATGTTTAATAAATATTTTATTATTATTTAATCGATTTCTATATTATTATTATTTCTATAAAATATTTTTCTCTCTAAAAAAATAATAAAAAATATTGCATAAATGATTTTTTAATTGGAAGGAAAATGAGAAAATGACAATTACTGACAAATGCCCTATATCTCAATTATTCATTTAATTAAAACTAATAAAATTTAAAAAATAATTTAAAAATATTAAGCTAATGATATTTTTAATTATTTTTAAATTTATTTATTTTTATAATACGTTTGTTGGGGAATATTTTTTATTGAAAAAGCGTATCAAACCGTTTTACGACATGACATTTTCCTACAGCACTACTCGACAGATCAATTATCTAGAAATGACAGTTTCATCATTTTTTGTCCTAAAAATAAATCTTAACCATAAATCATATTTTTTTCATATTTACTTTCATTAATGTAAATTGGCTTTGGAAATGGATGACAAAATCTCATGCTTACCAAAAGAATAATATGAATAATGTTTTAATTATAGCGATAATTGATGGGGCTCCTTTTGAGGTTTTGGCAAAAATATCGCTAATTATTACAATAAATGAGATTTAGAAATATTGACTTTTAACTTCCGAAACAAACATTAACATAAATGAGGAGGGGGCGTCTAATATTTTCTGAAAACTTATTGAAAGGTGAGTTTAAACTTAAATTTAAATCATTCTAGAAATGTAATATAAATTCGCTTTTTGCAAAATTTTCATAGTAATTCTTCCACAATCTTCAATAAATAAACTTTTATGATATTATTGATACTAATAATTTTTTTAAATATTTAGATTTATAAATAACGGTAAATAACAAAAAAATATGTTTTATCAGGAAATATAATAATATAATAAACTGATTCAAAAATTTAAAAGGCAAAAGGCTAAACTAAGAACCAACTTGGGATCTATTCTTGCATTTGACTCTTTTGAGATATAGGTATAGGAGGACTTTTTTTTGTAAACAAAAGGGACATTTGTATATTTTTGGAATAATTAAAATATCACTTATCCTTATGTACTCAAAACGTCAGTTGCTCGGATTAAAATACCAGGACACATTTCTTTCGATAAGGCGAAAATCGGGTGGTTATGGATATATAAAAATGGCCATAAACCTCTCATCAAAATTTCGTTAGTTATAATTATGTTTACCAAAACATATAAAAAAAATAAACATATAAAAGCTCGTTATACTGTAAATGAAATTATGTTTATAACTAAATTATATATTCATAACTTCTTGGTTGGTGTATAGTTAACTAGATGTCATTTAATGAATTTATTCAAACAATACTATGTTCAGTGCCGGACTTACCACTAAGCACGTGCTTAGGGCACCGTATGGAAGGGGGCACCACGACGAGCTACTACAATTTTTTTGCAATTACAAAATTACAAATTACAAAAATCATAACAGTTACTGTCTTCCCTCGTAAAAAAACGCATAGGAACTCTGTTCAAGGAGTACGCCCACTGCGCGTTATATTCGAATAAAAAACCTTGGACGCTTTATTCGAATTTACTAAACAAATTAGTTGAAAATGGTTTCCTAGGAAGATTTTTGTTTAAGGTTTTAAATGCAAGCTGTTTTAGGGGGGAATGTTAAAGTTTATACGTAAGTATTTTTTTAAAAAATTTAAATAGAAAATAAGCACATTTTATAAATGCAATAAAAAAATTGTAATTGAAATCAAGCTATAATAAATAATTTGAACATTTGAAATTAGTTTTATTATAAAGTAAGTGATTAAAATGTTATTGGTTTTTAAAACAAATAATACTTATATGATTTCAAGGTAATTGAAACTAATAATGAATATTAGTTATTATGCTTAGACCCCAAATTTAAATATGAATGGTAAAAGAAAGTCTTATTCTCTTAATTTTAAAATGAAAGTAATTAATTGATTTTAACGAGTGGATTAAAGTGCATATCCTAGATGTTATTACTTTACTTAGAAAAGAAATCCTGATCTCATTAACAATAATGATGAAAATACTTTAAAAACTGGCCAGTCAACTGTATCAGGTGGTGAAACATTATCAATTTCTATCATTGAAAATTGGACTATTACTTGCTGCGAAATAAATGAAGAAAATTATGGTATGCATTTGAATAATCCAGCAAGAGAGTTGAAAATCATAAAAATTTAAACTTTTTACGGTCTTAAAATGTGATTTTATTAAATTTTTGCCAATAAATAAATAAATTGACTTTATTATTTTATTTTATCTCAGAAAACAAAAATATGTTATTTTAACTTTTTAAAGATGTATGTATTTTGTGTAGTTATATATTGTTTATCTACTGTAGGATGCCATAATTAAAAGACTTGAAACATATACCTTGTTTATATATAACTATTTTACCAACAATAGACCTTAATTTCTCTTCTACAGCCCGCAAAGAATGTATTGTATAGAATAGGATGCTCTTTTAACCCGAATAGTGTAATCATTTAAAACATTTAGCTTACATTTCAAAGCCATCTCAGAGTTACATTCGTAGCATATTTTATTATCATGTAGATAACAAGAAGGTATGAAGTATTTCAAAACTGATTCCAATTGTCCAGTTAATTTAGTGGAATTTTTAATTTAATTTTAGTAGGAGGTATTCTTAAAAACATCCACAATTTTATATATTAACCATATATAAGAATTGCTATTTTGTTTATTTATTGGAATAATTGATGACTTAATGTTTCGAAAATTAGCGAGCCTTTATTATTTAAGTCTTTACAAAAAATCAACATTAATTCTATTACAAAACCTGTGCGTTCTATTTGAATGGGCGTTTTATTCTAGAAAAAACTTATTTTAAGGTTTCAATTTTTTTAACTTCCCGAATAGTACACTTACAAGTGCATTTACAAGTGAAGACTGTAGTAGTTTTGTACCTATTTGCACATTCTCATACATGTTACAACTTACATCATCATTGCTACATCACGTGTGTGATGTATAGATTATAGCACATGAGCCTTTATATTTAATATTTCTTGTACTAAATATTAATTTTGCACAACTTTCACTTACCTAGATTTGATAGTTAGATTACCTAGATTACCTAGTTTACACAATTTAATTTTATGCGACTATATTCGTCTTCTGCGTTTTGTAATGCATATATTGATGACGTATATATACGCTATAGCCACTTAAGAGGTTAATTAATTGTTTTATTTAACTGTGTGAAAATTTCATATATTTCAGAATAAGCTTTTTCATAAACTCACAGTTGAATCTAGCAGTTTCTACTTGAAAATTCTTTATTTTTTCTTTCTTTGTGCTTTATTAATAACATTTGAGTTCTTAGGCTTGTTTAATCAATCGGAAATTCAGGTAAACCATTTGCCTTAAAAATTAAGAATTCCTTCATTATTGATAGCAAATTTAAATTAGAAAAGAATTTAATAAACGTTTTAAAATCCCTTTTTCCCTATAATCAAATTTAAAATAATAATAAAAAATATTATTATCCAATAAAATAAAAATCGAAAACTTTGGAAAAATTAACATAAAATCCTCGTGTAAAGAAAAAAAATAAAATTAATTAATTATTATATTATATTTAGTGTTTGTCCAATAATAATAAAGTTATAGAATGACAAAATAGCATGAAAACTTTTAAATTTTTATTATCTTTTAAAAATTGGGAAGATTTACTATGAGGTTATTATTTATTATTACGCAATAATTTACATTTAATTTTTTTTAAGTAATCGGATTTAATTTAGTATTGTAAATATTAGTAGGAAGAATTATTAAACAAATTGTTGACTAGACAAAACCCCCAAATCGAAAAATTATTCAACTTTCTAGTAAGGCTAAAATGAATTTAGGTTTGGCAAATTAAGTGTTTGCATTGTTAATTTTGGGTGGTGAAGTCATTATCAATCATTGGGAAATATTTAATTACCTGAACTAAAATGAATTTATTTTTCCAATTACTCCAACAAACAATGGAGAAAATGCATTAGATAATTACTAACAAATTAACTATTTCCAAATTAAAATTTTAACATTTTATTTTTACTTTAATTTAAATATTTTATTAAAAATTAAATTAACTTAAATTTTATCGTAGTCTGGAAAAGCTGATAAATATACTTTTTTATAAGAAAAATTAATAAATTTTGTTTGAATGAATACTCAAATAATTGAAAGTAGAAATAGAAAAATGTAAAATTTTTAAAATTATTCAATATTGAAATAAATGTTGATTCACGATAGAATGTATATGGGAAAAGGTTTACAAAAAATTGTAAGAAGAATAAAAATGACCAGAAAAACTGACTGGAATTAAGATCTATACATGAAAATAGAAGTGAGTAAAAAATAGAGCAATCTAGTTAGTCAGCGGAGTTTAGAGAGAATTTTTAAATTGCAGATTTTATTCAAGAAATATTTTTAAAACATACAGTGAAAACGGAAAAGCAATAATTAACCCTTCGAAACGAATTAAATAAGGGAGAATAGATAAAAATCAACAAAAAACATTTTTTGCACCATATCCACAGAAAACAAACTCACTTAGAAATAAATACACTACTAATTGATATACTGAAGAGTGAAACAAACAAATTTAAATGAAGCCCCAAATTGTTATTAAAAGATTTTGGAGCAATCAGAATAAACCAAATATACATTTATTCGACATAGACTAAGTCTTTTTCAATTACTTGTGTATACCATAAATCACATCAAATAAAAGAAGGTCTGACTAAAAATATGTCTTAAAAACAAAGTCACAAAATTAATGATATTTTTAACTTTTAAATTATATTTTAAATTTTATATTTTAAATTTTATATTTTAAATTTAAAACGAAATCTAGCACTTTTCAACCGCGAAACTTCTACATTTTGCTGTTTTTGATGGCATACCGAAAAGACACAATAATTACTGTTTGATATTATTTAAATTTGCAGTTATTATGAAAATGTAAATATTTATTTTGGAAAAATCGCAAATAAGATTGAAAAATAAAATTTTTAATAGTTTTTTTAAATTTTGATGCGAAGACTATTTTTTTAAAATATAATAATAATAATAATAATAATAATAATAATAATAATAATAATAATAATAATAATAATAATAATAATAATAATAATAATAATAATAATAATAATAATAATAATAATAATAATAATAATAATAATAATAATAATAATAATAATAATAATAATAATAATAATAATAATAATAATAATAATAATAATTTATAAAAAATTAAATCAAAAGAAACTTTTTCAGTACATTAATAAGTTTTTCTTGCTGTCACATCTTTACTAAAAGTTACATATTATTTCACATGGAAAGGTTTTTTGCTACATTTATAAATTCTATTATTTCAAAGATTTCTATTACAAAATTTTGTTGAAAATAAATATATCTAAAAAATATTTTCTCACTAATTTCTAAAATGAAACTGATTTGTGGAATCACCTATCTGAACTGAATAATTATCCCGAAGGCTCACAAAATATTATATATTAATATATTATTTTTGATGAAAATATTCCACGAATCTTCTGTAGATTTTAAGCAGCAAGTTAACTGTAACAATTTAAAATTATTATTTTCTAACACAAATTAAATCGTAAATAATTTTCACAATTTGTTTTCCATAATTAAATTTTTTCGATCTAAAAACCACTCGTTTTCACAAAGAAAAACAAATTCATAATGTCAGTTTGACTTTATTTAGTACCATCTTTTAATTTCCTAGAATTAAAAAAAATCATATTTAAGATTAATTAACTTATATATAAATAAAAATATGAATAAAATAATATGAAAAATACAAATTTGTTTTTAACAATTTTTGTTTACTTAAATGACATCACAGATATCATATATACTTATAATAATGTTTCAGAAAAAGTCATATATATATATAATCGTTATTTGATTTTACCACCGATAAGATCATAATCAAACGTTTTTTATATTTCTTTATATTTCATTATATTTCTTTTGTTTTAATGTGTCAAGCAAGGGTCTGTCAATCAGGTAAATTAAAATAGTATGAATAATGGTTTTGTTTAAATAAATGTAAACTATAAGTTTTACCAACTAATTGAAGTGTTAATAAAAAACGAAAACAAAATAAAGAAAATAAAATAAAAATCTACTTTATATTCGATTTTCACTTTTTAATGATTTATCCTAAAGGTAAATATTTGTTATTAAATTATCATCAAACGACAATTTATTGCAACAACGTACAAAAACTATTAATATTTAAAAGTTAATATTAGTAAAATAACTTTTCTCTTTATTAACTATTGATTTGTTTTATCCTTTAGAATTTCATTTATTTTCATTAAGATTATATATATATATATATATGTTTTTCTATTTGTCATCACTATTTGGCACAACTTTATTTTTCCTTTTCGTGTTAAATAGAATAAAATAGAAATATTTATTTTTATAGTATTTATCTAAATGAAGATAAAAAATTCTATTTTACTCATTACTAAAATCAGTGATTTTCTACTTTTCTGGTTCTGTGAACCATAGATAACATTTTTAAGTTATAGTGACTCCAACGATAAAATTAATTGGGTTGTTTCTTCTACGCTGTATTTTTGCTGCTAACTATTCATTATTTAAATTCTAAAATATCTGATGATTTATTAAGATGATGAAATATTTTATTCTGATAAAATATTTAGAAGTTTTTATTCACATTTATTAAATTTATAATATTAGTAAATCTAATTTGAAAAATATTTTGGAAATTTTTTTAAATAAATGTATTTGTTGACTACAGTGGAGAGAAAGAAACTATCACTCAGAGAAGAAGAGAAAGCGAAGGTCTAGTTAAATTTTGGTTAATAGTGATCAGGGCCGTTTATCGGTCGAAATATTTCATATTTTATGAATAAACTTTGCGGAAATTGGCTAACATTGTTATTTATTTAAATTTTATTTATATAATAATTTTAAATTTTATTTTATAATAACGTACTTATTTTTATTTAATAATTAATATAATAATTTAATAATTTATTAATAATTTAAACATTTGAAAATTTAATTTTATGCCGGTTGATAATTATGCCTAAATATCCGAATACCTCTTAAGAAATCTTTTAATCTTCTCTACGTTTTTTGAATCAATCTTCGATTGGCGTCTCTTACCAAATATTGTCTATCATGTACCTTCTAATTCAATTCGTATGGTCCTTCGTATCTATCTTTATCTTTTGACCTTTCTTCTGCTTTTACTAGTACCGAATCTCCTACTTTGAACTCTCTTCTAGTTATAACTTTCTGATGTGGTCTTTTCATGGCTTGATCCACAGGTTTATTACTGTACCATCGTTCTATGTTTTTTCCTTCCAAATACCACCTTAGCTGGACTTTTCCCAATAGTTTTTTTGAAACGTTGCGTTCCATGTGAATTCAATTTCTGGCAATATATCTGACCAACTATTCCAAGTCCCTCTTTTTAGTGATGCGTTTACATAATCTCTTTTTGTCCTGAATTAGCTTTCAACACTTCCTTTTGTAATATGGTGATACGGACTCGAAAAACATATTGTGATTCTCATTGATTCTATAAAATTCTTTATAACTTTTGACTCAAATTTTTTTTCACAATCTAAATGAATCTCTTTTAGTGCTTCGAACTTTAAAATCCATTTGTTATTTATCGTTTCTTTTATCGTGTTCTCATACTGTTTATTCACTGCTGAGAATGAAATGTATCTGCTATATTGATCAATTATTTCAATAATATACTTTTTCTTTCTAAACTTCTCTGGGAATGGTCCGCATATATCTATGTATATTTTCTTCCATGATTATTCTGCAGTATAAATAAAAATTTTCATAATTTTCATAATTTAAAATTCTATTTTATTTAAAATATAAATTTATAATAACGTCTTTATTTTTTATGTAATAATTAATATAATAATTTAATAATTTAAAATTTAATAATTTAATAATAATTTAAACATTTTAAAATTTAATTTTATGTCCGTTGATAATTATGCTTAAACATCCTCATAATCACCATGTTTTTAGTTACAAATGTTTTAAAATTGAACCATAATAATTTATCAACAAAACAATTTGTTATATTTATTTGGTCCATATGTTTAGAAATGGACTTTCAAAAGATTAAAATATTTACAATTGATTCTATCAACTTTAATTTATTAAAAATAATTTTCATAAAGTCTGAGGTGACCCCCTATAACTTTTCAGGCGACCTTTGTTTGGGTCGCGACCTGCAAATTAGGAACCACTGACATACTTATAAATAAGCTAAATGAATATGGATATATTTTAACAATTATAAATTTTACATAGAAATTTTGATAATTATTGGGTAAGAATTTTATGTGTAATATTGGGAAGAAAGTGAATAAATGTCGAATTAATGAATGTTTGGAGCAAAATTTATCTTTTGGCTGAAGCTTACACTGCAAGCAGTCAACTTTCATACATATATATTGTTTGGTTACACCTCAAAAATTCTAACCTAATAGAAAAGATTATATGTTTTCCTTTATTGAGACAAACAAATATTGAATTACATTTTGTCATTCACAGAGGGCGTTACTATTAAATAAAAATATTTTTTATTTCTAGTTTATAGATATAAATACCTCAAATACATTTATATTTTCATTTACTTTAGAGAGTTTGGTCACTTATCCAAATACCCTCAATTTAGTTGTTCTAAACTTTAATCTTTGACTTATACCCCTCTAACAAAAGAACACAGAAAATGATGTTTCTTGACTTTTATTCTTTTTTCAAGAATATTGTAATATCAGTACGTGTATGAAATATTTTGACAGTTTTTAGAAGCCAAAAATGCTGATTTCATGAGGGTTTATTCCATGTCACAGAGATATTGTTAGTGGAAATGAAAGGGACAATGTAAACTTCAGCAGCATTCAAACTATAAGGACAAATATTCATTCATCATTCATATTTTCCTCTAAAAGATAATATATACTGTATAAGGGATTCTCTGAATGAAGTTATATTCTTTCCAAGTGTGACAATTCACAAATACAGAGGCTATTTGGGAATATACAGAAAAGCAATATAAGAAATTCTGGAAACCTTCAGAGTATGTTAAAATAATAATCTCATATATGAAGATTCTTCTTTGTAAAGGTGGAATTGATCTAACAATCGCTTACTTATAAAAGAAAGTATATTAAATAGCCTTTTGAAAATATCTGGATTGGCCTAATACATCTTTTATACAATTAATTAAAACATTGAAGCTACGGAAAAATGTTGGAGGAAATATCTACTTAGAAGAATAAAATGCAGAATGAATTAAAGAATTTAAGTGAAGTTTCTCAAACTTACGGAATAAATGTAACTGTGTTAAATAGCCTGAGCGTACTGGACATTTGACATCAAACTTACAACCAAACACAATGTCATTCATGTGAATTGAAAAGACAAATGTTTCTAAATTGCACATATTTTATGAAAAATGCATTTAATAATTTATCATAATAAATTCAAATTTTTATATTATGACACAAGAACCATATGAGGGGTTTACTACAAGCCAAGCGCCTTGATAGCTGACAAAATTCATATAAGAGTTCAACAGAAAACAACAAAATTTTATTCGATCTTTTAAAACAAAACTCAATTTTCTTATATACATTTATAATAGTGAGCTACTAATTTTAATCAACCATTTCAGATTTGGTGTGCATAATTATGCAAATCAATTTCATTGTATTTTATTGAACTAGGATCACTATTTAATTAATATATTAATCACGTTTCGATTACTTTATGCTGACAATATTTATAAACATAACCTAAACATACTCTATAATTAAATCATCATGGCCGAGTAATTTTCAAAAATCAAAGGTTAGTATTATTTAATTTTATTTTTAACATAGAAAATGTATCTAAAAAAAAATAAAAAAACACAAATAATAATCCAAAATGTACTACATCTTTTAAGAAAAAGGATACATTTTAAGCTTCATGCAGTTTTGTTTCAATGAACTATTATTTAACTTGCAATTTTTGTTTAATTTATTATGAACAGTTTAAACAAAATAGTTTAAATAAAAAATGAAGTTTACAGTGTATAAATTTTTCTTTGTCGGAAAAGAAATGCTTTAAAAATTATTTATTTACGGGAAAAAATTTAGCAAAACTAACAAACATCCACAAATATCTTAATTTAAAATCAATCACTCCCCTAATCATTTTCCAAGCTAATTTATTGCTAAATTATGAACATAAAATAAAACCCCGTTTTAAATTTCTCAATTTATCAGAAGTAAGGGTAAGGAGAAATTTTCTTTTTAATTTCAAATAAAAGCTAAATGTAAATATAATCAAACTAAAATAATCTATAATATTTTTAATCTTTAAATAAATTTTTAATTTTACAGGTGTTTTTATAGTTAAAAGAAGCAGACTGAAAGTCTTTTGTTTTAATATTTAGAAATCTAATCTATTGAATTAATTAAGAATATTTTTAAGACTTCACTACATCCAACAAAACTAACATTATTTATTGCACTTAAAGTTTGTCTTTTATATATATAGACAAAAATAAGAAAATAAGAAGAAACACATTTAGTTAAGACACTCAAATAAAATATAAATTAATTTAAGAAAATAATTTTTTTATTATTTTTAATTAATTTTTTTTATATTATGTTTTATAATTTGTTCATTTTTTTACCTACATATGAACACAAATATAAATGATAAATATTTAAAAATTAAGAGTGGTATGTATATTAAATATCGAAATCAACTATAAGATTTTTATTTTTTGCAAAGGGTTTTTTATTAGTGTAATATATAATATTTTGAGTATTTCAATGTGCAAATATTGACCTATGAACTTTGGATTTAACAGCGTTTAAAGGAAAATGTATATAAAGTTTTATTTTCTCCATAATCTATTGTTTAAGAGTAGATGCCGATAACTGAAATAAAGTTTTGTACGCCAATTGCTCATTTGATATAAGATTTGATTATTTAAAATCTTAGAGTTTATAACATACACTTTTGAACATATTTGAGCATTACCTATTGAGAAGTTATTAGTCAAAATGAGATAAGGGACTTGACACCAGTAAGTTCTTATTCCTTTCATCTTTTGGGACACCAAAAGGGTTGAACAAGTTAGTTAATATTAATGTAAAGTACTACAGTAACTGTGTAGAAACAGTCAGAAAGAATAGATGAAAAGAAAGAAAGAGACGCCACTATGGGTTTTGAATGACGCTGTCTTTATTTACGCAGTAGGCATTTCAAAAGTAATAATTCAACAGGTTGGATTGACGCTTCTTTAGTGATAAAATTCTTTCCAATATTAAAAGATACATATGAAAAAGAAATTATTAACATGCACTAAGCATTTACAACACGGTCAAGAAGTTCTTCTAAAAATACATCTCAAATTTTTTTGAAAATGCATCTTTATAACTCTTATAGCACTGGCTGAAATATTTAGCGTTATTATGGTTATAAGTAGGAAAATAATGCCAATCTTTACGTGTTAAAAAGTTCTATAGTTTTTATTTTCACATTAGGCTAGAAATTTATTTGACGCACTGTACATTTCTTGGACACCGTAACCAAAATGTTTTATGTTATAAATTTTTCAAAAAATAGTATTTTTAGTTAATCATGAATAAAAAACTTACACATTTTGAACACTGAAAACAAATATTAATATTTTTAATTATTCCCCTCATCATCAGCCTGCCACCATTTTCTTTGTTAAAGCAATATACGAAAACAATAATGATGTAAAAGTTATGATTTAAAGGTTTAATTAAATAATCTAAATAAATTTGTTGTTGATTGAATTTTAAATATAGGTAACTGTGATTAAATCTCCAACATCTTAAAACATTCTATCACATTTATTATAAAAGTTTTGATATACAAACTTTAAGTTCTTTAAACCATTTGTTACTTTATACATTTTTCTATGCTCAATTTTACTCATGCCTCTCAATTGGCAATGTTCCTGAACCAATGTTCGGAGATGGCGAGAAGTCTCCCCAATGTAGGTGGCATTACATCCATTACATGAAAACTTATACACTAGATCAGACACTAAACCTATTGAGGTTTGAGATTTATTACTAAATACTTTAAATGATTTTAAAGATTTAGACATTTATCTGATTTCATTGAAATATCTTTGACATTTTAGTGTTTTAATTAATAGATGATTAAAACAATTGTAAAAGAAAAATGAAATAAATTATTTACTTTCTTTTGCAACAGAAGTTCTGGTGCAACAGTTTTCATCTCCTATGAAAAATTCGAAATGGGACTCCACGAATTTTATATCGTCGTGACTAGCAGGAATTTTAATTTCTTCTTTATTCTGACTTTTCCATTCGAAATTCTAAATTGACATTATCATTTATTAATTACAAAAATTAATAAATTTATAGGTTTATTCACACGAATTTATGCATTAAAATGAATGTCAGTTATCTTTCAACCGGTGGGAGATTAGCAAAATAGTTAATTATAAGTAAAATTTGGATTTCTATAAATAATCTAGCGCTCTTTACAAATTTATCACTAATGACACTACTGAATAATATAATAATATAATAGATTAAAATAAATAAATGATTTATTAAACAGACAAATATAAAGTTTTTGTTTTATTATTCATTTACTTAAACCGGCTGTTCAAATGATTATTTAATAATAAATTGAACAATTTCAGCTAAATGAAAAACGGAAAATTTATACATTGTCCCAAATTTGTAATTGCATTTGCTATAGTTTTGTTTAAATATTGGCATCGGTTATTTAATAATTTTCCAACTGTTAGAAATGATTTTTCCACAATTTTATGCCGCATAATTCTACAGACAATAAAAAAGAGTTTGGGCCATTTAAACGGGAAATGATCTAAATTTTCAGTGAAAATAAAAAAAATATTAATAAATATTGTTTTAAAAAAAATTATTGTTTCATATTTGTTTTTTACTGGGTTATTTTTGTTGATTAGAAATAAAATTTTAATTTATTGATTAATTAATTAATAATTTATAAGCATTTAATCTTTAGTAAATATAAAAAGAAATTATCTTAATCATGAAAATAAATTTGAGAAATTTTATAAAATCGAAAAAAAAACTTTGACGAAAATTTGTGTTATTCGACTTTATAATATTAATTTATTGTCATCTATATTAATATATTATTTCAGAGCAGGCCAATCAGAAAGGTGAGATCTTTGGATAAGTTAACATACTTAGAAATTGTGCTTGTCACACATTCATAAATATCATAATTAACATATACTTTATCTATGTGTGTAAATATTATTATTATTTATAACTTTCAAAAAATCTTACAACATGCTTATGAATACTTATGTCGAAGTCAATTCCCAAACTCCCACAACTCTTCGTCAAAGTAATAATGTCTGGTGACTATCCTTCAATATCGATCACATGAAACCTAGATACGTATAGCCATATCAAGAAGTTTCTTTCAGTGACAACAACACAGAAACCATTCTGAAAGAAAATAAAGAAGGTACGATTAATATCGACAAAGCAAAACCCGCATTTGGTTTTGACCACAAATATATCGAAATCCAATCAACACATAAACCGTAATCAAAAAAATCGTCATCAAATCTACATAACCAGATACTTCATCCCATTAAACTCCATCTTCATTACCAAATCCTAACAAAATCACCGAACCAAACCAAAACAAAGACAAAAAGGTATCTTTCGCTAAATGTTCAGAACTTAGAAACACCGCGTTTGTTAACTCAAACCAAAAACTAAACAAATTGTCGAATGTGCTAGTCACATTTTCATTATAATTTATATATATAAAGTAAAACTTTTGTATATATTGTTTTTATTTATAACTTTCAAAAAAATCTTACAACATGCTTATGAATACTTATGTCGAACTCATTGTTTTAAGAAGAAAAGAAGATAAAAGAATTTCCTGAATTTTACAGAATTTTACAACCCAAAATCCAAGTCAATGATAGAATAGTTTCCAGAAGTTATTTGTACCAAATAAAGTTTGTTAACAATAGAATTTATCTTGCAATTTTATCTTCGTTACGGAAATTAATAACAAATTACTGATTTAAATAAAGTTTTATACAAATATATCTAAAGTTCACAAACATTTACATTTTACAATTTCACAACTATGATTAAAATACTAATTAAAAGTTCAGTTTAATATAACAAAAAATTGAGATTTATTCTTCAACTCCTCTCAAGATATGAAACCAATACCACAAAACAATTTATTTATAACAATTATGTAGTGTAGTAGTTCCACTTACGCAATAAATACTTTTATGTATGCTTTCGTTCTTCTTCTATCAGCCGGTTTTAGTTTCTCCTCATAATTTGTGAAAAATAATCTTATTTTCGAGGTGTTGCTAACGTTGCTATTAAGGAATGCCCATTGAAAATAGTCAGACGGTGTAACATTTGAAGAGCGATAAGGGAAAATAATCATCGAGAACTTAGAAAATTTTCAAAAAATTGCATAGCTTGCAATTTTTGTGCCCATGCCCAGTTTTAACCCGCAAGCTTATGAACACCTCAGGTCACTCAAATTGTAACCTGATTTATTTTATATCATATGAATAAATCAATAAAAGTTATTTAAGCCTGTACGCTCAGTGGTTTATAGCAAAGAGAAACTCTTTTGACTTTGATATGCGTTTGATACACCCAACGCAATGAATATATATACCTTAATATAACCCTCTTGTTTCAAATCATGCTACAGATTTCGCTGTCTAATGAAGAGTAAACGCCATTGTTTTATTCTAAAATAACCAAAAATGAAATTCTATATACTGTTGAACTTTTTTATATGAAAAGTATACTCATCAAATCATTGACCACAATTTCATAGCCAATCAAAACTCGACATTTAGCTGTGTCACCCTGTATTACTTAAATTTTAATGTTGACAAGTAGTTTATATATTTAATTAAATTTATTAATATGTAAAGTTGCAAAATCATTTTAATTGTAAATAAGAATTGTAATCTTATTATTTTATCATTTTGGAAAATATTAAGTGTTTGTGTTTTGTTTAAATTTATAATTGATGTAATTGAGCTTTCAGATTTGCCCACAATTTTTTGCGTTTCACAATTGTAATTTATACTTCAAAAATCTTTTTTTCAATATATCTTTTTTTATTTATAGATAAATATTTTAACCAATTCAGTATTTTTTAAATAAGATTGATCCATTAAAATACATAATTAGTAAAACAAAAATAATATAATATGAAATTAATTAACCTAAATATTATAAATTATATATTGCACACACACATATATATATAATCAATTTTAGAAATGATATTTAAAACTATGAAAAATATCAATATTATTATTTTTATTAAAAATAAATTTTAAACTATAAACCATACACTATTTTCTTAGTTGACAATTAAATACTTAATTTTATTCAAAATATTTTTTATAATATACATAAATACGAAGATTTCTTGAAATAATATTATATTATACGGCAACTCTATTAGCCTTTCAATCATTTTATAACAAACTTATATTACATTAAGTTATATATGTTAAATTGTGAATTTTGTCACGTCTGTGTGCGCGATAGTTTTTTGTTAGATTGATTTGTGTACACATACAGACGTGAGTAGTTTTTAGATTTTTTGGGAATCAATTGCCATGAATCGAGTTTGTTATGGTTGAATTTTGAGGATTTATTATTCAAAGTATATATGGAATTTATTATTGCAATTTTTGTTTGCTGGCCAAAGTTGCTCAAATGGATCTTGATGGAATTTTTCTTGTCATGGGTTTCAATTACTGGAAGTTGTAATTTAAAAAATACAATTTATATGTTATTTGAATATTTATTTTTCTTTAAATGAAAATATTTAAAGTGAAAAATGTTCAGACAAGAAATGCTTTTAAATTGCAAATCATAGTTTGTAAATTATCACTAAGAACAACATTTGATATGTTAATATGGAATATAGGAAAAGCTGTAATTATCTGGTATTCTCAAGCTTGCAGATAGCCTGGAATTTTTTTTTCGACTTCAGACTTGAAGCAAATAATTCAGTATTTCTATCATTTTCGCCGATAAGATCAACTAGTTGAATTGGATAATTGGATGATAAGAATGTGGAAAATTATTGGGCAGGTTAAATGCTTTAACTCAAACAATGGCTTCAGATTCATTAGAATTTGAGATGAACGTAACGATAAAGATTTTTTTGTTCAATTTTTATCTATTGCTGCAACAAAATCTACTTCGTTAGCTGATGGTAAAGCGATGTTCTATATTCAACAAATTCTCTCATTCTATGCGTATGGGCGTACGACGGGTGCCGTTCTCGAGGTGAAGGTGTATCACATACTGTGCCAAGTTATGAAAGGTATACTGCCTCGTGCAAGTTACAGAAGATACCTTTATGACAGAGATCCAATTTAACAAATATAAGTCTAATTAAAATGTTGCAATGAGTCTATTGTTTAAACAAAAACAGTTTTTCTTATGGAAAGATGAATATTGTTTTCAAATTTTTAAAATAATTCTTTTAAACTGTTATGTAATTTTGAAAATTTAAAATTTAAAAAATTCATTTGTTTATATAATTCTTTTATGTATTTATAATGTTTACAATTAATAAGAGTTTTAATAAACTTTTTAATGGAATTCACTTAGAGCTAATCTTGAAAATTAATAATAATAATAATAATAATAATAATAATAATAATAATAATAATAATAATAATAATAATAATAATAATAATAATAATAATTATAACAATAATAATATTAAATTATTAAAAGTATTACTTTCCGGTCATTTGACCGTTTAATGGTTAATTCTTTATATAATTTTATAATTATGATTTGATAATTTTAATTTGAACTGATAAATTCTTCAAAAATTCATTTATATTCTCAAATTTAAACATTGAAAATATTTTAATTAAGTTAATATTTTTAATTAAATTCTAAAAGTTTAAATTTGCCACAATCTATTTTCTAATCTAGATTTAATTTTGTGTAACTTCATTTCAATTATTTAAATAGTTAATCTTTCTTTAAAAACAGACATCTTTTTTTCAAATTCCCAGATAAAACAGAAAATTCTTTTAGAGATTTTACCGGAAAGTAAACAATTAGAATTAACATTTTTAAATAAAGCAAATAAAAAAAATTATAGTAATACTTTATTGTATTCATGCTAACTTATTAAAATAAAATTAATATAAACAAAAATAAATAACCTGATTACACATTGAGGAATCTTGACACAAACGAAAAACACAAGAAAAGGTTGAAATTCCTTTAGATTTCAACATAAAGGCTGGGAAATAGTTGGACCGCAACTTATGAGGTTCGTTCTGATCAACTTTAGGAGTCGTTGAGAAAGCAAACATATTCAACTCGTTTTGATTCGGAGAAGAGCTAAAGAAAAAAATTATTTTCTATAATTTCCAAATTCTTTTGTTCAACAAATGAACTTTTTATTTAAATATTTTATTTTACGTAGTTTAACTGTCTTTTATCAAACAAGTACATTAAACAGAAGAGCATTATCTATTTGTATATGATGAATTATTTCAATATGGTGAAGGTAAGATGTGTAAACAGTTTATATACCTTACTTTTGATTTTTCTTCTTTGGAATCTTTTTGCTTTGTTTTAAAATGCGAGCAAAGTTAATTTTTGATCCGTGACAAACGATCTAAGTTTCTCTGATTATCTCTTTTTCGATACAGTAACTAAAGAAATCATATTTTCTTTTAATGATCACGGTATGAACACGGTATGATGCGATAGATACAAAAACTTTTCTCCTTGAGATATCACAATCAAAAACGCCATCTAACATCTTCGTCACTCTAAATTCAAAAGTTTTAAAGCGCTAATTTTGTTCTTATTTCATATGAGCTAGCTCGTAAATTTTATAGACAATTGATTTTTTGATTCTTTCATCTTCATCAGTTAAACCCGTCTTTTTAAAATCTTTCCAAAAATATTGACTTCTTCAGTCAGTAATAAATTGAAATTTCCATTTAAAATAAAATCAGTGATTTCGAGCCAACCATCAATGTCCTTCAACCATTGTTCAGCTTCCAAAACATTTCTACCATATAAAATTTAGATTTAACAATTTAAAATGTTCAAAACTAATTATCTTTGCTGCTTGCTTGTAACTGCACTAACAGATTCGCATTTACCGTGGTCACCAATAATTAAATTTTCATTCAAAATTTAAACAATTTTATAAAAAACAAAATATTATAATTTATTATTATTTAATAAGAAGCAATTTAATATTCATAACCTTTCACAATGACTGTCATTTGATATATAGAATAATAATTGACCTTTTTATTATACAGTGGGTCAAAGATAAGTTTTACATACTTAACCCTTTTGTAACCCTTAGTACCTTTCGTAACGAATAACGTTAATTTTTGATTGACATTTTTCTTTGTAAAAGTACCTAACACCAAAATTTTGATACCGAAAAACGTATCTATACGTTCTTAAATTCGGTTTAAATACGAAAAATGCACGGATACAAAATTTATTTAAAACGCGTTTTTGGAGCATTGTAATCTTAAACATGCTCCGTAACGAAAAGATGAAGGTATTAGATAAGTGTTTCTTAACTCTATGGCGTTTGATTTTTGTAAGAATACATTCTGCTACTGGTGAAAATATATTTGAATAGCTTAGCTAACCAAGTCTGAGTAAAACTAACATGAAACCGTGACCCATCCGTTCTCAATGAAAATTCTATGTAAGCAATTTATAATAGTTTGATATAAACTTCTAAATTTGAGAAACAATAAAATTTTTTACCAATAATTTCGAATTTTGTCTTCAAAGGAATGAAAAAATTTCATTGCATAATCATTTTTCTTGTTCTACCTCGCATTCATATAATTTTTATCATTTTTGTTTAGGGTGGAAAACGAAATGAAATTCTAATATGACAATTATTACTTGAGAGCAATAATAAACATTTGCGCTTTGTCCCCAGCCGTTATATAATTTCCAACAATTATATATTATAAGGCATAAATAAAACAGAAAATATTCTATTTATTCATCCTTTATGAGTAAAGTATCAAATGTAGAATTTAAATGAACACATGTAATACGTTTAAAATCAAAAACCAAAAACATTAAATAATAAGACTAACAATTAGAAATATAAATAAGTTTTGAGAATTTCGGAAGGATCTATTAGGAACCTCTTAAAGTTAAGCTTATAAAGAAATATGTAAACTAATTTCAGTTTTATTATTATTATTATTATTATTATTATTATTAATAAGAATAATAATAATAATAATAATAATAACAATAATAATTATAACAATAATAATAATAATAATAATAATAATAATAATAATAATAATAATAATAATAATAATAATAATAATAATAACAATAATAACAATAATAATAATGTTGGGCTAGAGCTGGCGCTATTAATTAATTTTATTTAAAAATGTCGTAAACCGCATCAGGTTAATTTAACATATCCTATCAAACATCATATAATACAAAACAAAGTATAGAACCCATGGAGGATCATTAAACAAATATAATTAAAATGAGAAAATCAAAGAAGAAGCAATAATCAACATAACTTAGTGAAAAATAAATTACTCAAAAGTCTGCCAGCTGAAAAATAGAATAACTTAGAAAATCTCAATTATTTAAAAATATAATTTAATAGATTTTAGAAAATCATAATTTAACAAAACTTTAATAAACTTGTAAACATTTTATATTTATTTTTATCTTCCAGCACACAATTGCGTTTACAAATATCAATCAATTCTATAAGTCGACTGTGATCAAGAAATTGAGAGCTGAAATTACGGGTAGTTATTCAAATGTATGTGACATTGCATCCATGATATATATATATATATATATATATATATATATATATATATATATATATATATATATATATATTTATTACCAAGTTCCGAACACAATCTAAGTATGACTTGAAATCTACCAATAAACACAAATTCAAGACAACAATTATGTTCACTCATATAATTCAATTCTCTCAGTCAACCGTTATCAAGAACTTGAGAGCGGAAATGATGGGCAGTCACTCCAATGTATGTGGAATTGCATCCATAATATAAATATTCATAATCAAGATCTGAATACTATCTAAGAAATTATTATAATAATAATAATTATTATTATGATTATTATTATTATTATTATCATGATCATTATCATTATCATTATTATTATTATTATTATTATTAGTATTATTATTAGTATTATTATTATTATTATCTTACTTAAAAATATATTAATAAATGAAATAATATTTAACTACAATAGAAAAATAGCTTTTGCCGCTTTCGGAGAAAACATTTACTTGCTTTTCCTTTTGAATGCATTATAATAGCGAATGAAAATATATTGTTTATTTTAATTACAATGACGGCTGCTTGCTAATATTTCAATTAGGTAATGTGAACTATGAATGTTAAAATTTAAATTAATATTTTTACTTTTGTTTGGCCTAATAAAAACTTCATAAGATGAGGTTTTGTAAAAATTTATTTTTTAATGCAATCTTGGTAATGTCTAAAATGGCGGTTATCTATAATTTTAGATCATTATTCCATTATAAAAAACAATATATCTAATATAAATATCATATTTTTTGGATAATAATTTGAATTAATTAGGGATTTTCGACGTTTTAAAAACTATAATAAACTGACATTATTGCAATCTACTTGCTTGTAATATTGACCCCCATGAATGTATGATAATTACTAAATACAAATCACAGTCAAGATTGCGGAAGCATTTTTAATTTAAAAAACCAGAACAATATTAAAATGTTTTAATAGAGAAGTAAATAAATTATAATTCAGAAATAGTTATAATTTATTTTAGAAAGAAATACAAATGAGATTTACCAAAAAGATGCAATATTTATTTTTTAATTCTATTTTGTTGAAAATATCATCCTGGTTTTCAATTGCTAATTCATTAAAATGATAAATTATTTATTAAAGTAGAATAAATTTATATCATAACACTCTTCATACGATATATTTTGGCAGTTTAACTTTCATCTGAGTGTAATTTGACAAATGAATGTGAATTGAGTGTTGATCTAAATAATAGTAAAAATGTTTATAAAGTTAATGAGCCTAAATTTGTTTTAGTATTGCCGTACTCGGAAGGTTTTACAAATAAGGGGGAGTTAAGGAAACAAATGAGATATATTAAGCGTATAAGATCGTTTATAAATCGTGTAAGATACGTAGTATGTTTATTAAAAAATCAAAAATACGGTTGGATTGTGTTCTGATTTCGTTTATCAATTTACATATAATGGGTTAATGTCACATACATTGGGGAGACTTCCTGTCATCTCTGTACTCGAGTTTTGAAGCATTGTCTATTGAAGGGTTTGACCAATATCAGTGAGCACAATATAGGCTGTAAAAGTAAAATAGGAATGTCTGATTTTAAAATTTTGTTGAAAATTTATAATAATTATTGGGAACGTGTTATATGAGAGGCATTGTTGCAATATGTCAAATTAAAATTTACAAAATTAAACTTTTATAAATTCTTTAATTCTTTTAATATTTTATTATAATAAAGTTAAAAAGTTTATTATTTATAAAAAATATTTTAAATTTTAAAATATTTATTTATTAAAATGTTTAATTTAATGAAAATATTTGATTAATTATTTTTTAGAATATTTAATTTATAAAGTAAATAATTTGTTTAAATAAATATAAATAATCAATAATATTGAGTTGGTTTTTGGTGACTGAAGATAACAGTTTAATTAAATTTTTTTTAATTAAATAGTTGACAAACCTATTTAATTATTTATTATTATAATAGTCATAACTTTAAATAATGTTGAAAATAAAAAAATCGAAAAATTATAATTATTATTTTTATTTAATATATCTTCTAATCTAAACAATTCAATGAAAAAGATACCATAAAAAATTCAAAACTATGAAAAACCGGGAGATAAATCACATTTAAATTTTGAAGAATTTATACAACTTAATTAATCAAAATATATCTAGATTATTTTAAAATTAATTTCATTTTGATCTAAAGTTTAAGTAGGCCTAAATAATAATTATTTATCATTAATTATTTTCCAATGAAAGATTTTTGTTTAAACCCTTCAAATAACGAAGACCCGTTTGTTGTCTAATTGCTAAAGAAGAAATAAACAATTAACTAAAGTCAGATAAAAATAATTTCATGATTAATTATTAAATAAAACTATTCAAAATTCAATTGTTTATAATATTTACGAATAAACAATTCTCAATGTTTTCATACACATTAAATAAATATTTTTATAAAATAATAATTTTGAGATAAAATAAATAGTTAAAATGAAGAGATAATTTTTTAATTTCAATGACTCGCAAAATAGTCAGGTTTAACATAAATATAAATTTATATACAAAACACATCAAGTATTTTGTCTTGTGGGAGAAACTCAAGAAAATAAAGCATAAACATTTAATGGGTCATTATGACTGAGATATAATTCAACAATAATTATATTTTAATTCAATATATCTTATTATTTAAAGAAATTATAAGTATATATTTTTTAATTAACTTGAAAACATTTTGAATAACTTTGTTTAAATCTGAATTTTTCATTTATTTGAAATTTTGCATAACAATTGAAAAAAAACTTATTTTATCGAACATTATCATTTTGAAAAAGTGGTGGCTGAAATTTGATGTCGAGCTTCCGGTAAAGGTAACAACAAATATAAAGTGACAAAGAAATGAAATTCTATCATTTATTAACAAGAACAATGTTTTATCGTTGTTGTTGGTTCATGCTAAAATGAGTAAATAAACAAAAGCTCTTTTTTATTCAAAAAACCAATTTGAATGAAAGTCAAATGAAACTATTTTAAATACTTAAAAAAATGCGTGATTTTATACTGTATTTAGCACTTCATACAAAAATTATCTAACCACACCTTTGTATATATATATTCATTCATTTAATAAAGTTTCTCAATTTAACAATTCATTTATATCATTCAAAACCTGCTGCTTTGGAATATTTGATATTTAGGTTATCTTATTGAGAAGAAGAGACATAAATGTTTTTTCTGACGACAAGTTATTAATAATTATTGATACAAAATATCTACAGACACACATAAATACAAATATTTAAATATAACCTTCAAACATCTTAAATGATATTCTATTTTGAAACTATAATTATGGCGTGTCATTGGGCAATTTTCTTGTTTAATTATTTGTATAATATCATTTATCATTCTTCCTTTAACTTATTATCTTTGAAGCTTTTTCTGCTTACCTAACCATGATCAAAATACTGCTTTGTTTATAACAAAATGAACAATTTTCTTATTATTTCAGTAAAATTTTCTAAGTGTTAAAACCAAAAAAAAATGTCAAAAAATAACAAAAAGTTTAATAAATCCAGAAATTTTATATTTAAATATATACTATTATACACAAAATGTATTGCACAAAATCCCATGAGGCAAAACATTTTCATTATGATATCATTTATTCCAACAGAACAAATTTAATTTGAACATTGAAACAAAAGGTTACAAAAGTAAAAGTAAAAATAAATAATAATATTATGGGAAAAGATAACTTGACTAAATGGTTTTTAAATTTCATCTTTTATACGCAAAGATAATAAATTTAGTACTCAAAATATGCATGCCTAGACATTACTGGCATACTGCGTAAACGAATATGAAATACATTAGAATGTGTATGCAGCCATAAATCCAGTCATGAACGAAGCCATGTGAATGTGATACACAGATTGTTTACTTGTAACAGATTCAATTTAGAATGATTTTTGTTACTTAAATTTTTGCAAAATCACATGAAACAAAAGATTATTTATTCTTTTATTATTTTTGTCCTAGTAAAATTCACCAGTGAGTCAATATGTACTAGTTGAAAAATAAATATAAACTAATTCTTATTTCGTTCATTTAAGCTTGGCCTAATACCACCGGCCACATTATGGGATTAAATTTAATTTTCCCAAATGTGGTCCAATTATTTAGAATTCACTGTATTAAGTTTCACACAAGTTATACTTTCCAATTGTCAATATAAAATGAAAAAAAAATTAATTTAATGAAAGAAAATTAAAAGCCTCTGTGTTTGCCACAGATAAATTAAAAGGGTACGTTTCACCTATCAGAACTTTTTATAATAATTATAATACTTAAACAAAATTTGTTTTCCATTAGTTTATGTGTATAAATAAAATTAATAAAATGTAATTCATTTTATTTTGCAAAATAACAATCACAACACAAACAGAATTTAGTTATGAAATTGTTTTAATTAATAATTAAATGTCAATGAATTTATATTTGAAATCATTTGATTTAAAATAAGTTGATGAAATTGTATGAAAATTAACTTTAACCCGTAAAGATTCACATGTTACACTATTATGATTTATAGTAACAATTGTCTCGAGAATGTCAACTTTCAACTTAGCTATACCGGAATCTGTCTGTAATAAAATTATTGTGTTTAACTATAGGGCGTTCGAAAGTACGGTACACATGTTCAACCGTAATTTTATATGTTGATGATGATATGAATAGAAGAAATTTTTAGTTATTTTAATATTTAAAATTTATTATTTTATTACACTACATCACGGATAGTAATAATGGTATATCAATAAATAAAAATTAAATAATGTCACTACTTTCATAATAATATACATTTGGTTTTTTAAAACAAAATTTTATTTTAATGCTTTATTTTGAAATTTATTTCTATATTTATGAAATTAAAAAATAAAGTTATAAAATAAAACAAAAAAAAACTGCTGGCTAAAAATTTAAAAAATTGGGAACAAATAATTTTTATTTAACCGAATAAAAAAACATTTAAGGAAATAATTGAGGGTCACTTAGGGAAATAAGGAAATAAATCCTGCTATATAATTTATTATATGTCTCATACAGAAACTTAATAACAATTTAGTATGTTTTAGATCAAAGTCGGAGTCAGACATTATTAATGACCATAATCATTTAATTTATAATATATTGAAAATATAAAAACAAATATCTTAATTTAAATAATAAATAATAGCTTTGCAATATGTAGCTTTTAGCACTAGTTAAATCATCCTTGATGTTACTTGAACATAGGCCTACACAAATAACCCGAAAATATGACCATAGATCTCATTTGATACATATAATCGTTTAATCTCTATTTATTATTAAAAAATTAATGATAATTTGTAATTAAATGAATTTATAAATTATATCGGTCCTCATTTACATTTGTCATTGGCAGTATATTGGTCTCCCTTAAGATTATATTTATTATTAAGATTATATATATTTATTAAGGTTATAATTATTATCCCATTATTATCACACAAGAAAATACTAAATAAATGAATTTTAAATTAACTTAATCAAACAAATATTTTGCTTTATATATATTTTAAATAACATTTTATGTGATTGCGCGCGCACACACACACACATATATAAATAAGATACATGTTTATGTTGAATATTAATACATAAAAGTTATTTTCACCTCATTGAAATGCTTTTAATTCTTGAATAAATGACTTGATTGGATTTCCCATTAATTAATGAACATTTCTCTGGGAGGAAGTAATTGAATTTCACTAAATATTATTAAAATTTAATTTCAGATTATGTGATATTACCATTCCTTTTTTTCATAAAAACATCCAGGGCAAACATTTGTTCTATTTTAACTTCTTTCAAGGTCTTTGATTGAAAATCAACAACTTTCAACGATAAAAGATCTTCCATTGTTTCAATTAGTGGCTCAATAGAGTTGATTTCACCTTTCCATGATCTGAAAGATTCTAATATTCAATAATTTTCAATTTTTTATTTTAGTTTAATTTTTAATTCTATTGTGAAAATTAAGAACGTTATCGGTTTTTAACATTTAGCGACATAATAATATTGTACATTTGTATTCATTTACATCAAAAAAATTTTTTTAACTTTATTCTGCTCTCAGATTTATTTTTATTTTTTTCGTTATTCATTTTCAGATGATAGTACATTATTTTTTTTGTAGTTTAAAATTTTAGACATACTAATAAAAGATCCAAATTTTATAAAAAGAAATTTCATTTTCTCATTCAAAGAAAATTCAAAAACTATATTTTGTTTTAATATTCAAGAGATTAATTAGGTTCTTTAAAAAATATAAATAAAAAATAAAATTAATTTAATATTTTATTTTAAACTTGAAAAGTGTGTAAATATTTCATTTAATAAATACAAAAAAATTTGTATAATATTATAAATGAATAAAAAAGGGAAACCAATGAATTGTATATTATGGTAGAAAGACAATTAATGTAGAGTAATAAAATTTAAAATCTTACCCTACATTAATTTTGTGGATATAATAAATAAATTACTTTGTATAAATAAATAAATAAATATATAAATATCAATGTTTTCAATTTTTTTGTAAATACAATTTTGGTTTATTAACCTTTTGAATCCCGTGTTTTTCGAAAAAATAAACTTTAAGAAAATCAATGTAAACTCTTTTTTTAATATAATTCCATAATTAAATTATTTCTTGGATATTCATTCATAAACATTATTAATATTTATATGAAATTGTAGATCAAAAGTTATATTTAAGAGCTTGAATAATAATCTCATTTCCATATGAAATCATAATTCAATTCTTAAAACTTTATAACTTTAAAGTTATAACTTAATAAAACTCTTAATTTGCAACTTTTTCAAAAATGGCTGAAATCGATTGATTTTTTAATAAAAACAAAATCCAATAAATTGATTTACGTATCACCTTGTATTATAACATAATTTATCTCACCGTGGTTTTGTGTAAGTACTAAGCATACCACAAATTCCATCAAAATTTACATATATAATGTGAGTTGCAATTTCAATAAAGTAAAAGTAAACTGTATAAACCAATCCTTTTCAACCGCTGGTCTAATACTCGAATTCGCTGATTATTTTATAAACCAATTATAGCTATATAGTTGAAACCGGACTCAAGCTCAGAAACCCCTCTCACCACTTTTATTATTTCTAGGTTAGTAGTAGAGTAGTTGAACATAATTGCAATTTTTCGTGTAAAAGCTTGGATTTTTTCAGATTTATAGTAGGGTTGGGGTTGAAAGACTCCGGTAATAACTAATCCCACTATAAAAATGTTTAAATTTTAATAATTTTTAAAATTCTATTTTGTTGACAAATATTATTTATTTTTTGCATAATCATTGTCAAAATGAGAACGAATCGTTCGTTATCTTTGGAATAAAATATATTTCATATCTATAGATCTTTAATTTGCCGTTTCACCGTTGAAGAAAAATTTTATTGAGATTGAGTTGTTTCCGTTTTTATCAAGACAAAGTATTTACTAATATTTCCCTTCATAGGGTTCTTCAAATCTCACTTAATTTCTTCTCAAAGTTTATGATATGAGACTTGATTTCTTTGAAATTTTAATTCTTTCAAATTATCCTTTTAATGTTTAAGATTCTTAATTTTCTTAGTCTATCTGAGAATATTTTTATTTTCTTTAATTTTTGTTTATTTTATATAAAGTCCGGCATCCGTTTAATTCATGGCATAAACTAAGCACTTCGACCCTTTCCTCTCTTAACTTCATTGAATTTTTTAGAATTTTGATTTATTAAATTGATATGGTAACGATTTATATTAATCCGTTTTAGTGACGTCTTGATTAATTGGTTTTTTTTGACAATTTTTACGTTCTGCCTTTCTATAAACATTTGTAAACATCCCTTCAACTTCCATTGCTTTTATAATATTGATTCTATTAAAATTATATTTCCCAGTAAATATTTTAATATTCAATTTTTAATTATTGCCTTCTTCCAGAAAAATAAATATAATTTTTACAACTTAAATAAAATGTTCGTAAAAAATCTCCCAATATTTATAATCAAATATTTTAAAATAATTCATTATATTTTATTTATTAACTGGCTATTCTTGAACAGAGAAACAAAACATATGAATTTTAATTCTTTTGAATTGTAACTTTTCGAAATAAAATAATAAATATCTTCTTTCTAATTATAACGATAAAATTCTCATGGGACCATTTCTGAATTTTGAAAATATTTTTATAAAAGAAAAAGACAAATAAAATTTACAAGGCAAATTTAAAACAAAACCTCGCGTGGTAAAAATTATTTTATGTCTTCTAAAAAAATGGTAACATTTGTATTAATTCACGTTTAAATGAATTTTTTCATATAGGTCAATTCATGGTACAAAATTGTTTAGGATAATACATAACTAATTTGAAATAAAAACATTATAATAGACAAATAAAAATATTTTCCTCATACAACTCTCTAGTGCTTTAAAAGATTAAATATTCATTTAAAATTTAAAAAAAACTTAAAATATCTAATATGTAAATTATTATCCAATGAAATGTGAATTAATTTTAAAACAAATATTTCTGTTAAATATGCACTGAAAACAATTAAACTTTCATCGTTTCTAAAGTTTCAGATTTTTAAAATGATTTTACATATAAAATTTCTTTGTTGTATTGTTTTAATAAACCTTTAATTAGGTAACAAAATGTCTTATTCGTCCAACAACACAAACTTTTTAATAGTACATCTTTCTAAATAATCGTTTAAAAAGTACAAATTCTTGACTTAAAAATATTTAATAATCATAAAAATAATTAAAAACTTAAAATTAATTAGATTAATGTAATGAATAAACAAATATTGGTTAACTAATGTTTTAGAAATTCCATTTCCGAAATTCCAAAAATATTTATGGTCAACTGAAAAAAGACACACTAAAAAGTGTTTATTATAATATCAGTAAAATAATTTAAATTTTTCTTCATTTTAGTTTTGTTTTTATTTACCTTTTGTCTAAGCAGTTTCAAAAATTTATTTTAAGTAAAACATTCGTACATAGTTGAAAATTAATTGGAAATAAATGAAATTTAAAAGCAAAAATTTATTAATAAAAATGTTTTTATATTTTTATTGGTAATTTTTGTATAGACCGGTTCAGAAAAACCTTTAGTTAAAAAAATAAATAAAATTTTTTTAAATTTAAATTCATTAGCGAATGAGGCGGAGTAAGCTCTCATTGACAAACCACAAGAACATTATCAACCTGAAAAAATGAAATCATTTTCTTTAGTTGGATTCGATTTTTTAGACATCTCAATCTTTCGTATTTTAGATAATTTGCAGTAAGCTTTAGGTATTGTATTTGATTTTCCCATTCCTTATTCTCTTGATTCCACTCAAGAAATTCTTTTAATGTTTCATCATTACTTTGTAAAGAGAAAGATAATTGTCTTAAATATAATTTATATATTCGTTCCTTTTGTTCATTACTACCATCATCTACAAAAAATGACTTTTCATAAATAAGATAAGTCCCCACATTAAGTATTCTTTGGTTAAATGAGTCCCAACTTGAGCAATAGCAACTTCAAAACATTGTCTAATTTCTACTTTATCAATTAAATATCCTAACATAAATTAGCAATATTCAAATCATACATCGACACTTCTATAATCTTCAATTGCACAAACGAATAGAGAACGCATGAAATCTTCGTCTGAACTAATAGACTTTTCCTCATTAATCCAATCAATCCACATTTCAGTGGACAATGGATAATAAATATGCATAGTTTCTCTTGATTCTCTTGCTTCAATCATCTTTTTTGAATGTTTTAGTGCATTAATTAACTTCCAATGAGAATCATAATCAAGAGGATTTTTTAAAACATTTTCTCTATACATATCAATTTTCATGATTTCCGCTGAAAAATCTTCTGACTCCGAATTACTACGAGATAAATCAATATCGATAATATGAAACATTTTTAAAATAAGTTTTCTTTATAAGAAAAATTCGTTTTATTGTTAGCAATTTAATTTATTAAAAATAATTCAAACTACAAATCCTTCAACATTGACCACAATTCGAACCCAATTTTAAATTTACAATTCGGCCAAAAAAACTAAACAACACTAACTCGAATAAACAACTTACAAACTAAAAGTAAATTTTAGATAAAAAATAAAAAATGAACTTTTATTTCAAGATTCAACATTAGGTTTGCGTTAAATAAGTCAATGTTACATGCCCTATTTCATTATTTGATCATTTTTTTACAAAATAATAATTAAATATGTAAAATAAATGTATATTTTATTATTATCTAATTTTTAGAGTAGATTAAAATATAAAGACAGGTAAAAATTTTAAATTGAAATAAAATATAGATTCAACAAGCCACCTTTGAAAATATTTAAAATAATTTTTCAAATTATAAAAACTGTTTAATTTTAATATATTTCAAATAAAACCTAATAGTTTGTTTTAATTAACAAAATCTAATTTTAAAAAATTCAAAATATTCAATTGTAATTTAATAAATTTAGATAAATATCAAGAGATATATCATAAAATCTTTTTAAGAGAAATGTTAGAATTTAAAGTTTTCTAAAATGAAATTTTGAACTTAAATTGCCCCCATCGAAAATTTTACTTAAACGATTGTACAATTTAATTACTTTTTCAATTAGAAAACGGCAATTAAATATTTCTCAAAGTAATCCTTATCATTCTGAAATATGCTTATCCCAGCATCCGTTTAAAAACTTAGAGTACCGATAAGAAGCTATGAAAAATTAATCATAAAAATTAAGAAAACTAAAAACGAAAAACAATTATTTAGTTGTTAAATTCAATAAGTTGTTGTGCATAAAATGTCAGTAGATTATATTTAATTATAATTTTTAGCTTTCCACTAAAGACAAACATAAATATTGATAGAAACAATTTTCAGTTTAAAAAAATGTATTTTTTGTTAACCAATTATATAATAGAACTTTTGCAGTAATGCATTCATTATACTTCACAAAAACAAATAATTTAAAAATATTTTCAATTAATATCAAATAACATTTTCAGGAAACAAAACATTTATTTATTAAAGGGGATTAGAAATTTATCAACATTAATTTTTTTATTTATTTCAAATATATTTTTATTTCTATTGTTTAAAAACATATAAAATCGTTTTCTGCTTTTTCAAATAAGCTTCTAATAATCTTATCAACGAAATTGCAAAAGCTCCAAATTTTTATTCCAGTATCCGTATTCATCGTTGAGACAACCGTCATTTTTTCACTATGAAAGAATATATTCTTTTTTGAATTTTGTTTTAAATCTGACAATTTTGTCATTCTTTGTAAACAAAATTATTATTCATATTACTTAAATTTCTATTAATACGTTTTTTTATTTAGCTTTTTTATATACAATATATAACTTCTATAATTATTGTCTTTTTTAACAATATTTAAATTTTTTAAATTCATTTTATCAATTTGTATAATTGACCAAAATTAAAATTTATGTTGCTTTAATATTTGAAACGTTTTAAACCAAAAAATAAATTTAGGAATAAATTATTTTCCTTGAATTTTTAAATTTGTGGGTTTTCGGCGTGCTACAAATGGATATAAACTTGAAAAAACTTTAACATTATTTTAACAATATCAAAAATAGAAAACAATATTTGAAAAAAATATAATTAAAGTATAATTAAAAATAAATTTTAATATTCACTGTCAGTATTATTGTTATAATTAACAAAAACTTTGAATAGTATGTTGATATACACATGTCAGAAGTTGATCAAATCGAAGAAAATTGATAAATGTCAAAAAATGATCTAACAATTTTTATATATTAATAACAATATATATTTATGACTTTCAAAAACTTTATTGCTATTATTTTTTACACTTTTTATCTACTTAAATTTCGAAGAAATTGAATCATATTTTATTAAAAATTCTCTGGTTGCCAATGGAGTCTTTTAAATTAATTAATTAATTATATGTAATGTTTTAATGAGCAATTTAAAATATTTCCCAGTAGTTTATAGGAATCGCAAGACTCAAATTTTATTTTATATATTAATTAAATTATATAATAAGTTACTATTATAACATTATTATAAGAAGGGATAGTTTATTGTAAAATATGCAAAAGTAAAAATATATCATTACTTTTGTTTTTTATTGGTTTTCAGATGACTTCTTTAATAAAATAGTTAAATGATATGCAATACAAATTCTAATGACTGACTAGTTTTGAGTTTCTTGGATCTTGTCAGTATCAGGTAAGTAATTTGATTCTAAACAGAAAAACTTTGTTATCAAATCCCAACCTTGATTTATCCAACACAATAGCGTATCAAATATCATTATTTTTGTAAAAAAATAAATTTAATGTTTTACGTTAATAGGAAAAAATGTCCGATGCGGCATTCCAACACAGTAAATGACGTTCCCTTTTTGAAATCGAAAAGAGGTAATAAACATTTTGATAATAAACATTAAAATACCATTTTTAAAACTTAAAATAAAAATAATTTTTTTAATATTAAAATAAAAATTAATTATTAATTTTTTCTACAACGAAATAACTTTATAGATTTTTGTATCAAAAAAAGATTTATCGACATTAAAATTTTAATTTTAAAACAATTGTAAAAGTAATTAAAAAAGATTTATGAAAAAGTTCTCAAATGAAAATTTTTATTCGTTACAAATAAAATACATTTAAATTTTAAGTTAACAAAGTTAATGATTTAAAAGAAAAAAAATAATTTAATTGAATCAAATATTTTTTTAATTTTAAACTTCAATCATTATTTGCGCAATAAATTAATATAATTAAATGAAATATTTCTTTAGGGATTCAGAGTTAATTTGATGACCTTGTGATAAAACGAATGTTTAGAATTTTTTTTATTAATTTTCGGCATTTAAAATTTGTTTCTTTTACTAAAACATTAATTGAAATGAAAAATTAATCCTACAGAATTTTTATAAACTTAATGATGAAATATTTAACTAAATTAATTTGAACAAAATTGTCAAATAGAAATAAAAGTAAATAAAAATGCTACAAAGTAAAACGATATATATATATATATATATATATATATATTTATAAAAATGTATTACTAAAGTTAAGCTTTTTATTTTTTGTTGTTTAAAATGCTCAAAAATGAATTGAGCAGAATTAGTTGTAAATTTAAATAAAAATATAAGTTTTCGTACTTTAGAATTGTTTGTTGCCGGAGATTTTATGATTTAAAGATTATTAAAAGATTTTCGGTGAAATTAAATTATTATTAAAGGGAAATTATTTAAAAGTTGCTTATTTCGAATCTCCTTTTATGAGAAAGCCCGAAGATATCAATCGAATGGTAAAAATAGGAATATATATTATATTTGATGGCAGCTCAAAGAAGATATCATTTAGTGATTATTCAAGAACCGCAATATGAAAACAAACATATGCAATATGTACAAAGAAGTTGATGAGCCCAACTGAGCCCAATCATATTGTAATTTATTGTAATTATTCAGAATTAATAATAGTAAAAGTGAATATATTTAAATCAGTACCATGTCTATGATTATGTTATTATTAAAATAAAAATTATACTTCGTCAGTTCAGTTATTCAAAATGCATATTAAGCCCAGAAAAGAAAAGGTAAAATTCCATGATTAAAAAATTATCAATTATTGCATTGACTTTAACTAGTGAAGTCTGTTTTAACCCTCTAATACATAAATCCGCCTCAAAACGGGCCTTCCCAAAACTATGATAGCATGAACATCTAAACCGTTATCCAAAATCTTTTCTTGCCACATTGTAAACAAATAGTAGGCTATACATTAGTTTTTTTAAAATTTGTATAATTTGTATATTACTTAAACTTATTTTTACCACCTCAAAAAACATTATGGCATTAGAGGGTTAATTTATGTATTTTTCGTTATTTCTTCGTTGTTCGTAATTTGTGTTTATAAGTGAATTTCAAATCCTTCTTAGATAATGTTCGGATCTTGTTTATGAATAGGTATATACATATTAATAACTCAGTAATCAAGTTCAACTAAAGGGATTAAATAATATTGATGAGCACTTTAAGAGATTAAAGATAAAGGTTTATGGAGTGAGAAATGTACATCTGTTACTATTTGACGCGATTTATGGGGAAATAATTTGCAAAATTATATTTTAAAAAAAAACAATTTAATAAATTTGATGATAAACTGATTTTTTTAATTAAAACTTTTAAGAAATCGTTTATAAGTTTGTTTATTTTTAATATTTTTAAAGTAATTAACCAATTATATTAATCTAAAAATTTTAAAAGGTACAAAATTGGTAATTTGAAATATTTTAAAAAAATTTAAAGTTTCCTAAACGTTTTTATATAAAACAAAATTATATTTATATAAAACAATTTAATTTATATAAAACAAAATTATATTTTTTCAAAAATCAATTTAATAAATTTGATGATAAACTGATTTTTAAAGTAATTTTTTTAAAGTTATTAACCAATCATATTAATCTAAAAATTTTAAAAGGTAAAAAATTGGTAATTTGAAATATTTTAAACAAATTTAAACTTTCCTAAAAGTTTTTATATAAAACAAAATTATATTTATATAAAATAATTTAATTTATATAAAACAAAATTATAATGTTTAAAAAAACAATTTAATAAATTTGATGATAAACTGATTTTTTTAATTAAAACTTTTAAGAAATCGTTTATAAGTTTGTTTATTTTTAATTTTTTTAAAGTAATTAACCAATCATATTAAAATTAAAATTTTAAAAGGTAAAAAATTGGTAATTTGAAATATTTTAAAAAAATTTAAAATTTCCTAAACGTCATCTTTAAAAGTTATACTTTGAAATTTTTTGCGCAATGCCAGAAATGTAGTAGAAATATACAAACGGAGATCTAATTAATGTTTCCCACTTCACGCAATTCAGAGAGGTCTTAAAGTACTTATCATTGTTTATCTTAGTATTCTCTTTTATTGTATTCATTTATTCAGCAGATTCAAGAAATTTTATTGTTGCATATTTCAGAAGTTTGTAAGAAAGATAAATTTTGAGCCTGTCAATCTTAAAAGAATTCACAAAACAATAATTAATTTCTTCAACACCCTTTTTACAGTGCTTTACAGATAATAACATACACCTTTTTTATATAAGCAGCATAAATATTTATATTATTTTTACAAAGGTGATAAAGTAATCAAAGAGACAAAAGAGGCTAGGACCAATAATATGGTTATCCTTCAATTTCGTAGAAAACACGTAAATTTAACATGAGAAATTTATCTTTAATTGTAAACAGTAAAATGTTAAATTATTTTGACCACCTTTGATCTGTTTTCATTTGATGATACAAATATTAGAAAATTATTTGAATTATAAGAAAAACACTTGATAAAAGCAAAGCTGAAAATTTGTGTTGCATAGAAACTTAATTTTGATCTATTTTTATTATGAAAATAAATTAAATATAAAATTCTCATTTAAAATTATCAATCTTACTATATTAAATCTTGTTGAAATTCCAACTCCTAAAAATGACAAAATATTCAAATCTTAATTAAATCCAATAACGAAATTAAACTTTCGAATTTGAAATTGTGAATTTGAAATTTTGTAAAATAATTTAAAATAAAGGAATTGCTGTTTATTCTAACTCAGATACAATCAAAGTTATTGACAGAACAATAAATATGCAACAATAAAACACCAAGCAATACTGATTTATTATCTTTAATTATGTTTTATATATATGATTTTATCTTTAATTATGTTTATTCTATCGTATCTGAAATATTTATACTCTAAAGTTTTAAAAAATATTTATTCTATTTTTCTTTATATAAATAGTGGTACTAGCAATAATAATATTAATAATATTTTTACTATTTTTTATTTTATTTATTATTATAATTAATTTTATTATAATTATTTTTATTATTATTATTTTTATTATTATTATTTTTATTATTTTTATTATTATTATTAGTAAACTTAAAAATCTTTTTTGTCGGTAGCGGAATCATTTATTTAAATAAAATTTAAATAAATAACAATGTTAGTCAATTTCCGCCATCTCTATTCATAAAATGAAATATGAAATATTTCCACCGATAAACGCCCTTGATCACTCATAACCAAAATTTAACTAGAATTTCGCTTTCTACTCTTCTTCTCTGATTGATATTTTCTTTAACTTCACTGTAGTCAACAAATATATTTATTTAAACAAATTTCCAAAATATTTTTCAAATTATATTTACCAATATTATAAAATTAATAAATTAAAATAAAAACTTTTAATTTTTTAAAAAAATAAAAGCTATTCATTCAATTTTAACAAATGTTAAATTTATCAATCTATCAAATTAAATAAATAAATTTAGCTTCAAAAATAAAGTAGAAATATGTATAATTGTGAAAATTAATGAAAGATCTAGATAAAAAAAATTGCAATGGTCAGCAATTATTTTATCTGAAGTAAAGATGTTTTTCAAGTTTGGTTTTGTTAGTTATTTCAAAAAGAAAATGCAAAGCTATCGAAAAGTAAAAATAACTGTCATGATATGATGTTTATAATAATGTCACTTTCTGGTTGCTGTGAACTAATATTTGATTTCAATTCATGGTTTTGTTAAAATATTGTACTTTATTTTAATTTTGCATATTTAAAAGTTTAATTAGATACCGTATTTTTAAATCAAGAAAATAGAAATTGTTCATTGTCATTATAACATATCTATGAAAGAAAACTAGTGAAATATATGAATTAAAACAGAAAGCTGTATTATTTATTAGTTTGATCCTCAGAATAAAAGTTAAACAAATTAATATATGTAGAATTGAGCACTACAATTATTCCCAAGAGATAATTGATGAGGAAATTATAATCCCAGTTTATGAATAGAATAAAATACTTCTTATTGTATTTGCTCTCTCTAAAGGATCATACAAATATACATTATTGATATGCAGTGCTGGATTTGCGCTTTCGCTACCCTAGGCAATGTATACAGAAGCTTAAGAAAAATAAAAAATTTAAAAAATATATATTTATAATAAAAACTTTATTTACTTTTATTGCTCATTATTTTTCGAACATATAAACATTAAAAAATCCCTCTAGCAAAATATTTTAATTTTTCCAAAAAGTCTCTATTCTTTTCTAAATAATAATCAAAGAATACAGTACACAAAAAAAATATTTATCCGTTTTTCGTATGAGATGCCAAAAATGTCGTTGTCAGCAAAATGCTCAAAAAATTATTTAAATCATGAAAAATAGAAAAAAGGTTTGTTTTAATAATACATAAAAAATATTCGAAAAAAGTGCTCAACTTTGAAAACTAAATTCTGGAAGTTAGCAAATTTGAATTGATTTCAGAACAAATGCAATTATTCCAGTCATTAAACATATCTAAATACCTATTTCCGAATTTATTTAAATAAAATTTTATCATATGATGTTTCAGTTCATTACAATAAACATTTCAATTAATTTTGTAAAAATAAAGAAGTAATTAAAACAAAATCTTCAAATTGTATATTCATTGAATAAAACTATTAAAAATAACACGACATATTTTTATTTAATTATACAAATTTATTTTAAAATGATATTAGATATAAGAAATGCTATTTTTAAAATGTTTCATATTATACATATTTCAATATTGGTACAAGATGTTTTTTTAATCATGCAATTTTTAATTTATATTAAATATATATATATATCTATATATACAACTAATTAATATTATTAAAACCTTTGTTTTTCAAATGCAAATTAATTTTTTTACAAAGTATTTTTAATAAAAAAATAAAAAGCTAAAAATAAAACACATAATTAATCATCTAATTCAAAATATGTTCAAAAATAATACAACGTTGAAACCGATTTTCAAAACCCAATATTTCATTATCAAGTATAATACTTGTAATATTTTATTCTTTAAAACAGTAACACCTTCGACCTAGTCAGATATACATTATTTTTGAGATATCCAAAAATAAAAAAAAATAAAATGGGTCTGGAAAAAAAAGATCTGGAAAATTTTCATCAAAATTTCGTCTTACTAAAAAATTGAATTGTGTTGTGGAGCCCCATGATGTTGAAGCCAAATATTAAAATAAACATGTCTCTTTTCTAATTATGGAATTACTTTATTCTGTAACAAAAATAAATATTTTTCTGAATTCAAATTTCCGTCAACATAAAAAGGACCAATAATTTCATTGTTAATTATTCACACCAAAAATTTATTTTTTCTTGATTTTGATTATTATGTTGGGCTATAAGCCATAATTTAAACAAAAATGAAAAAATTGTGTAAATTAAAACAAATTAATTAATGAGGTTTGAAAATTATCAATATGGCTGCTGTAACATAAGCACGTACCGCAAGCAGAAATCAAAAATAAAATAAAACAAAATAAAAACATAACAAAATTAAATAAAACAAATATTAATTAAAATCATTGAAAAGTCTACATATGCAGAAAGAAACACAAAACCAAAATATAAAACCGCCAAAACCTTGCAAAAGAAGGTTTAGAAAATACATAGGCGGAAGCGGCGACCAAAAATTTAAATATCAAAGGGTAAAAAGAGAAACAATCAAAAAGAATGGTTAAACGATAAAAAATAAAAATTTACGAAATATTGAGAAAATAATATCAAAAAATAGAGAAAAATAAGGAGAAAAATAAAATATTTAAAATAAAATTAAAGTAATAAAACCCCCCGAAAAATAGCCGAAAAAGTCTCAAAATACTCTGATTGGTCGCACCCAGGCATGAAATCAGTATATATACAGCAGTCATTTTCATAATTTTTAGACTTTTAGAAAATTTTGTAGACACAAAATTTTTAGTCAGTTGTAGAGACAATTTGTTTTGGACAATTGTTTAGTCAATTTTTATGCCAACGTATGACAATTTTTCAAATTTGGATGCTTGACTGATTGTAAGTATTGTTTTTTGTAGAAATATATTTTTCTACGTTAATGTTTTATTTAATTTAACTTATTCTGGATGGCCGCGATGTCTTTTGGTATCGCTCGGCAGGTTCCCCCTAACTTATTTATATTTATTTTAAATTGGCAGGACGTTGACGTGTTGCTTTGTCACAATCCATCCTTCGGTGTCTGCTAAGTCTGGTCAGGCCTTGTTGCACTGATCACGAGGTAGGACACCGTCGTAATTCACCGTGGCGGCCATTGCGATGTTGGTCGGAGCGGTAAGAGAGTAAACTGCGGGAAGATCGCCATAATTAAAGGAATAAAATTATTATAGGTTTAAGTAGGAAAATTGAATTTTTAATTTAACTCCTGCCGATTATTATATTATCAAGGGTACGACTAGTGATAGAAATTTAGGTCAACGAAGGTATGAAGTAGGGTTAAATCACATACATTGTTTGATAATGATCATGGTGGAAAATTAAGATAAAATGATACATTTTTGCATGGATCTGTGAGATGATAATATAGAGATTTACGAATGTTGGTAACTGTGGCGACCATAGGAAAGCAAATATGAGTTGTTTGACTAAAATAATGACATTATAATAATGCCTTCATTTCAATTTACCATAGGCTAACGTTTGTATAAAGCAAGGAATTTTCCATAAAATAAGGGCGGAACGCTGCCCAAATTTTTGAAAATATTTTAATAAATAAGGAGTAATGACGACAAATTGATATATGAATTGTAGAAATAGATGAGTATGGACAAGCGTATAGATAGAAAGAGACGTAAGACCTTCCATCGGCAGTCAGGAACCCGAAAGTGAAAATATCATGAGGAGTAGTTCTAGAAATGGAGCTCACCTGCTCATGAATTTTCAGCTGCTATATACAATACCAACATGAGCTTGCTCATAGGTATGTAGTGGTAGGATTAAAATTGTGGGGTGTCTGGGTGAGGTAGCATAGACCCTAGGAAAAGAAGGTATTTTGATCGAGGAGGATAAGTTTGAATAAGCTTAGTACAGACTTAAACAAATTAATTACACCCAGTACACCAGCAATTAATAGTTCTTAAAAGTTGTAAATTGGTTTGAATCCATTATGGACAATTTTGTGAATTTACGTCTCTATTTAATGTGAAATTAGCTTCATCTGTAAAGAGAACTTTATGTGGAAATTGATAATCCTCTTGAATTTTTTCCAATGTCCATTCATAAAAAATGCCTGTAATTTTTGATGATTTGAAAAATGGTATGATTTAAACCCTCCAGATATTAAAGCTTTATAAACTGTTGATTTGGTTATGCCAATATTATTGGATATACTTCATTTCTTTTTTCTGATGTCAAAACATAAGAAAATCTGTTTCTTTATTATGTTCACTTTTAATACATTCATTCAAATCAAAGTTATAAATTATTCGTGAAATGGCCGAAAGATTTAGAACGGGTCTTCCAAAAAATTAAATTTATATGAGAATTGTGCATGTATTTGCTTTAATTTCATGTTATTATTTCTCAATTTTACGATTTGAATTTTTTCTTCACTTGTAAACATGGTTCTTTAAAATAAAAAATAATTTTCATTTGAAAAAAAAGGATTTTAATAATATATTATTTCTCAATCACTGATTTATTCATTAGTAAAAATGAATAAAATGCAAATAATTTTGCAAAAAATATTTTTCAAAATAACATTCATTACAATAATGTGACTTTAAAATAATTAAAATAATTAAACAAAATATAATTTAATAAAATCATTTTTTGTTATAATTATGTATTATTAATAAAATAAATCAGATAAATAAATAAAATTATAAAATTATATTTTATATGCTTCACTATTTATTGCAGTGATTCTCAACATTTTTTTATTAAAAGATAATATGAATACATTCTGTTTAACTAAAGTTTAATAAAACGTAACAGAAAACTCAAAAACATTTTATTATTTAGTTCAAAGTATATGTTTCAAAACTACAAAACCACTACCTAAAAATGATGTAATTTGTTAAATAAAACAATATTAATAATTTTTAACTGTAAATTATACTACTCATTAAGATTTCAAAACACATAATTCGAAATTTTGAATTATAGCAATGGTAGAAATTAAAACAATAAAAGTATTTCTATATATAACATTTGAAACAAATTTAAAAAGTATATTTAAATTATAAAATCTGGCCTAGTATAAACTGCCACTAAACTTATTGAGAGGTCCTCAAGTTACTACTTATTTTTCTCTCTAATATTTCAAAAATCCAATGCTGAAAACTTGTATGGAAGTCAAAATATGGAAGTCATTGAGAAGTATTTTGACTGGGTTGCCGATTCAAAAATCATTCTCGTTAGAATTTCTTGAGTAAAACAAGTCAAAATGATTGAGCTTAATTTGAATAATCTTAAATTAATATAAAAGCCGGGTAATTGAAAATTATATAAATACATAATCCTCAACTGTTTCAAAATTGCCAGACAAAATAGAAATCTTTTAACAAAAATGGAAATTGTCATTAGATATTACTCAAAGGAATTTATTTTTATCATAGACAGGGTAGGGTCCAAATACGTAATTATTAAAATTAATTCAAAAAAAGCAATTATAATTTGGATTAAAAGAAAACATTAAGAAAGATATTGGCGAAGCTTTTTATTATTTAAAAATGTTATATGTAAATATTTTCATATTTTTTTATTTTTGAAAACAATCTCAAATTTGAAATTAAAAACCCAACTTGATTCGTTTTCTAAACAATTTAAAAAGTTGAATTATATTTAATATATTTTAATAAATAATTTTTAATTTTCCCTGGTAACTTTCACATGAATCGGATAAAGCGTGAGGTTTTATTTCCTTTTTTAAAGAGTTTTTAGTTGAGATTTTGGCATTAGAACATGTCGTTTATATTAATAAATTTAATTGATTAAAATAAATTAATTTTCTACAATTATCGAATGAAATTTGAAAAAAAAATGCCCGAAGTTTAATAAAATAAATTACTACTTAAATAAATAAATGAATGTCTCAGCATTAATATGGGGTGTATCAAAATACCTGATTATAGAATAGACCTGATAGAACCTGTGACTCTGTAGTTCAACAATAGGTCCAACTTGTTTATTATTCAATTTTTTATGACTTAGGATGTAAAAATTTGTATTAAATTACTTTTTTATTAACGATTCAACTGTTATTAAAATTAAATGATTATATAGAATGTCATCATTGTCTTTTGATTTCATCTTTGATCTTTTATATAATACAATAGTTTTCATATATCAAAACAATTATTTATCGAGTGCACAATATTTCGACACAGTCTTTATCACGTGTGTATTTGATAATATTTAGAAATACACACTTGATAAAGGCTGTGCCGAAATATTGCATACCTCAATAAGAATTGTTTAAATTTATTGTCCGACAAATATTAATATGAAAATTATTGGATTTTATAGAAATTATGTAAATAAAGTGATTAGCTATATTTATAGTTCTGTTTCCAAATTCTTTAGATGCAAACGAGTCTATTTTATAGTGTAAAAAAATAAATAAGCCAAGTCATTCATGCGTTGAGTCGTATTAAATAATAAAGGATGTTTTTGAAATCGACCTTACAGCTAAGACGATGAAAACTTTGAATACAACTTCAAATAATGACAGTAAAAATATTATTATCACTATTGATCCTAATGATATAGTAATTTCACACCTTTTCAGTTATTTGAAAATACAAATCTATCCCAATCACATAAAAATCTCCATATCATTTATTTAATTTAAATTGGTTAGAATCTACGGAAAAGAAAGTCTACTTATCAATCTCCAAAGGTCTTTCGATTCTTCAGACAATCAATCAGAATCCTTTTGTAAATTTCGTTATGCCACCAATTGTAAATTCGAACAAGCGTCAACCAAACCAAAAGAATTACCACAATTTAATAATATTATAACTTTATAATTTAATTTAGGTTTGAAGTATAATAAATATAATATAATATCTGGAAGATGTCATAAAACAATTGCAAAATTATAATAATTAATAATAATAAAATGCGTTATAATAATTACAAATTCAAAGAAAAATAGTCAATTAAAAGTAGAAAAATTATAAATAAATAATTAAATAAAATAAAATTTATTCAAATAATCTAAAAATTGCAAAAAACTTTATTTAAACAAACAACCTTACAAAATTCCGTAGCAACCACTGTATAAGTTATCGCTTCCTTAGATACATACAAAGACAAATAAATCAAATGAGTTATCGTGGGGGCATTTAAGGGTAGAATGAGCACATCAACTTTTTAAGGATAAAAAAACACTCATTTAATGAATATATATTAAATTTACTATATAAATGCAGTCAATTTACATTTATTAATTATGAAACTCATAATTTCTAGTTTCAAAAGTTTAAATTGTTTTATTATTTGAGATATATAATTAACACATAATAATAAAATTAGACAATTTCTCACGATACAAATATATAAAATGTAAAACCTAATTAAAACCCTCAACAGCTTTCTTATTTTCTACACGTAATTTTATTTGCAATGTCGTAAAAAAAAGACTTAATTATTTTCCAGCTGTTTCCGTGCTCATAATCTGACTGATTAATGTAAAAAACAGTTATAATTAAACTGCTCACTCTCGGTAAAAAATATCAAGATCCACTGATTATAATTTTGCAAATTAATAATTACCGTTGCTTTTCAATTAAAATTTCATAAACAAGAATTTATTAATTTAATCTTCATTTCTTAGATGAAAAGTTTAGAGTTTTTAATTGTCAACCTGTGTTATTGTTTTCTTTTATGTCTTATGAAATATTAAATTAAGTAAGTAGTTTAGACTCCATTGCACTTTTAACTCAATAATTCTACAAGGTCATCATAGTTATGTTAAGGTCATCCTTTTATTTTTTTGTTTTAATTATTCAATTTTTGTTTATTTATTAATAATTTTTTTATTATTACTTTAATTTTCGTTAACTTAATATATTTTTCATAATATTTAAATTTATAATTTATAGTTATATTTATTTTTCTTTTAACTATTTTTTAAATAATTAATTATTCATGAATAACAAAGCTTTTTAGTATTATTTCTTATAAATTTATTATTGTAAACTAAGAATATTTAAATTTTTAACATAAAAAATACACTTTAACACTATAACATAAGAACGTTTTAATTAAAATAAAACTTTCTAGAACCTAATGAAACTAATTGAAAATATAAATAAGTTATCTGTCTATCCAAAGAATACAAGCTTTCCAATAAGTCAGCATAGAAATAATAATATATAAATATTTACTGATAAATTCATTACTAAAGAATTTAGAATTTAAAAAATAATAATTTAATAATAATTAACATTTAAAAATAAATAAAAATTAATGAAAATAAATAACGAATATAAGTAATTAAAATAAAATGATTTGATTCAACCAATATATCAAAAAATAATGAAATAATTAATTAAGAAAAATAATTAAACAAAAATTAAAAAACAAATAATTCATACAATATATATTTGCAGTTATATTATGATGTAACAAAAGTCATCATTATTTACTACTTACTACCAATATTTACTTGTATACTTTGATTTATTATTACTTTTGTTTAAATTAGTTTATTATTGTGATTTTTGATATTCAACATTAGGTTTAAAAAATGGATTTTACTCATCTAATTTATAACAAATAATTTATTAACAACTTTTTTCTCTTAATTTTAACAAAATTATTTAATTGAATATTTTCTTTTCTGATATTTCATTGATCGAAAAATATTAAATATTATGTATTTCAAATATTAATTTATATATTCAACACATAATTTCATTGAAATTGAGCGAAACCCAAAATAAGAACTAATTGGTTTAGTAAAACATTCATTATTTGCACTTATGTCATAATCAAAAAAACAAATGGACAAATAAATTCAAACAAACCCAGAAATAAAATAATCAAAAATAAACGATTCCGGGAATATTTATGGCATTAAAATGGAATCGATTATTTTTTGTGAATCTCTATAAAACCGATTTTAATAAAATCGACATTCAATAAAAAGCAGCTGTTGGACAGAAACATATTGGCGTCGATTACGGTTCAATAGTCAACGTTTTTGATCATAGAAATTGAACTAGAAAAAATTTATTCGTTGTTCTAGTCCATAATATTGATCTATTTCGTTATAAATTTTAGTAAAAAAATATTTAAACATTTAAATTTATTTTTAATGGAAATTTAAAAATTGAAAACTTATTATTAAAAACCACATCTGTTAATTGATTATATTTTAGGTTTTAAGGCTTTTTTTATATAATTTTTATTATTATTATAATTATTATTATTATTATTATTATTATTATTAATATTATTATTATCATTATTATTATTATTGTTATTATTATTATTATTATTATTATTATTATTATTATTATTATTATTATTATTATTATTATTATTATTATTATTATTATTATTATTATTATTATTATTATTATTATTATTATTATTATTATTATTATTATTATTATTATTATTATTATTATTATTATTATTATTATTATTATTATTATTATTATTATTATTATTATTATTATTATTATTATTATTATTATTATTATTATTATTATTATTATTATTATTATTATTATTAATACTTTTATTTTTACTAAAGATTTAATTTTTTTTAATGTTAGAGCTTTCTTATTGATTAAAATACTTCTAATTAATCTGAATAATTTTAATTTCTCAATGAGAACTCATTTAAACAAATAATTATTAATTGCAGTTGAAAATTATATATGAATAAATTTAAATTAGATTTTATCTTTTCCTTTATAAAATATCTTATAAGAAAAATAAAATTATCATTCACAAGTTATCTTTTTTGGAAATCAAAATAAAAGATAACAATAAAACAATTAATCAATAATGAAAAATTAACCAAAACTAACAAGTTAAGCAATCAAACCTTGATTTTTTAATATTGTGTCATAAATATATTTATTATTTATAAAAAAATACTTTTCTGTGATCTGTCCCATAGAGGGATTGCTGCGTTTAAAATCTGCCTTACACGAAATTTCGTAATTGAAATCATTGATGGGATCAAAAATGAACTTGTCCATTGGAATAAAAAGAAACGTACTGTAGTAGACACTGTTCTATAACATTTAAATAAATATATAATTTATAAAATGTTATCTATATATATTTTTTTCTATTAAAAATTTTTTATAATCTTATCAGATTGATTTTCCCATAAAACTATAATGATGTTAATAAATGTCAAAATGAAATTATTCAATTTTCTTGTTTCTCACATTTTAATGTCAATTAAATTTATTTTTGTTTCGCTTGCTCGCTTGAAAATGAATAAATAAATAAATTCTGTTTTTTTTTGAATAAAAACTTCCTTCCGCCAATTGAAAAATTGGTTTGGGAGAAAAAACAAGAAAATCCTGCCAAATAAATCTGATATTTAAAGAGCGAAGCGTGTTTTACCGGGAGAAAAAGTTGAACTATTTTGAATAATAATAATAATAATAATAATAATAATAATAATAATAATAATAATAATAATAATAATAATTTCGGGATTACATTTGTTACAATTTGTTTGGAGCTAGAACTGTCAATATTGTCAAGCTAAAAACTTCAGAAAATTGCCATTCATTGGGAAAATATTTCCCTACTTCCAATTGACAAAATGTTGCCTTATTTGCTGAAAAATAATTCAAACAAAACTGATGTGTCAAAAAATTAATAAATTCCTATAGGAAATTAAAAGAATTCTTTTTCGATGTTTAGACTATTTTCCATTTGCTAAGTATTAATGAGATTAGAGTTTCTGATTTGGGAATTCCCGCCGATTTCACAAGGAAATCCCTAGAAGTGGAAAGTGTTTTTTAAAAAAAAATTATTTTGTATGGCACTTTTAAATATGAAGTTTAAATACAAAAAAAATCCAAACTTTTACCTAAAAATATGATAAAATAATAAAAAAATAAACAATTTTCAAACAGTTTTTGGTTACAAAATTACTTATAGTTAACGTGAGCCTTAGCCACATGAAATAGAGTAAAATCATGAAAATAAAAAGAATTTCATGAATTTTAAAAAATTTTGAAGACTCATTAAAGAATCAAAAATGAGGATTTTATCTTTAACCCTGGTGGTATATAGGATATACCACGAGTTGTGGTGTATTGTGCTGTACATGCTTTTAATGTAATACTAGTCACGTCATCTATCAATTCCTACACCTATGACATCGGCCGGTATAGTATGTTCGTTATTTTGCAATAGAAAAAATATTTTGAGAAAATTCAAATACTCTTCAAAGGGTTAAATTCACAATTTTTAGTAATAATATGTCATTAGTGCATTTCAAATTTATGAAAATATCCCTAAACGTTTTTCGGCAAGTTGATAATAATTACGAGATTTAATTTCATATATTACTATTGATACAAGTTTTAATTAAACCCAAAAAAATAAAATTATATAAAAACATTCAAATTAAATTTATAGTCTGAAAATTGTTTCCAAATTTATGAGAAAGTATTAAAAAATTTATTCCTTTTTTATTGTCAAAGGTAGATTTAATGAATTTCAACTGCTTACAACAGCTTTCATCTTTGAAATTATAATGAGGTACTTGAATATTAATTAGGGAATTTTAAATTATTTTGTGTCATTTTTATTTAACGAAGGGTATTCATAATAATAGTAACGTAATAGTTATAATAATATTAATAATAAAATTAATAATAATAATAATAATAATAATAATAATAATAATAATAATAATAATAATAATATTAATATTCATATTAATAATAATAATAATAATAATAATAATAACAATAATAATAATAATAATTTGTATGCACTTGGGTGTAAGTGAATATCGTTCTAGATTCTGAGGATGGTGTATCACATTTCGTGCCAAGTCATGAAGGTTATACGTTGTCTCATACGATTGGCAGGATTTTATTTGCTAAAGGTCATTTGACAGTAGTAAAGAAGGAAAATTAAACAGTTTTTAAATAAGAAAGGACACAATCTATTTTTAATAAAGAAAAATCATATAATATATTTTGGTTCTGTTCTCAATTATAATGCCACCTAACGTTTAAGAAAACAATTGCGAGTGCAACCACGGTTGCAAATATATTGACCACTTAGTTACTTGTGGTGGAATTAATATTTGCCACTGTCCTGTAAAGGGTGAAACAAATAAATACCAGGTTTTAGATCTACAAGGATAATTGTAATAATTTTTTTTATTTTGGTTCTTGGTTGATAAAAATTAAAAACGTAAGCATCGTTTTAAACAAATTATGTTTGAAATACACATAATGATTAATGCCGCAGTTACTTAATCTGGCACTAAATTACTTACAAAACATAATTTAAAAATAAATAGCTCATCTATATTCAATTTACTTTGATTGAGTCTACAACTAAAGTAATATTTTGAGGTTTTATATCTATTCGTGTTCAATTTTGACGTGCTACAGAGCTTTAGAGTCTGTGTCAAGTAATTATAAAAACTAGATCTATTACTTAAATTCATTGAAGATAAAACCTATTTTTCTCAGTCATTAAAGTTTTTATATTTGAAAGAATATTAACCAATCAAAACACAAAGAAATCTAAATAAAACCAATGAATGACAATACTAGAGAAAAACGATAATAAGTAAACTCAAAAGTAACAGATATAAATCTATAGTGGCATCATAACGTATGTTTACCTTTTCACAAATTAAGGGTTAATAACTTAGAAAATGTGAAAATGTTAAGAATATTAAAAGAATAGTCTGGATTTCCTAGAGAGATACCTAGTAACTACTGAATTGAAAAACTACTTTTAAACCTACATCTTGTCCAAAGGAAATAGTTGAACAGTTGTTTTCAAAAGATGTCGACTGAATTGGCTTGCTCATTTGAAAACAAGTTAAAGATTTTGATTTTCTTAGCCCGGTAACTGAGCAGAAATTTGTGGACTTGCTGACCAAATTAGTGTAAAATATGCCAGTACTATATTCACTGATTGCCATCCTTTTCTTTGGGATATATTTGTCGTTGTTGATACAGACCTCCAGATGGACAGATGAGCATTTGATGATCACTAGATAAATTTTATAGTTTTTTAATGAAATAAATTAATAATGATACTAAAAGGGGCATTTTTGACATCAGTACAAACTAGCAGATTCAGCAAGTTGACACTTTTGAAAATTAGAAGGCAACATAAACAACGTTGTGAGTAAAATAAATATATCTTAAATATTTTAATTTTTTAAACATTCTCTAATAATATCACGTTTACCGAATGTCAAATTTAGTCATATTCGATGTTATTTCTATTTTCGATTATTTTCAACCGTATATGCCTCGAAACATATACAAACCAAGATTACAATACACCAACAAAACCTTTTTTTGCTAAAGTATTTTTAGTCCTATGGATTATTAGATATTCCTTCACGAGGAACGACCATCAAACACATGACTTTGTTACACCTTCTATACATATGATACTTGTATATACACTCCAATAATTGTTTATTTTCAGTTTTGGCTCAATGGTACTCATATGTCACAATACTCTTGTATCAAAGTCTAACAAATACACGAGTACCTTTAAAAATTGAATTTATTTTAATGTAAAGGAGAGTTTACAGTTTTGTTCAGTAATGTTTTGTTAAGTCACTGAATTGGTTTATTTTTCTATTATTTTCCCATAAATATCTGTATTTTGTCTTTTAATCTTTACTCTCATGTTCTGATTAGTCTCTACATTCTCTCTAACTTCATATTTTAATAGCAAAAGAAACTAAACTTTCTTTGAATTAGATCAAAAGGACATATAAAACCCAACATTGTACATGATTTCACTGGATAAAAACATACTAAATTATCAGAATTTAAACAAAATTAACAACAAACACATTGACACATAACTTAAATCCAATATTAATTGTTTGAATTGATCATTTTGAAATTTTGTATTTTGATTTTATAAAAATATGATTTACAAAAATAAATGTCTCATGAAAAATTTAGTTTTGTTGAGTATCTTTGGATCATAGCATATGTAAAAGAAACCATTAAAACAAAACCTAAAAATCACCACAACCATAATACTATTTCAGTGCCTCACATTTCAAACATAAATGAAGTTTCATATGGTAGTCACTTACTCCAATAATTATAATATAAGGCGTAAAATTATATCTTATAATGCAGAAAATATGAAGAAATATTTTCTTACACATGTCATCCTTGCAAATTGGTTGGGATAGCTCCGTATCCTCTTGATTTGAAATAGATTTCCATTTCCCACAGTAGCAGGAATCCTCATTTCCGTCACTGTTGACATCAATGCATGAGCCCTGACTATTTTGGCAGTGCTCACAGAATTTTGTCAATCTTTCTATTTTTGGATCTAAAAATGTGAAATTATTCAAATAAAATTTTATCAATTACTTACAGCATTCGTAATACTTTAAATAATGCTGGTAAACTGCTATATAATCTTTAGGACAAACGCAAACTTTGTATTTCATAACAGTGCTATGAGCACATTCAGCTATTTTTGCTCTGCATGTTATGTCATAGTCATTACAATACGATCCCAAATCCACTGAAACATAATACAAGTTCTATAAAATTTATACCAATATTCATTTTTAAATATAGAGATAATACATATAGGGACTGGTAAACACATTGTTAACCCCCTCCCGTCGTAATTGGACGAGTTGCAGACATCCATAAATGGAGGTATTGTATCTTTTCAGAAAGGAAAAATAGCTAAATATTATAAATTATAAAATTCCTTCGTTGAAATTCATTATCAACAATTCTTTTTACCACAAAATGTCTCATTTCTTTTTGTTTTACCTTTTACGTTGAATATATTGCTAAGAAAGTAAGAAAATAATTTTAACTTTTTTACTTCAAACATTTTTTATTTCCAATTTTATGTCACTATCGGTCTCATTTTTAGCAGTTAAATATTAACTGTATAAAACAAATTCTAGTATATTTACTCACTACTAAATATATATTTACAGTTTTGTCTATTTCATTTAGTTATTTCTAAAAGAGTCTCACTACTTATTGGGTACACCACATATTTATTGTGTAATTTCAAATAGAAAAGTCTTTTATTTAATAATTGAATTTAATTATGTTTTATTATATTTTAGAAAATATGAAATTGATTAATTCAAATTTGGATTTCAGTTTTAAATGGTGTAAATAAATAATAAATTTTTTATCGAAATTATTTTTATTTACGCTTGTGGAAATACTTATAGATGATAATTGGTACTTTTCTAAATAAATATATATAATTATCACATAATAATAAGAAACATGTATTTAGTGAATATCTCAATGAGACGACAGGAAATAATCTCTACAGAATTTCCCCAACTGAAATATTAAGTTAAAAATGTCATTTATTGTAAATTTTATTGAACATTTCATAAAATCATTTTTACAAATGTTAGTTTATCTATTTAAAATGTTAATTTAATTTTAAAATTAATTAATTAATTATTATATTTTTTAAGGTAATATTTTTGTGTTATCTATATTGTATTATATTATTTATTTTTTTATAGAAAGAATATTTTATGTTTATAAATGTGGGAATAATTAAACATTAATGAAATAAGTGTTTTAATAAAATAAATAATAACAATTTACAATATAAAATTACTTATAAGATTAAAGATTTCACTGTCTTTAATTATCAATTATAAATAACAAATTTTTGAGAGATTCAAAACGTAATTTTTTCAAAATAAAATTTTAAAAAAACTTTAATTATCTGAATTATAAAAAATAAAAAGTTTTACTCTGAAAATTGATACATTTGTGATTTTGGAAATTTGAGATTCATATTTTGAATTATTTTCTTTTATTAAGATAATTCGTAGAATTTTTATTTCATTTTCTTTTATTTGTCTAGAAGTTTTGAGTAATGAAATAATAGAAAATAAAATAAACTGAGTTTGCTTATTTTTTGTTTATTTTTATAAAATCGAAATGGAAATTTTCATTTTTTTTGGTTGTACAAATTTTCTATATTTTTTAAATTAGTTATTTAATCACAAATTTTTATTTGTGTTTATTACATTGCTGTAATATATATTAGAAATAAAAAAAAGTTTTAAATAAGAATGATTAATATATAATAAAAGATTTAAAATATATGAATATAGATAATTTTGTTTTGTTGACCAACTGTCAAAAAGCCAAAATTCCAATGATTAAAACTTATCTAAATTTAATGAAAATTTTTAATTAAATTAAATTAAATTAAATTTTTATTTTTATTAAAATGACAGAATTCTTAAATTTCAGTGATCTTTGTGTAATATTACCCAAAAATATGTTAATTTTTATTTGCACTTCATCTTCCATAATTCTTCATTATAAGAATCCTTGCTAAGGTCCTCAAAAACTTAAGTCACCTCAAGCTGTCGATAGATCCAAATTATAATAAATTATTTAGATATAATACCAAAGTTATTTTTAAAAAGATGTTTAGGAAGATTTTATTTACCTTTTATTGTCAAAAAATGTTTAACTCTTTTGTTCTCTTCAAGTGTCAGAAGAAAGAATTGTCCAAAGAATTCATTGTTTGTTTATAAAGATTAATTGAACCTGCAATTTTATACGTTTTTATCATTTTTAAGCACCAAAATTGTGAAATAAATGATGTTAATATTCTTTAACTTTGTGAAATCAGAGAAATTTATAAATATATTTGATTTACATTTTGCAGCCAAGAAAAAATAATTCAAAGCATGTTTTAAACAAACTTTGAGTATAATGTAACTTTAAACAAAAAATACTACTAATTCAGATTTTTCTTTCTTAAAATAAATGATCATTCATTGTTCAAAAACCTCCAATTTAACCATATTTATTATATCATTGTATCATTTTGACCTGTTAATTATTACCAAAAAAAACTTTAAATAAATCTAAATATTTAAAAAATTATTTATTTTTCAATGTAATTAAATACTACTGAATGAGATCTAATTTAAACAATTCCCAACTATGGATTTGTTCACTGATCCAGAACTGACAAATTTTATCCCCATAGTTGCAATGCATAAAAAACAAACAAAACGTGAAAACTCTTTTTAAATTCGATTTTAAAATTCTTTAAAAATAGTTTTTTCTAGGAAATTTGTTTAAAACGAAAGAATTAATTTTTTTCAAATTATTTTTTGAAACATTCTTCCTAAATAAATCTCGAATAATTGCTTTTTGTACATTTCTAATGAAAATAAATACAAATATCGTAATTAGTTAGACTTGTTTTTAATAACAGCAAATCGCGTGTTATTTGATTAAAATTTGTTTCATTTGATTGACGAACACGTATGACGTTTTGTTCGTCTTAAAATTCTTCCGTCTTTTTTTCGGTATTGTGTCAGTCTATCTGTCTTCATCAAGCTAGAACTACTTAATAATGTTTTAATTTTATTATTAATGTATTTTTAATTTTTAGTTAAGTTGTTTTGATGTTTCTCTTATTTCTGTTGTTTGTACAATCATTGAGCGAGTGAATGAAACCTGCATAAAAAAATTAAATATAATGGAAATATTGTGGAAGGGTCAATTTATCGTACATAGCCTTTAGGCTTTGCAAGTTTAGTAGAAATTGTTGATGAAAAATGGATATTCAAATTTATTGGTGTTTATGATTATGAAGACCGTTGACAAGTGCGTTATTATTACGAAAGATTCATATTTGAAAATGTCTTAGTGTGATGATATTGTTTTTATAATAAGAAGAGCAATGTGACACCCATATATAAGGCACCACTAGGCAGTCATATTTAAGATACTCCTATTGCTCTGAAGGTAAAGAGTAAGAGGCTATTAACAGGTGTGATTTGAATATGTTTAATAGATAAGTTGTTATATTAACGATTTACGGATTTGTGTTGTCTTCAAAAGTTTTGAATAATAAAATAAGTATATTAAATAACCATTTATCTTATGAATAAAAGTTTAAAATAGTTTTCAAAAAAAATTTGCAAGTACTTTGACATATTTATTATATTTAGAGTTTTTTCTATCCTTCTTGACAATGAGAGTAAAATTAATACAAAACGGATATTTAAGTGACGAGTTCTAATAATAATATAAAATGGTGATTCCTTGGTAGCAGCATAAATTAAAATATAATATAAGTGAATAATAAAATAAGCCCTTGCTGCGAAATAATAGCTATGTAGAAAAATGTTTCGATTACTGAAGAGGATTATTTAATAATCGAAACTATTTTCAATATAATTATTACTTTGCAGCAAGGGCTTAATTTATTATTCACATATCTGTTTATATAATAATAATAATAATAATAATAATAATAATAATAATAATATTAATAATAATAATAATAATAATAATAATAACAATAATAATAATAATAATTTAATAATAATAATAATAATAATAATAATTTAATAATAATAATAATAGTATTTTTATTATTATTATTAATTTTATAATTTTTAATAAACTTATCATCAAGCGATTTTTTGAAATTTGAAATTCCCTTCAAAATTTGGACAAATGCAAATATTTATGTTTAATTTATGAATAAGTAATGCTTTCTAATTGATATGATGGAAATTGCATAGAATGCATCGTAGAAAAAGTTAATTTTTACTCTAAAACATTCGACAAATGATCGTTGTATTTTTTGGAAAAAAAATCTGTTATAGTTTGTTAAACGAAGAATTATGTTAATTAATTTCTAGAATATTTTGAGACATAATTTTATGAATCCGTTACCTAGCAATATAATAATCAATTTATAAATTAGTTGATTTATTGATTTTTCTATTATAGACATTATACTGCCAAAAATAATTAATTGATAAATATTTTAGAAATAGAAAAAAATTTAATTTATTTAAAAATATAATTATTGTGTATAAATATTATCATAATTTGAATAGGAAATAACAAAGTGGATAGTTTTATGTTTTTTTATTTGTTTTCCACTTTCAGTAAAATTACATAAAAGATTTTCAAAATTTAAAATTCTGATAATATCATAGCATATATATATATATATATATATATATGCTGAAAATATTTTAATTATGATTTTTTACATATTTAACCATCTACAAACAGATTTTGTTTGAATTAAAATATTTTGAGTTCTCAGTCATCAAGAAAATTAGAAAATATAATAAATTGCTTTTATTATATTATATCTGTTTATGAATATTAATGATTTAATCTAAATATTACCTTAAAAAATTTGTTTAAAAAAATTTTTAAAAGTTTAAAATGGGTCTCAATTTAAAAATTATTTTTGGATTTTATATAAAAATGTATTTATTTTATTGTTATCAAAAGTTTGTTTGTTAGAAATAGAAAAATCAAGATTTCCCAGATAAATTTTTATTTGAAACGTTGCTTGAAAATATTTTAATAACTAATGAAATTTGATTATAATTTACCTCAAATTGCAATGTCATGATTTAAATTAATTTCGTTAAAATTAAGTTTTGTAAAAATCAAATCAAACCTAAAATTAGTCTGCTTTTCTCAATCAAATTTAATTGCGTTAAATTATTTTTATAAAATATTATTTTAACTTTTAATAATTTTGATAATAAACTTTAATTTAAAGCGATCTATTAATCAATTTTAAACAAATAAGAAAATAGTTGTTTTAAATATTTATTTTATATTGAAGGGAATTGCATGTTTTTCAAGTAATTTTAATTTGGATTTAATATTCCTCAATTTCAAAAATTACATTTTGTTTGTTTTACGTATTTTATAAAGAAAAGTGGATATTTTCAGAGGTTATGAAAGAGGATTTTTGTGTATTGTCTATAATTTTGTTTAGAAAAAGTAAGATATATATTCGTAACATTCGAGTCAAATTTGAAGATGTTTTTCAAAAATTATAGTGCTTTCTAAATTATAATTATTTAAAAAGAATGGTGACCGGTAATCTAGCAAATATAATGATACTTTTGATGAAGTAAAATAGTAGTATGGAGTATCTTTTTGATATCTATTGAAAAATTAAAACAAAATGAACAAGAGTAAAACCCCGCAATTTCAAAGATTTTGTTTACCCATTATTCCTTGACAAATCTCTAGAGATGGCATGAGTTGAGACTTTTCGTTAGTAGCTGTTGGAGTAGACAAAATTCCAGGACAGTTACATTTTCCAGAGTATATATTTTGTCTAAAATAAAAAATGAAATTTAATACTAATTAAAAGTGAATTTTAAAATACAATTCTAAATTAGCTACATATTTGATAATATCAATAACAATAATGTTTCTTTTTAAAGTGTATGAGGAATTTCTTTTCAACGAGAAAAATAATAATAAATAATTATAACTATTTAATGTTTCTTTATATTTTTCAGTAAATGAATTATAAATTGAAAATATTTAAACATGCGTCCAATGAAATTCAAATATAATTACTTGATAATATCACTTACTAAACTTTATACATCAATTAGCATTCAAATATCAAATGTTTAATTTAATTATTATTCTTTTGTCACATTTTCTTTTCCGTTTAAAAGCTTTCCGTTGTTTTTAAAATTCGAATCCGATTGGTTTAAAATTATTTTTATACTTTGAAAAATTGTTAGTAGTTCATATACCATTAACTTTATATTATTTTATATTTTAGACATTATTGTATAAATTTGTATCCACTGACAATTTCTATTTTTATTTTCAAGATAAATATTTTTAATTTAATCTTTATTTTTTTATTATCATTTTATTAGCACATATTTTAATACATATAAAAACACATATAAAAAATTGTATTTAAAGCCAATCAAACTTATGACTTTACAAGATTTCTAATATAATTTGCATTAATTAATCTAATTTTATTTATTAATTTTATTAATTATTTTTACGTATGCAAATATTACGTATGACGAATACATTGGCGTTGTACAAATCTTTACTAATGTCTCTGTAATAAATGTGACATCAATTTATTTTGTATGCTTCATGTACTTCAATGTACAAATGACAGAAGAAATTCTTTAAAGAGAGGCGGTCCCCAACTGAATTACATTTTCTCTCTTACATATATCATTTACATATTTCGTTAATCTAAACAAGAACTAATTCCACAAAATTCACTCATAATTTCATTATTTGTATTAGGGATTTCAATTTTTTCCACATTTTTCTATAGAAATGTCGACTTCATAAATCTGCTTTTGTTAATTATGTTAATTAGATAATTAAATTTCAATGGCAGAATTTAATTTAACATGTAATTTTATTTTTTTATAGAAATCAATTTAGTCAGATTAATCAGTAATTTTGTATCAAATGACAACTTTGTAAATGGAACAAAAATTAAAAAATTAAATTTTGATATTTTAAATATATTATATTAAAAATAATAATAATAATAATAATAATAATAATAATAATAATAATAATAATAATAATAATAATAATAATAATAATAATAATAATAATAATAATAATAATAATAATAATAATAATAATAATAATAATAATAATAATAATAATAATAATAATAATAATAATAATAATAATAGTAATAATAATATTAATAATTTTTAAATTTTCTTATCTAGAAGATATATAAAAAAAATAATTCTAGATGTTAAAGTATAAAAGAAATAATTAAATAAAATAAAATATTACAATATAATCAAGCGAAAATAAGAATATTAACAAGTAAACAAAATATCTAAAGTTCATTAGAAATGAAAGCGCATTGAAGAAACTATTGAAGCATAAATTGCAGTAGAGTTTTAATAAAGAGCTTAAAATAAGAGTTAAATAGATTAATCTTTTTTTAAAAATACATGCAAATTAAATTTTTAACAATTTTTAAATAAGTTTTATTTTAATTGAAGATTGTTATGAAATAAAATAATTAATAAGATCCATGAAAATGTCACCTTTTTTGAATGTGGGTTTTATTGAAAAATATTCAGTCAACCATGAAAGTTTATTATTATCCCTTTGCTGTTGAATCAAATTTATTTCCTTTTTCAGAGATTTCAAAGGAGTTTCTGCTTTAAAAGAGATTCATTTATATTTTTATGCATTTTGTTTCGTAAAATTTCTTAAAACAGTATAATATGAGGATTAATTGCTATGTTTTCAATATTGTGTCTCTTTAATAACTTAAAAAGTTATTACATAAAGAATATTATTTTTATTAATATTGTATTTATTATTATTATTATTATTATTATTATTATTTATTATTATTATTATTATTATTATTAATTATTATTATTATTATTATTATTATTATTATTAATTATTATTATTATTATTATTATTATTATTATTATTATTATTATTATTATTTATTATATTATTATTATTATTATTATTATTATTATTATAGCAGTGTGTTTTACTGTCCAACCCCTCTCTGTAACACACTATATTTGACCAACTAATTTTTTTGTTTAAATTATTACTTTTTTTTGCGAAATTGAAAATTCATAAAGAAGTCTTTTTTTAAAATTTATAAATTAAAATTAAAAAGTTAAACTTTTCTATTTATTTTTCTAAATTAGCATTTCAAAAAATAGTTTTTCTTAAATTTAAATGTAAACCTGAAATTAAAGAAAATTTAAAAACATACATTTAAAATATCTAACTCAAACAAAATAGAATGGGTAAAAAAATATAATTTTTTTTGTAGCAATAATTTATACATAAATTTATAAAGAAGATATTTAAGATAAATGAGACGATTTCAGATTGAAAGTTTACAGTCGACACTTTTTTTGATATTTGTAAAATTGGATTAGAATTGGATCTGACAAAAAAATAAATTAAATTTATTATTAATTCTGTAAAGTTTAGGGGTAAAAGAAAAGACAATATCGAATTACAATTGAATTGATTCGTTTTATCTTCTCCATTTTGGCATCTCCTGGGAGAAATGGATAATTTGAAAGAAATATCCAAAAAAAGTTATTGCTATAAAATTATAATAAATTCCCACCAGTCTAATGACAGAATTATAAGATAAGTGACTTTTAATAACAGCTTTCATGTTTAGTGGCAGTCAGGCGATAAGAATAGCTATTGAACCAGACAATTTTAATTAAAAATTAAATAATTACTTGGGAATGACTGACAATGGCGATATTGTGTTGAAATAACACTTGCCCCCGATATTTCGGCAATGTTTGCAAAGTGGATCAGGAATATTCTTAGGATAGTCTTCTATAAAAAAATCAAGAAATTAAAACAAAAATAATTTTTAATTTAAAATTTAATCAAAATTATGTACTGGTGAAAACTTTCAAGAAATTATTCAAATATCTTTTAATGTTTATTTTTATTCCACATCGATATGACACAAAAAGTACAGTTTTAAATAAAACAAATACAAATGAAAAACAGGCCATTTTTATGGACAAATTACATTATTTCACTTTTGTTTTTTTTAATTAACATTGATTACAGAAAAATAGTATGTTTTGACAGCATATTTGGAAGGCCAAGAGCTCCTTTTAATATAGTTTTATTATAGTTTAATTATAATATGATAAAACCAACGAGATCAGACATGTAAAAACAACGGCCCTCATGTCAAGTCCGGCTCACTTGATGCTTTCATACGGCTCGCCACGTCATAGAGATTTTTTAATAAATTTATTTACGATTAGAAATAATTCAAGACATAAAATTGCACTCTTTAAATTAATTTTTTAATAATTTATATTGCTATTTGTAAATGTAATCTAATATAATAATGAATTAATATTTATACATTTGTATATTTATATTTATAACTTTTGTTTGAATATAACTAAAGTAAATTAACGTGAAGAGTAAATTTTTAAAAAAGCAAGTTAATAAGATCGATAAGGCAATATTTAGAAAAAGTAAATAACACGTCGACAGTTTCAAAATTTTTAAAGCTATAGTTGATAGATTTCATAAGACAATAATGGTGTGTTGCTACAGAGATTCTCTATCTGCCTACTCCATATCATACAAAAATTTTCCAAATTTTATTTTAAAACATGAAAAAATATTTTGTTTTTCAGCAGGAAAAACCTGTTTTAAAAATTCAAAAATTTTAAACTTGTCAAAAATCAATTTTTCTATAAATATTTTTGCTCAATAATTTTGATGCGCACCCAAAATAAATATTATAGAGAGCGTTGGCTATAACTCTATAGGATGAAATGTAACGAGGGGAGTCAAAAATAGCCCATGACATCATTTACGGTTGGCCACTAATAATGGCCCCTTACTTCATTTATTTAATGTAAAGGTTAAAATGAATATATTTTTTATGTTCTAGTGATTCCAAAAAAAAGGGATGATACATTTTATAAATTGAATAAACTTCGAAGTTGGAACTGAAGTTTTGCTCTAAGTAATCTACTATTTTAGACTATTAAGATAAAAGACAAAGAATCAAATTTTCATTTGAAATAAATATTTTTTCAACAAGTATATTTTTCTGACATATTTTTAATAACCCTTGTTCTTATCACATTTTTTAAATTCATGTTTTGTAGTTCCAAGCAAAGGCGAGGAACTACATTCCTATTTATATATCTAGATTTATAAGATGAAACATAACCAATGCTGAGATTTTTTTCATCAGTCATTAAAGTAAATAAATACCTCAAAATGTCAAAAATAATTAAAATTATTAATTATAATAATTGATGATTTATGTTATTCTTGATTTAGAAACAGTGACAAAATATGATTCCATAGAGCACAGCTAAAAATTAATTTTTTTGTTTAATAAAACAATTAATAAAATACTTTTTTATTTTTTATTCTTTTAATATTCCATTTATTTTTATTACTAATATAAATCAAATTTAATCCATTGCAGTTATTAAAAATTATTTCGCCATTCAAGGATTCGTTTGATGTGATTTAATTAAATTATAATAAATAATAAGTTAATGCATGGAAAATAGTTGTCTTTGAAAATGTAATAATGTCAGAAATATTTATGTTAGAAATTAACACCAAGAATTAGATGAAAATAATTGTAAAATATTTAAGTCAAATTATTAATGGAAATGACAGGGAAATATGTGAAGGTAACGGAAAGAGCAAAAATTGAATGAATAAATGAATGTTTCTTTATAAAATATTTATATTGTTATATTTTATCAAAATAATTGGAGTATTTTATCTTGTTTTTTATAGTTTGAAATTTAATAATTAATAAATAAAAATAACTACTCTCCTATATTTTTAAAAATCATTAAAATAATTAAAAATATAATTTAATTTATTTCCAAAACTAATAAAAAATATATGATTATTTGAATAATATTTGATAAAAGCTATCAGAGAATTTATGGTTATCGCTAAGTATTTTATTGATCTATTATCACTTGCAAATTTTCCTAACTTTGCATACAAATTTGCAAAGCAATAAATTATGTTATTTTGTATTTAACATTTAATAAAAAGCATGTAATTTTTAAGGTTTTCGAACTAAATTTTTTCGATTAAATAATATTTATCAAAATTTATTTATAATAACTTCAATCCATTTAAATGAAAACGTTTCCTTTTCTAATTGAATCAATGAAAAGAAATGATTTGGAAGAGGAAGAAGTATTAAATGTTGAATAATAAAACCAATTTTTGTATGAAAAAATATATTTAATTTTTAATTTTGATTACTGCACAGTTTCCTCTTGACTTTGGCCAGTGTTTGTTGAACTGAAACGTTTTATAATTACACATTTGTTGATAATTATGTATATATATGAACTCTGTTAGGTTTATCTTTATCTTTCGACCACCTCTCCTTTTGTAAAAATGAAAAAAAGGCAAAAATATCAAAGAAATATCAAAAATAAAATACAGGAAAGTAAATATATATTTTCAAAATATATAAAAAACATTAAATTTGTTTTATACAATGTACTAAGTTGATGCCTGAAATAACGAAAACAAAATATAATTTAAAATTGAATGAAAAGTACTTTCGATATTTTTTTATCTAATTATTTCTTTTGAATTTCTTTTTAAAAGCATTTTTTTAAACATAAAATAACATACAATAATGGAAAAATTATTCTGTTTTTAAGACAAATTATATTTATAAATTTCTATAAATTATAATTAATCCGAATTCCAGGCAGTCTATTTAAACAAAATTTGCTCTTTAAGTGAAATAACTAATGAAATTAATTACACTTAGGTTTTCTTATATTTAGTAAAAAAACCATAAACTGTTTGAAAATATGAAATTATTGTTGTGAGATGCACTGAAATCAAAAGAATAAATAGATTTATCAAATAACAATAACTTAATGAAAATAAAAAAATTAAACTATTTATTTATTTGTTTAAATTAACAAAAGGAATGATTTTAAATCTTTTTATTTTACATTTAAAATCTTTCACTTTGACAATTCTCTAAATATTCACAATTAATACAAATACTTTCTTCAAGGGAAAACTGTTTGGATTATTTCTTCATATTCTAGGAAATAAGACATTTGTAATATTAAAATTTTGTCGTAAGAATTTTTTTTTATCCTTAAAACAATAGGTCAAAAATGTGATAAAAATCCTAAACAAAAATAGCGATCTTATATTAATATTCAAAACAGTTTCTTTCTGTATTGATATAAATGTAAAATATATATTGTAAAATAATATTTTATTTTAATTTTTTTTCTCCCTGAATCTCTGGACAGCATCTACCTAAATTATGATTTGGGAAATTGAAAAATTTACAAAATGCTATTGAAAAGATAATTCTTTATTGAAATTAAGAAAAAACATTATTAATTGAAAATGATAACACTATTATAGTATAAGTATAAAACGGTGATTCCTTGGTAGCAGCATAAATAAATACAACAAAATAAGCTCAAGGACTTATTTTGTTTTTCACTTATCTATACTATTAAAGTAATGAAATAATTTACTTGGCTTTATGGATGTTTTTTTAATTTTAATGGATTTTTGTTTATTTGATTTAATTACTGTTTTTTCCAAATTAAAGAACTCTGGGTATTATTTGAGATTGTGGGTGCTGTCGGTCAATTTTAATTTGAAAAAAAAACACTTTTGTGAGTAATATTGCTATTGATAAATATCTTTTGTTATTGTCTTGTTAAATATATTGTTTGTTTTTCTATCTTATTTTTTTATTTAAATATAGATTTTTCAACCTTTTTTTCAACTTACATAATCTTTCAATGTTTGTAGGAATTTTATTTAATTTTTTTTTATTTTTTCAAATATTCATAATAATATTTTCTATATATTTTAATAAAACCTGAATTAAAAATGAAAAGAAGAACGCATAATTAGTTTTTTACAAGTCATCTGTGGTAATATGACACAAAAACAATGTCTGGTTGTATCATTTTGAAAAAAAATAAATTTATTAAAATTTTCATTGGTAATAAAAATATATTTTTAATGAATCTTACTGCAAACGTGTTCTTGAGCCACATAGAATGTTTCCGCCGGACATGAGCACTGACCTGGGCCTGGATGACAGCTGCTACCATAGACATCTTTGCAGTCTCTATCCGTGGAACATTTTAAATCCGTAAGTACTGAAACAAATAAAAATAACATGAATATTAATATAAGTTTAACTGTAAGTTAAAATCAATTTAATAACTATGCGGCCTAGCAAAGATTTTTTTTTCAAAAAAATAAGAAAAAATCTAGTTTACTTCATAAAACAAAACGTTAAAATGTTCACTCAAATCGCTGCACAAAGAATACAATTTTTCATTTGTGCAAACTTCACGCAAAGTACTTTAATACAATAAATAAGGAATGTTTTGTTATCCTTTGTTTTCCGATTTTGTAATGGTTTTGCATTTATATAATCCACCAATTGCAAATAGACATAATCTTAAAGATCTAAATTTGAAGAAACCATTGCTTCAAAAATTGTACAAACATAGGCACCAACAAGTCTCTGTTTTTACAATTTTGCGTTTTGAGATTTGCTAAATTTCTAGTTTGCTCTAATAACGATGCATGTTCTAAAGATGATAGTAAACGTACGTTTCTTCTGAAACCTACAAAAACAAATCATCTTTGAATTTTCTTCTTCACCGATCCAACCAACAATTTGATATTTGTTAAAAACTGCCTATGATAACAATGACAAATACTCGTTTAAAATCACTCATTTTCAATTGGTTTCCTTTTGTTTTGATTACAATTCTTTGAAAAACGGTCTTGATGTTACCTTTCATAACCTTTTCTGCTTGTATGTGAATATTTTGTTTATGCAACACCTTTAGAGAAATAACTTAAACATCATTAATTTTTAATAATGTCACATTTAAGGATTATATATTATGCCGGATGAGCAATTATATCTTATTGTCAAATAAGCATAAAATGATCATATTATAAAAAGACTCCACTGAAATACATGTTTGACTAAATAATCTGATAGTTCTATTATCCTTATCAGTAAGGATAGAAAAAAACTATATATAATTGAGGTTTTATTAATTTTAAAGATATTTATTAATTTATTTAAATCATAAATTATTTCTAAATTTATATTATTTTCAATACTGATATATTAGAAATTTATAAAATATTTTATTATAATAAAATAAAAAATAAAAACATCAAATTGTTTCATTTAATAATTCATTTTTATTTAAAAATATTTATTTTGCAAATTAAAAAATATTTCTAAAATTAATAAATAACTAGAAACCTTTCGTAAAACATGAGTTTGAATTCTTTAGTCCTTAAATTATTGTCATTTTAAGAAAATATACAAACTACAATATATTTTTAGCGATTTTCGTTTTTCTAACACTTTTTACAAAGTAACGATATACCCAGAAATGTATTCAAAAATAATGTGTAAAATTTTTTTTTGTACCGTTGAAGGTTAATGCCAAAATACGTAAATAGAATCATAAAGCATCAACAACGGTTGCTCATATCACATTTTGGAATATTCCAAAATTTAGAAAAATAGTTTTAGTTTTCATAAAATATTCAAAGCTCAATCGCATATAAATAAAAAAAATTTAAAACTCAAGCAAAATCTCATTTACTTACCTTTCGTTGCCATGTGATAATAATTTCTCAAATTAACAATTCTCAATATAATTTTATTTCTTTGGTAGTTGTAGTAAGAAAATGACGTACCTATTTATTATTTGTATTATTTCCTCTATTACTTGCAACTGGATTATTCTCATTAGTGTAATCAACTTTCGTTTTCTTAAGCAAGTAAATCTCCGATTTTGTTCTACAAATTTACATTTGCATTTTTTGCGATTTGCAAGTAAAGATAAATCATTGTTTACTTCTTTTTTCTCTACTTTGAATGAAATATTAATCTAATAAGAAATGATTTTATTTATTTAAACAAAAGGAGAAATTAAACAGTAAAGACACAATTAACTAACAAGAAATTACATTCATTTTGTAAACAGTGAGATATGAATATTTCAATTAAATAAAATTAAAATAATAATATTAATTTTATTTATTAGTTTTATGAGAAAATATTTGTGTCATGAAGATGCGGTTGTCTTCCAATAAATGATATTTGTTGAGAAACAGAATTCCCAATTTCATTTGAAAATATTTTATCTTTTATAATAAAATCACCAATATTAACATAATATATATTATTCATATAATAAGTAGCCAAAACAAACATTTATTTTATACATATTTCTTTTTATTTTCGATTTGTCTTTTTTAATTTTTTTAAGTTTTTAAAACAATATTTAGTTATTTAAAACAAACTATATATTTTTTTTATTGGTTTTTTAAAAAAAAACTATTTTCTTCTTTCCTCTTTAGAATTATTAATAAATTCAAAATCAGATGGTTTAAATTATTTAATTTTTACATTTTAATTTAATATATTTAAAACAATAATATATATTTGAAAATAAGTTTTATAGATATATTATATCTACACTAGAAAATAACACTATTCTAACACATGTAGTATTCATGGAATTAAAACAAATTCAACATTTTTAAAAATATTTTTGAAAATATTTAAACTTTTGTTTTTTGAATATTTAAATACTTATTTATTAAAATTATTACTTCAACTACAAACGGCTATGTAATATAACTTGTAGTATATTTTGGAGTCACCGGAAACCTCTTTATTTAAATAAACTTTATTCAACTTTAAAATATCTAAGAACCTATTTTAAATAGATCTTTAAATAGATAAATTAAAACAAATTCCAGATTTACCGTAAATCAAGATAGGCAAAATCTTGAGGCCTAAAAATCTAAAGAAAAAATTTGATACAATTATTTATTTATGCTAAACTATCAAAAAAAAGCAATTGGAATTCCCCTCTAGCAATCAAAGGTTACCAAGATGGCTGCCGGTTTTTACAGTCTATTTACTTTATTTTATCGTTTAAAAATAACAAGGAAATTTTGATTATTTTCAAACGCCAGCTAAAACGTTTGCGCACCGAAGTTAAAATTTGCGCTAGAATAAACTATAAATAACAATTAATCATTTTTTAATTAAAAAGCATATTATTGCATATTATATAGGATCATAAATAGTATAAAATTATATTTATATACTTATATGAATTACTCATCTAACACTGTACAGGATTGCATTTGGAAAATTACAGTTGTTGTTGGTACTCTAATAAAATTACGATTAAAAAAATTGATGAAAAAATATTAACTTAGTGACTTAAAAAAAACAATGTCAAAACTAAAATTATAAGATAATATTAATATATTATTTTTAATTTTGTAGAAATTGCAGATATAAATGTTTTATTAATTATAAACAAACAAAATGTTTCTATATTTAAAGTTTATCGCTAAAATTATTCATTAATTTTGTCATTTTCTATAAATACTGACAAAGTAATTTAAACAAGATATTTATCTCTCAGTCAAGAAATAATGGCAATGCTTGAATAATAATTAAATAAATACCAATAAAACTAAACTGTTTAAATAGATAAATAAATTTTTAAATAAAATTAATAGACTAAACAGTAAAATCGAATTATTTAAAAATAATACTTTCAACGCATAAATTGAATTATATCATTTAAAAAATTTTCTGTTAAAAATGAATTTCTAAAATATTTTTCTTATAAAATTTTAAAATTTAAAGTTTCTTTTTAATAATCGGATAAATTAATAAGAATCTAGAAACTTCTTCACTTTGAAAATTTTACTTTCATTGTCAAATTACTCAGAATAAACCTCTCTTTCATTACTTGATTGAAATTTTCTGAATAAAATTAAAACAATTTTCAATTATTATTTGTAATTTATTTATTTTTTTTAAATATTTATTTAAAATTATACTAATATTAAAATTAATATTAATAATATTGCAAAAGTTTATCTATTTTGAATAGAAAAGTAAATAAACTAAGAAAACCTAAGAATAACTAAAAACAGCAATAAAGAATATGTAGAATAATATAAAATTTATATATAAATAAAGTTAATATTGTTCATATTTTAAAATTGGCTTATTCAAGGAAAGTATTCGGGATTTCTAGATTAAGTGTTAATAATACTATTTTGGAAACTTTTGTCCTATAGTGCATTATAGTGATCAATCTTTGTGTATGTCTTTTTGTATATAAAAAACCACCGATAATAATAATAATAATAATAATAATAATAATAATAATAATAATAATAATAATAATAATAATAATAATAAAAATAATAATAATAATATTACATATTTTAAAAAGTATATAAATGATTGCAGTATGTTGTTGTCGCTCAAAATATTAAAATATTAAATTTATAGGCAATTCTTCAGAATGTATTATTTGTTAGTTTCATAACAATGAAAATACGCATGATTTTGTTTCAGTTATCTATATTAATCATTTATAAATTATTATATAAATTTAAAAGATTATTAAAGAATAAATTAGAAAATGATCAATCAAATTTTGAAAATTGAAAATTATTTTGTGTTGATGATTACATAAAAGACATTAAATAAATAATTCGAATCCAATTAGTGAATGAATCCAATCCAACAGAATAATTAGGGCTAGAAAACAATTATTTTAAAAGTCTTTTTATTTTTAAATCTATATTTCACTAATTGTCCTAGAAATATATTAAAAAATATATTTCCTTGATCCAATGACTTCTTGATCTAATTGATTTTTCTTTAATATTTTTTAAAAATAAATTATAACAATAAATAATTTAGTAATTCAACATTTATCAAAATAATAAATGTGGCTAAATGGATGTCCATAGAGCTATAAAGTGAGGTTATAGCATAAAAGTCAAACTATCATAGCTTTAAAGTTAAAAATTAGTAAGTACACACGTATATGTATAAAATGTAGTAATCATCAAATATCTTTCATAATATTCATAAATTCATAATAATTTTAGTTGATTTTTGTGAATGAAGATGACAGCCAAACTGTCGAAATATATCGTACAAAGAGTTTTTTATTGGAGTTTTCTTTTAATTAAATCGTTGCCAAATTTATTTATCTATTTATCTATTTTGCAGAATTATAAATATATTATAAATATATGAAAATCTCTAATAATTCAACAAAAACTGCTGCATTTAATTTTTTTAATGTAATTCTTAATGATGATTAAATGAATTATTTAAGGAATAATTAACAATTATTAATTAGTAGACAAGATTAATAACTGTTGAAAATCTAAAACTGATTTGTAATTTTCTTTGATAAAAATTTTAAAATCCTTTTTTTTTCTAATGGAAATAATTTTTACATTTTTGGAAATTTTTATTTGGAATTTGTTTATTTTATCTAATATTCTTTAAGCTTTTCCATATATTTATGTTATCTATAAATATTGACTGAATAAATGTCAGAGTTAATTAAATAAAAACCAAGTAAACGATTGTGTCATGTGTTGTTTGAATGGAATAAGAATGGCCGTGATTTTAAATGTATTTATTTCAGCAAAAATATAGTTAATGTTTGTTTAAACTACGGATGTTTAGGATAAATGCAAATAAAAATTTCAATTTACTTTTTACAACACAAATTCTGATTATTTTTTTTAAAATAGTGTTATGGATTTTGTATGGTTTTATTGAAAGAGCATATTCTTGTTCCTCTTGGATCTAGCGAATGCTTTTATCTTTTTTCTTTTTACATTCTCATTATCTTTTAAAAAATCCAGAAATATTAATATGCTTATTTCTGTAATATATTTGTCAAACACGCATAAAATATGTGTTATAGTAATAATTACGGTTTGTTCAAAGGACTGCCGATAAAAAATATCAATTTAAGTTTCCGAACTCATATTAGAAAATAAACGTATGAAGAAATTCCAAATATCGTAGGATTTGTAGAAGAATAAATACAATTCTGCTGGTCATGTATTTATGAATATAAATATCGTGCAGAACTTTTGATTTACACTAGAAATCTATGACACAATATATGTAAATATCATGCTATCAATATTTTGTTTCTATTACGATCTGGTATATTCTTCAAAAAAAATACGTTTAATTTTTAATCTTATGCATTTCTGAAGCTAATAATATGATTAATCAAAGTAATACTTACTTAAAATAATATATTTGGGAATAAATAAATTATTTTTTATTATCATGATAAATATAATTACAATTAAAAATATACATAAAGTAAAATTAAAATAATTTTCTCTTTCTCTCTTTATAGCTATATATATATATATATATATTTACAAATAGATAATAGTATGGAGATGAAATAAAATTTCTAGTGTAATTGTGAATCAATGGCCATATAAATATCCTTTAGAATTCAGAGACGCCTTATATCATTATAATAAGTGAATAATATTTAAATATTGTTTAGGGAACTATAAATATACAAATTGTTATTAGCAAATATAAACTATATGTTCAATTTTCATTATAATAATAATAATAATATTTAATAATTTATATTCGAAATAAATAACTATTCTATCTTTTAATTATTATTCAATTAGCTAACTGAGATTGTAACATTAAATATTTAATAACAGTGGCAAATCTTAAGTTTAATATCCATTAATAAAAAATCAAAATAAACAAGTAACGGTACGTAGTCCAATACCAGTCCAAGATCAGGACTAAAATATTTATGTGAATTAAATATTTATTAAAAATACAAATATATTATATGATAAACAATAATTTTTGTAAATATATATATATATATATATATATTTACAAATAGATAAAAATATGGAGATGAAATAAAATTTCTAGTGTAATTGTGAATCAATGGCCATATAAATATCCTTTAAAATTCAGAGACGCCTTATATTATTATAATAAGTGAATAATATTTAAATATTCTTTAGGGAACTATAAATATACAAATTGTTATTAGCAATTATAAACTATATGTTCAATTTTCATTATTATAATAATAATAATAATATTAATAATAATAATATTAATAATAATAATAATAATAATAATAATAATAATAATAATAATAATAATAATAATAATAATAATAATAATAATAATAATAATAATAATAATAATAATAAAAATAATAATGTCACAAATAAATTTTACCTTATCAAAATTTCTAAGATAATGTCAGTCATAATTTATTTTGATATATTTAATTAATTAAATTTGGGAAATTGTGTTCAAAGGAATGGGAAAAATAATGAAAATGTCAATCAGATGGGATAATGATATATAAAAATCAAAATGAAAAATTTACATTTAATTGATGTCAATTAAAGAATTATTAATTGAAATATTTTTATTAGCTTTTTATAATCTTTTTATTAAAGCAAATCCTTATGAAAACCTTTCATATACTTTATATCTGAAAAATAATATATGTTTATAAATCAACATTTCAAACGGTTTAGGAGTTTTAAAAACATTTTGAGAAAGATGCTAAATTATTGTTTATCATATAATATATTTGTATTTTTAATAAATATTTAATTCACATAAATATTTTAGTCCTGATCTTGGACTAGTATTGGACTACGGACCGTTACTTGTTTATTTTGATTTTTTTATTAATGGGACATTAAACTTAAGATTTGCCACTGTTATTAAATATTTAATGTTACAATCTCAGTTAGCTAATTGAATAATAATTAAAAGATAAAATAGTTATTTATTTCGAATATAAAATCTTTACTTTTTATAAGTGAACCTTCAAAATCTATGGCTGTGAGGCTTCCAGTGCACTTACTTGAATAACCTCTTAAGGCAGACTTGTCAAAATCAAACATACCTTTGGTCGCATTAACATTTTTAGACTTGAGAAGGGCTATAATATTATAAAGATATAATATTAAATACTTCTAACAGGTGGCACTGAAAACTACATCGGTCCGCGTATTTGACACGTCTGTCTTGAGGTCATTACAATTTCATATAATGTATATCAAGGTCAATAACTATAGGCTGATTGAATTTATTGTTTTAATTGAACAATATAATAATAAATCAATAAATACGATTTCAATGAAAAAATATTAGTTAGTAAAATTCAATAAATAAAATAGAATAATCATCAATTACATAATTAAAACAAATAAATTAAACAATTAGATAAAAGTAATTAAATTAAATTAAAAATTAATTCTCACTATATTGGAGAAAAAATCACATACTTTTTATGACAGTTATCGGCCAGTGTCATGACATCATATTACTCTAAATACCTCTTTTAAACAAAATCCTCACTAATTTTATATATTAAATATAATAAAAAAACTCTAATTTCACATGAATTATAGGAACTCATAAACAACTTAACCTTTCCGGTTATATGACAACCTAATTCCGTTGCAAGTCGTGAATTGGATAGGTAAAATATATTTAATGCTAAGTTTTATTTACCAGAACCAACATTTATTTCATGAAGGTTTTGAAATTCACTTTTAATATTTTATTTATTGTTTCTAATGACAGAATTGTTTAAATATTTTGTTAATAATACAACTTTTCATTCACCAACAACTCAACCAACAATCCAGAGCCGGATATGAGGCGATTGAAGCTGTTGCACACAATCGGGCTTCGCGCTTGAATGGACCCGCTCATCATTTTATGTATTTAAAAAGTAAAATTTTTGCCAAATATTTATGAAGTTATATTCATTTAAAAACCTAGAAATATCAAAACATATTATTATTATTATTATTATTATTATTATTATTATTATTATTATTATTATTATTATTATTATTATTATTACTATTATTATTATTATTATTATTAATATTATTATTATAATTATTATTATTATTATTAATATTCATGTTTATATTATATTTGGTACAGATTTTTTACAGTAAAAATTTGACTTTGATTTTTATAAATGGAATTTTATTTAAATCAATATTTAAAATTTATATTTCAATATTCAAATTCTAACTGTTAATTAATTGTTTTTATTTATAGATTTAGGAGCCCAGCAAAAAAAAATAACCAGCAGGGTCCGCTTTCTTTGGATCTGGCCATGTAGAACCTTTCATCAGATGACTATTTATCCGTTAAGTTAGTATATTCCAGTAGAATTGTGTATTTATATTTCAATCCCAATTCTAACACATGCAGCTTATGGAGCATTTACTAATGAATGCCCATGCTATGTTGATCCATACAAAGTCAACGAACTTGAAGTCTAAATATAAAAATGATGTAGGTCTCTGTAAAAGTTTTAAATGTTTATCGTAACTCATATATGTTTCGGTTGACGATGTTGCTTATTTGTTTTACTTGTAAGCTGAGAAAAATGCCAGAACGCAAAATAATGGAAGAACTTCTATCATCCTTCAAAAGCAGAATGCTACATATAAAGACCTACAGGAATACATAAATTTGGTGGTATAAATACTTTCGAGTCAAACGAGCAATTTTTGGACATGAAAAATCAAAAGAGTCGATATATCTTTGCGTAATTGTGCATTTTTCATACAATTAATACTTTATAGGTTATTAGTATTATTATTAATTATAAACACATTTAGACTGTGTCGAATATACATTAAAAAATATTAATATTTAACCTTTAATGAAACATTCAAATTAGTATTTTATAATATATCCTTTGCTACTATTGCTTTTACTAAAATATTTGTATTATTTCTTCATATTTATAAGTTTTTAGTAATATATTAAAATAATATTTTAAATATTATTATTTTGAATGTTTGGTGAATGTTCGGATATTATGCCATCAGTATATATATTTTCCAATTTCTTGTGAAAAATATTTTCTTTATCATTTAAAGGAGTGTTTGCTTTCTGTACGATTATTGTAAATAATATATATTCTTAATTATATAATATGTATGTGTGTATGTTGAAGTTGTATGTTTGCATGTGTGCATCTTGCTCAAGATACTTACAATATAATATTTTCGTCCTGGGACATACTCACTTGTTTTAGATAACAAACATAATGTCTCCAAAGTTTTCTAATACTCCCTATCTCTAATTTTTGAAATTAATATTTTCAGTAATATCTACTGTTTTATGTCAGTTATAGTTTTACATTCATTTGAGATTTTGCGGTGGCGAAGTCAATCCTTAAAACGAAAAATGACTAAAGATCAAAATTACATTTATCTTTTGTCAAAGTAAAAATAAATCAAATATCAAATAAAGAAAGCAAGTCAAAGGTGACCAAATAAATTTAAAATTTTACTAATAGTTTTATACGATCATTTGTTGTCATTTGATAATGAAATAATATATATATATATGTATATATTTACCTAATTGAAACAAATATGAAAATGATTTAATTTTTAAAATCGTCAATCAAAAGTACTTTTCATGTTGTCAGTCGATGATTTTCCTGTCATAATCTAGTTAATTAGAAATGTATATAGAATCAAAGATTGACTAATGAAATTATACAAAAAAATTTAATTTATACTAAATAATCATTTATTTTTAAAATTAAACTACTTTCACGAAATATATTTAAAATAATTTATAATATATTTACCATTTTATCCATTTGAAAATTTCAACACACAATAGCATTCAGTCTTTTTAAAAACATTCAAAACACGGGTTTTCACAGAGCTGTGCCAAGAGTTTTAAAGTTCAATGATGTTATTTACACTTTCCAAATATTATTAAAAATTTAGTACAGAAATGACGGGAAGTTTCTCCCATATGTGTAGCATTGTACCGATTATATGTAAATTGATAAACAATATCTTGAATATATTCTAAGTTCATAAATAAATTCACCTCTATCACAAATAAAACTTTTTAACATAATGCTTTCAATATAAAAAATTATATAAATTCGTGAAATTATAAGAAATTTCCAATTTATATCTTTGTGATTATTTCATTTTTTTATGGAGAAATTTAATCAATAAAAGTAATTAACATTTTACGTTCTACGACAAAAAAGAAGTGCAAAGCATTAAAAATGAACGTAACCATTGATTATTTGTTTGAATCGAGTTGATGGGATTATAGGTTTAGTGCATTCAAAGATTATAGTTTTATTTTTTTGAATAAATATTTTATTTGAAATATTGGTCGTTAGAAACTAAATTGGTTATCGATTTGTTTTAAAGAAACAAAATAAAATTAGTTTATCATTTAAATTCCAGAAATTCCTGAATGATTTCTGTAGAAAATTGAAATATTTATGCCATTTAAATTATATAATTGTTTTCAATAAATTTTAAAAATATAAAATTAAAATACAAGTTTTTAAATAAATTTTAAAAATGTCTGATTATTTTTAGGTAAAGGCAAAAATCAATCGTTTTATTTTTCTAGTGTTGGTGTAATTAAGCATTTAAACAAAACAATTCACGATAACTCTGACATCACTACATCCCGTTTTTAATATTTCACTGATAACAACTCAAACAAAATGAAAAATGCGAATGACCGCCTGTGTGACCAAAATTCAAAAATAAAATAATAAAATTTTTAAAAAAAATAGTGAAAACAAAATAACGTCGAAAATGCAATATTTTAGATTAAATAAAAAAACTTTTTTAACATCTATGATTTAACAACTGATTATACAATATTCCAATACAAAGTTTAATCTGAGTTTTTATTTCCAGGTAAATTTTCATTTCCATTTTTTCATTCAAGGATGATGTAATGATATCTCTGAACACTATTTTTGAACACATATCTAAAGCCTTTAGAATTTCCTAACATTTTAGTAAACCCTATCAACACAAGTCAAAATCTTTAGATTAAAGATTTTGACTGGTGTTGATAGGGTTTACTAAAATGTTGGTGAATTCAGAAAATGTAAAAAACAGTTTAACTGACTATTTTCGTCAACCATTTAATGATAGTAACACTATTTTATTTTGTCTCTAAATCTTTCATATAACCAATATCTATAACAATTCCATGCTCAAATTGAGCTTACTCGAGATGTGATGATGATTTTCTTTAGTTCTTTTTTTCATGCATTTTCATGACATTTTTTCAAGCTATATTTAATTGTAACTGCATGCTTAACTTAAGAAAAATATTATTTATAAAATGCAATCGTTTCTTTAGTTCTACATGGCTTAGTTGTTCATGAATCTTTGCAACATCCCATCCTTATTTATAATCAAAACACCATCATTGATTTTTAGAATCTAAAATTAAGATCCAAAGATTAGTGTGCAAAGTGTTATGACAACGAATTTTTGAAATTTTAAATAGTTTGAGTATGATAAATGAGTATCTGTATTGCTTTTAAAAAAACTTTAAATCTTAATATTATTAAAATAATTTAATTTATAAGTTAATTCATAATATTTTTAGTTGATTTTTGTGAATGAAGATGACAGCAAAACTGTCGAAATATATCGTACGAATAGTTTTGTATTGGAGTTTTCTTTTAATTAAATCGTTGCTAAATTTATTTATCTAATGTGTTGATATTAATAATATTAATTTTTTTATTTTGTTTAAACGTGCGAATTATTAGCATGAGATTGCAGTATTTTAAATATATTTAGAAGTGTAAATCTCTAATAATGAAACAAAAACTAGTGTGCAAAGTGTTATGTTTTGAATGTTTTTAAATAGTTTGAGAATGTTAAATCATGTTTGTGTATTGTTTTTTAAAAAAATTCAATTTTAATATTATTAAAATAATTTAATTTAATTTATAATATATTACATTATTTTTAAAATTATAATATAGATAAAAAATTATAATATTTATATATAAAAATTTATAAAATTAAGTTAAGGTATTTAAAGATTTTTTTAAGTCTTTATGTATTAGAAAATTAAATTAATATAAAAAAATAATTTGTTTAAATTATAAGTTAATTAAAGTACAAACCGCAAATTCAGTTATTTGTTGTTTTATAGCCAACAGATAACAAGACTGCCAAAAGTAAACTCAGCATTAAAAGAACTTGCAGCTGAGTAAAATAATTTGTAAAACTGGTAAATAAACATTAAAAGCAATTCTTTAACCATTTATTAAAAATAACATAAAATATGTCATAAACGACCCCCCTCTAAACTCTGATGTTCATCTATATGAAATAAAACAGGCTTTAATATTTAATTCAGTCATAAGTCAACAGTTTCCAATAAATTTATTTAAATCAAATAACTTGATATTTAATTTATATAATTTCACAATCATGATTAGTAAAACAAATATTTTCGAGGGAAAAATAATATTGACGATTTTAACAGACATAAAATTTTTATTTTTTAACCTTTTCATACTTAATGTGAAACTGTAGATTAAATTTAAATTAATTATTTTGTGACTAACTAAAACAACTTCATTAAAATTGCTAAATGTTTTAATTTTTATAAATGCATAAAATTAATTTTGTTTTTTATATTTTTAAAACTCAAATTATTAATTTTTTTGAAAGTATAAGTATAAAGCGATGATTCCTTGGTGGCAGCATAAATTAATATATCAGATAAGTGAATAACAAAATAAGCCCTTGCTGCTAAGTAATAATTATATTATTTGAAAGGGGATTATTTATAATCGAAATGAAGTTTTTATATAAAATATTAAAATCTTCTAAATCAGTTGTGCCTTTGCACATTTTTACACGCTGAATAATATACTCACACCTCTCAATCAGTTATGTTCCTGAACCCGTGTGCGAAGATGACGGGAAATCTATCCTATGTATGTGGCACTAAACCTATTGGTGTTTCAGATTTATTATTAGAACATATTCATTGATTTAACGATTTGATACTATTTTAAATACATTCGAATTGCATAATGATTTTGTGACAGACAATTTAAAATTTTTAACACCTTCCGAATATGGAATTACAAAAACATGCAATTTTATGGGTTCACCATAATTAGATTATATATAGTTGCCATCGTTTTCATCAGACATTATCATAAGGCGATCAATGGTTTCCTTAGTCAGTCTTTCAACAAACTCCTTAGAATATCCTATTTTATTTAAAAGAGAAACCAGCTTTTGTATAGCTTTGTTAGACTTTTCAAACATCGAAGGTAACTACCAAGATATAAAAATCAAACCATTAAACATATTTCTATTTTATTTAAAGTCACAAAGCTATTCAAAGTATTGTATAGGCATGTATATATTGGCTTTCTATATAATTCGGTTTCAAAACCCTTAACTGTTTTTTCGACTTATTTGTTGTATGAAGTTAACTTTTTATCCAATTTAACCATTTTTATTCTTTTTAATCATTTGAATGTTTATTATTATTTTAATATTATTTTCATATTATATTTTGTTTAGTATCATAATTTAACTTTTGCAAATATATAATTACATATATAATTTGTAAATAATTCTACGTTTAAATTGAATCATATTGATAATATATTCTTACATTTGGAAAAGTATGGACTTTTATTTATTTTGTTTTGTTTTTTCTTATTCATATATGGGAATTATGTTGATTTATAGTGTCATTTATGAAAAAAGTGCATGTAAAGTTATTCATCAAAATCTTAATTGACAGGAATATGAATTTTCATGTTCCCTGAGAAAGTAAATTAATCAGTAAAACAAAATAATTTTATTTTCAGTATAATTTTTAACATATATTTATTACTATTCCATATATATTTGTAATTTTATTCAGACCTATGTAAATTTTATTCATGAAAATAATAAAAAAACCTACCTATTAGTAGTAATCAAGATATCCTCTTCAGTGAAGAATATAATTTTGACCGTACAATTCTCGAAAGTGAAAAATAAAAGGATTAAATGAAAATTGAATAAATGAAAGTTTACTTATGTGGGTTAAATGAAGGATTTCATAAGAATTTTAACGGTATCCATTTTTAAAAGATAACTTCAAAATATGTTATTTTGTTTAATTTAGGCGATAATACTTATTTTTGTAGAAAAGTCCATTAAAAGATTCAACATAAAAATATAAATCCTAAATTAAAATTCTACATAAATTTCTACCGAATTTTGTTTATATTTAGTTTAAAAATTAAAATTACAATTATTATATATTATTTCGAAAATTTGTCAAATATTTGAGTAATCTGTCATTGTTAACTTAAAATTATTTATCATATTTTCCTTTGTCAATTCTTGTGAAATAAGGATCGACATATTGAAATATACATTATGAAATATACAAATAAGAATATGCTAAATAGCAATTATAGCAAATTGTTATGCTAAATGAGAAAATTAACAGGTTTACATTTCTCCGTCTCCTTTTAATTATTGATGATAATGAATGCAAAGTTTTGTTCTTTTTATAAACAATAATAATAATATTAATAATAATAATAATAATAATAATGATAATAATAATAATAACTTGTGATAGTTTTTACCTCTGCTTTTTTATGCAATGACATAAAGAATTTTTTTATTGATTGACTATGGAATCAGATGATTTATTGATATTCACGAATTTTCAGCACATCCTTTTTCAAGTGATGTATTTCTACATTAATAAATCATCTGATTCATAGTCAATCAATATAAAAAATTCTTTATGTCATTGCAAAATAATAATAATGATAATAATTATTAATAATATTTTTTTGTAGAAAGGGTTTTCTGAATAAACACACTTTAAAGTAAACTTATCTAATCTCATGTTTTAGTTGTTTTATATTCCGAATGTTTTAAGAGTTCAAGTTTTGGCGCCATAAAAAGATTAAATAGTTCCTATAGTTTTGAAATAGTGTGGAAATTTTTAAAATAAATATGATTTGGAATAACTATCCGTCATTTCAATTAATAGGTTCAGAAATATAGCCAATTGTAAGTTGTTTAACACTATTGAACATAAGAAAATTGTAAAGGAACTACTGATTTTAAAGATTTTAAGGTTTTACATCAAAACGATAATAATAAGCGGAAAAGAATTGGTAATTAAATCACAATCTCGCACAATTAACATTCAATCAACAACAAATTGATCGAGTTTATTTGGGTTGTTTTAGTGTCATTGTATTTGACACAGATTGTGATGACAGACTGATGATGGTGTTATGTTTCTTGAAATATATTTGATTTATTTAACATTTTCATTATAGGAATATTTCTTTTTAAAGATATAATAAATATGAATTTCTTTATAAGATAATATTACAATTGTAAATACAAAATTAATATGAAATTATATACTCCAATAATTTTTCTTGTTTTTTTTCTTGGTTTAATTTAAATAATTATTCTTTTTTTATTTTGACCTTTCTTTTAACTTTCGCTATTCTTTTCTAACTCACTTAAAAATTCAAATTCAAACAAAATAAATATAACAATACTCAAAGAACATAAAATATACAGCATCTTTAATAAACAAAATACAAAATATGACAATACAAACAAAATACTTAACAGTTTTATTTTATTGATTGACATAATAAATATTCATAAATTTATTAATTTACGTCAACAAATTAACAAATTGTTTTAAAATCTAAATAATACTAAATATTTATTGCAAATAGCAGTTGAAAGCTTGAAACTATTTTTTGTGTTTTCACTGCCTTTGAAAGAAATATATAGAAATGTTTTCCCTCTATTTATCTCAATGGATATTTCAAATAATAAATAATATTTATATTTTAGAAGTTAATGCTTTGTTTTGCTTTTGTTTTAGTTATCTAAATTAAAAATAGGTTTTACAAAATTAAATTGAAGGAAATGCATTGAGCAGCTTTCAAGTGTTACAACATTGTATTATAAATAAATAAAGTAATTGTTTATTTAACAAACATTATTTGATGGCATATCTAACAAACTTTGTAGTTTATTTTTATAAAGTACTACTTAACAATTTCAATCTAAATAATATTATTAGTAAACGGCTTTTTTTAAAAACAATATAAAGCAGACTCGTATGAGACTCAGCTGATTCCGTTCTCTGAACGTAGTTTTAATTTGTTTTATTTAACATAATTTTCATTTGTGTTATTGCAAAGAAAATAACCGTATCATAATTTTTCTGTAATTTTCACATCTCATGATTTATAAAACGCAGTGAAACAAATAAAAATAATCCTTAATGAAATTAAAATACAGGACCTAAATTTTATAATTTTTTAAATTAATAAATTTAATTCATAATGACATGTTTGTACAAATTTATAATATAAAGATTTAAAAAATATATTTTTTAAATAAATAAAAATAAAATAAATAAATAAAAACCATAAGGAATTGAAGAAAAATAAAATTGAAAATATTTTAATCCTAATACATTTTGATTATTATTAATCCTTGCTTTCTTCATCTTTTATTTGGTTTCTTTTACAAATTGTTTATCTTTATTATCTTTAACTTTATTGGCCTTGTACATAATTAAAAATAAATTGTTTTCATTTGACTATATTTTATCTTGATAATTTCCAAACAATTTTCACTGCCATATTTATCTTAAAATGCATTTTGAAACTAAAACAAAGCAAAATAGTATAAATATTGTTTTTTTAATGACTGACATTAATCTCATGTCTTTACCAGAAATAAGTTGTCAAAATTTTGAAATGTGCAAATAAGGATTTAGATAAACATACTTTTAGTGACAAATGTTAATTGTTCATTGACATAGGTAACCAAGAGCGGGGTTTTGGAAAAAGGAGTTTTACGACGTAAAGACAATATATATTTTAGTGTTGTTTAAAAAGGATACGGGAAACACATTTGTCAAGACAGCGTAACAACCATTTTCTGAAATACATAAATGTAATTTAAATACCTTTAAAACATTTTTTGTGAATATTTTTCAGACGTTTTGCATAATTTTTGATTTTATTATAACTAATAATAAAAACCTATAATTACAAATTCGATTTATCCATTAAAATATTTTTTAAAATTAATTTATACAAATTTATAATATTAATATAATAACAAAATAAATTATTGCTTTTACAAATGCAAATAATGACAAAATAATGCAAATCTGACTGGTATAAATATATATTATTTAACATCAACTAAAACAAAATAATATATAATTTTTTTTTGAAAACCTTTTCAAATGTTTAATAATAAATAAAAATAATAAAATTTATCTTTGGTTTGTCAATATTCGGTTTCCAATGCGTTTTTAATTTAATTAAAATAATTATTTGAATATTACTAAAACGAAGAAAATGATAAAAATTAATATTTTCTGAAAGATTTATAACAACATTTATTAAGATTAAATTACATAGTTTTTTCTGTCAACAATGAAAAAAAGCGGTTGCACGGAGTTATGTAATATCTTGTTTATGAATCTTTTTAATTAAATGTTCAATTATATTGTTATTAAATAAATTTATTTAATAAATCATCTACATGTATCAGTAATTTTACATAATATGTTTATTTATGACGATATTTATTATCAACCATGTTTAATTTCATTGATATAAACAAATTAAATTTACTAATCTTATTTTGAAATACCGTATTTTGTATTATTTATAAAACAAAAATTATCTCGTAGTGTATCTGATTATAAAATCTTTAATTTTGTAAAATACCGCTTTAATTTGACTTTTTTTTTAATATTTTTTAATTGTGCAGTTGCTTGTTAAAATATTTAAATTTATGTTTGGAGAAATATTTTGATATAGAGATAAATAGTCTTCATCATTCAAACAAATGTCTTACGATATGTTTTGACAGTTGTACTGACATCATCAGGTAAAATATCAACCAAAATTGTATAAATTTAATTTATATATTTCAATAAATTATTACTTTTTAAGAATTTTAATATTTTTGTTTGTTTTTAAAATATTTACATTAGTTTTAAAATCTTTATTTTACTTTGAATAATTTTTATAATATAAAATGCAATCAACGTGATTTCTAAATAATTTTCATGGTCTTTATCTGCTATTTTTAAAAATTCACTAAAAATGTGTTGATAAATTGATTGATAATAAATGGATATTCGAAATCACTTTTATTAATGATTTAAGAGAATGTTGAGAAATGATTAAGAATCCTAAGAATTCATGTCTGTGAATGTTTGAGTAAAATTTGACTAATGGGTGTAAATTGATTGTGGATGTAAAAAATATGAATAGTTTATGAAAAATTATGATCCTAACTTGTATAAAACATCTTTTTAATACAAAGTTTAATGACCAATAATGTCATGAAATGCTTCCCCATGATATATTTGTACATATTATTTAGGAACCATTTCTACCGGAAACATTATTTTATGAGCTTTATAAAAGAAAATATTTTTTTTCTAAGAATTTTATTCAATAAAGCTTTTAATTAAAAATAAGGCATTGAATGTGATTTCAGTTCATTAAAAAAGTCAGGCGTTTTTGTATTTGAATTTACGAATTAATTATTTCATTTTTTATTAAATTTGATTTATATATTTGTTTTTTTATTAAATTTTTTTTTATTAAAGAATAATATTATTTTAATATTTATTGAAAATGTAAATATTTACAAAGCTGTACCAAACAATGTTAGAAAAGTAATACAAAATAAATATTTTCGTTAATTCCAAGGATCACTAGATAAATTGTATAGTTTTTTAAAATAAAAATATTATAAAGTATATTATTTAAACTAAAAATTCTAATAATTCTAAGATTTCTAATCTTTTACCCAAAGTCTGGGAACTATTGATAGCCTTATGAATGCAATGACAACCATAATTCACCTAATGATGGTGAACACATAAAATCTCATGTTTTTGTAATTCAATATTCCGAAAGTTTTAGAAATTTTAAATAGTTAGATGTGAGTAATATTATTCAGCATATAAAAATGTTCAAAAAACTTCTTATTTAAAAGATTTTAAAATTTTATATAAAAATTTAGAAATAAGTGGGAAAGAATTTTATGTGAGGCTTTATTGATTAAATCACAATCCCTTAAAATAAACATTTCAGCAATACATTTATTGAGATTATTAATTGAAATCATTAGATCATAACTATTACATCATTATTGTTTCAATATGATGTATAATTATATATTATTATTTACAAAATGAGCTTTACATTCAATTTCATTTTGAAGTACAATAATATTTTTTCTTTTTATTATTATTGTTATTATTACTATTATTTTTATTATTTTTTATTATTATCATTATCACTATTATTGGTTATTGGTTATTAGTTATTTTTTATTTTTTTGTATTTTATAATTTGTCTTAATCTTTATTATGCACACATTTGTGAATTAGTTTGTTATTTTCCAAAACCTTATAAAAATTGTATTAATAGTAAATGAAATTCTACAAAAGTTTTCAGAGTAAATGGAAATTTTCTATTAATTGATTTCAGTTGTTTCAATAGTTTAAGAAACTGTTATTTTGTTTGTTTTATTTTTTCGACATGCAATCTATTGTTCGAGCTTAATTCAAAAATTGTTTTATTTAAAAAATTGCAAAATCCAATAAGTAACATTTTATCTTGTCGTTCGGGGATAAATAAATAAATAGTAAACACAATTTATAAAATTCTTTTGTTTTTGCGGACAGCTTTCCTTTAATGTTTTGATTATAAGTTTTGTTGTTTCGTTCAAACTTGAATTATGCAACTCTCTTCCTACATAGATTTCAATTCCATTGTTTGTAGAGAAATAATCATTTTCTAGAAGAACTTTATGTAAATTTGAATAAATAATTAATTTTTGATTAATTGAAGAAATGTGTCATTTTAGCTGAGACAATCGTTCGTTTTATTAAAATAATAAATATATTTTTATGTTTATATTTTTTTAGACTTATAAAATAAATCAAAATTTTGCATTTTATTTTTATAACTGATCAAAAATATAATAAAATATTCCGCAATAAAATAATGTTTTTTAATATAATCTTTTATATAAAAAACAAAATAATGTAACTTATTTTTAGTATAATTCATAGATTTTATTTTATTTTTTAAGTTTATCATATTATCAATTTATAAATGCAGTTAGTTTTTTATTGTAATGTTCAAAAAAAATTTCATTTTATTATTTATTTCCAATTATTTATTTGCAATCGTTTTAAGTGATTGTAGAGGAGGGTTGACAAAACTTTGCAACAACTAATAAATCATTTGTATTTAAAATTTGTTTTAAACGTCAATTATCGCTTAACATTCAATTATGAACAAATAAATTAAACAAGTGAAAAATTAGAAATACTTTTTTGAATACATTAATTCTAATTAATTATATTTTTTGTCATTAAAAGTACAATATATAGTTCTATAAATTAAGTAACTAAAATTCCGTGTTATTTGAAATGCAGTAATTACTATGTGAAGTTTTGAGAGACAAATATCACTGAAAATATATTCAATTAAAATTTTAATAATATCTAGATACTTTTAAAAATACTTATCATTAGACATTAAAGTATATTGCAATTATTGTATTTGCAATTTATTCAAACAAATAACACGTAACTATCACTGATTTAATTCTGATTTAATTAACGGTAATGGACTTTCAATTATGGCAATTATATATATTATAATGACTTTTTTTGTTTATCACCATTGATTTCTTTATAAGTGACAATATTTTCTACACAATTTGACTATGAATCAGATTTATTTAAAGTATTCACGAATTTTCGGCACAGCCTTTTTCAGGTGATTTCAAAAATTCATAAATACCTTAAATAAATCTGATTCATAGTCAAATTTTGTAGAAAAAATTATATATATTAATATATTTATTAAAATATAAAATAAAAAGAATAAAAATTAAAAAAAAATGTTTTTTCTAAGTCTAATTTAGAGAAATTTGAGTCGAAACCCAATATGCTGAAAGGAAGTCGTATAAATTGAGTTAAGTCAATTAAATATATATAAAAGTTAAATTTTCATTTTGTCATTTTGCAGAATTATAATAATTAGTATGTTAATTAATTATTTAAATAATAGATGATTTTTAAACTTTAATAATTTAATGTATTTAATATGAAGTTTTAAAATTTTACACAACGAGATTTTATCAAATTTTATTCGTAATTTAATTGCTTTTCACTCTGAAATCTTAAAAAACCCCTGTAAAGGACTTTGATGAATAATGTCAAATACAAGGGATCTTCCAGAAATCTTTTTCATAAACATTGAAAACTTTCTAATATATTTTTTCATAATTTGAACGCCATTTCACAAATCCTGTTTCAGTAAAACATTTCCTGCTAAAAAGTAGAAATTTAAATATTAAAAAATTATTTAGATAATGTTTTTAAAATTTGGTAATATAAGTACGATTCTCGATCCAGACTCCCGGGATTAAATGTGGTGCAATTTCCAATCTATTTGTTCAAAATTGATGTTTCATTTAATTCATTCACATAATAAGAGCTCAGATATTGATGGATATCAAGCAAAATAAAAGAAGTTTGTTTTTTTCGTAGATAAACAGATAAATAAATATTATTTTCAAATTGATAACAGCCTCCATTTATATAAAAAAAGTGGATAAATATTTCTTAATTTATGGAAAAATTATTTTTCAATAAAAATTGAGTGATTAATATAATTTTGAGATTACCGTTGAAACATTTTTCTTTCACATAGCATTTAACAAATAATGTAAAATTTAGTAATAATATTAAAACAAAAAATTAACAAATATGGTAGAGCTAAGAGATTAGATGATAACATAAATTAATTCTAGGGAAGCTCACTTCATATCAAATTCCTTACAGTTTACTATTTTAAAACATAATTTATTTATTTTAAAAGAATAAAATATTACTTTTTAATTATAAAACAAATTAAAATATGAAATTCAAAGTCCATTCATTACAAATATTTGTAATCAAATAAAGATTCTCAAGTGTAAATCCAAAAACCTATATTTCAAACAAAATCATAAAGTGTAAATGTAGCAAATCTATCAGGAAACTTACCAGGAGAGCAAGAATAATAAAAATTAAGGAAGATATGAAAAAGAATTGAGAAATTTCCTGCTATGGAATGCCTAGAATCAAACAGACTAATTCTCGTGATTATGTGTAACACTTATAAAGAATTTATTGTATTACTTATAAAAGTTTACTTAGAAAGATTTAAGTCTTAATAATTTATTTTGTTTTTTACATGAATTTTTTTGTCAGCTTAACTTTCCGTTTTATGTAACCCAATTAAATTGTTTTAATCCAGCAAACTTCTTATTCCATTTATAATTATTATTTATATTAAAAATAATGAATATTAGTATATTTTTAACAAAAAATAATCTAAATTTTTCCTATTTTTAATATGAACTAAGTAAATTGAATTTTAATTAATAGAATTATAGATATTTATGGAATTAATTTTTTATGCTAATTTGATTTATGCTAAAAAATAGTTTTATTTATTATCAAATCATTGAAAATAATTTAAAAGACAATTATAAACAAAATAAAATTATTTAAATAAAATATCATAATTGAAAAATCTCATATTAAAAGTTATTTTATTATTTTCATAAATTTTTTTTTTATTTAATTTTAATATAAAATAAAAGTTATTTAAAATTAATAACAATTTTACTTACATGTTTTACAAATTAATCCGTTTTTCTCTTTGATTGCTACAAATCCATTCTGACAGAAACATTCATTTTTCTCTTCGGAACAGAAACTGTTTGGAACGATATTTTGACAGTAGTTTTTACCCTTCTTCAAACAAGGACCTGAAGCGACAATGTGAAAATTATCTGCGAATCCAATATCAATCAGTAATATTAATAGAAATGTCAGTTGTAAAAGAATCATTGGACATTTCCAAAATGTTTTCATTGATAGAAGAGAATAAATTATTGTTTTATTTTATTTTAATAATCAATAATTTTAATTAAAAGATTTATAATAAAATTGGTTTTTTCATGATAACTAGCATTTGTCGGAATAATAATGAACATTTTATAATTATTTTGATGCAATGAATTATTAACCAATCAGATTCTTGATAAATTTATCCAATATGGGAAAAGAAATTTATTACCTTCATCCTAATTTTACTATGGAACATAATAGACAAAAAATGGAAAATAAAAAACTTCCCCTCGTCAATGAGTATTAAAATCATTTTAAAACTGTTTTAATTTTCATTTACTTTTACTTTTTTCGAAAATCTTTAAAACTTCATATTATGAAAACGGATGTGAAAGACGACAGTAGAGACAGAGGAGAACATGTTTCTAATGCATTCTTGCATTTCATTTATAATTCCTATTTATTATTTTAATAACTACAAGCTTCATTAGTTTATATGCATTATAATATTAGAATATAAAATTTTATTTTTTTTTATGATTTTTATATTTACCTAGCTTATATTAAAGTAGTTAACCATTTCGTTTTTAATTAGTTCAATAATAATAATTATGAATAAAATACATTTTAATATAAATATAACTAATAGTATAATAAAGCAACATGATTTCCAAAGAAATATTTAGTATCTCAAATGAATATTTTTTAAATAAAATATATTGCGGCTTTTAATTTCATGATAATGTTTATAATAAAAACTACTAATTAATAATTATTCATTCAACACTATTTTTATTTGATGGAATATTTACTGGCTAAAAATAATAAAATATATGTTTAGAAAAAAATAAAAAACGGGAAATAAAAGAAATTAGTTTATAGTCTATACCAGTTATTTTGTTGAATTTAGGAATAATATTTGTAATTTACTATCTTTAAAGGTAATTTATTATTATTATTATTATTATTATTATTATTATTATTATTATTATTATTATTATTATTATTATTATTATTATTATTATTATTATTGTTATTATTATTATTATTATTATTATTATTATTATCAGTATTATTATTATTATTATTATTATTATTATTATTATTATTATTATTATTATTATTATTATTATTATATTTTTATTGTTATTAATATTTTTTAAAAAATATATACAGTTTCAATCCAAATAATATGATGACTTAATGTACAAATCTAATAATTTTAAATTTTAATTAATTAAAAGATTCTTTGAAAGCTGAATGTTGTTTAAGATAATTAAAAAAGAAGCAGTTAAAATGTCGGTTTGATCTCAAAAAATGTTGTACTGTCAATCTTCGATTTAAATGTTTTGAAATATTTGTAAACAAAAAATATGTTGATTTGTGCTCCAAAATATTTTGGAAATTTTTTTTAATCTTGTTAATATATGTTTCTCCATCATCATCTCTTTTCGATAGATGAATAAATTCTTCAGATCCTTTGCTAAATCTTGATTTTCTTTATTGGTAATTTAGATGGATACATTACTAATGGACCAATGTAAATGGGTCTATTTAAACAGATTTTGGCTTTATTTAAATGTGTATAATAATAAATGTTGTTTGATGTGGTTGAAAAGCCAGAACAATGCTTTTCCAACATGGTAAGATGAGTAGAAAGCAATTCAAAAATTGACCGATCATTTAAATATCAGTTCTAGCTTGTAGTGCTTTCATAAATGCATTAGTTGTTGATCTTGCAATTTTCACCAAAGTATTAATCAACTGAGCATTTGGCATCCCAATACCAATAATTGCTAAAGTTCCAGCATCTTTATCTGAGATATGTTTTATCATTTACCCCTTTGCGGAGTCGAGTACTGAAAAATCTGTTAAACATCTGTACCTAATCTCATCTAGTGCATCTATAAAATTTGAGATAAAATTATCATTATTATTATTATTATTTTTTTTTATTTTTTATTATTTTTTATTTTATTAAAATCTACAGTCTCAATCGGTATAATATGATGAATTAATGCACAAATCTAATAATTTTAGATTTTAATTAATTAAAAGATTCATTGAAAGCCAAATGTCGTTTAAGATAATTGGAAAAGAAGCAGTTAAAATGTCGATTTGAGCTCTACAAAAGTTGTACTGTCAGTCTTCGATTTGAATTTCTTTTAAATATTTGGAAACAAAAAATATATAAGAAACATGCAATAATATAAAAAATAAGTCAATTATTTTTTTATTATGTAATGAGAATTAATTTTTTAGATTTATGATTATTGGTTTATTATAAAATTTTAAAAAATTTGCGGTTTTAAATGACTTCAAATTTTGCAATTAGAAACAAACAAGTTTGGTCTGAAAAGTAAAAATTAAAGTAAGTCAAATTTAAATTTTATTTATTTTTTTATGAAAATCAACAGTTTATTTCTTAGTGTTAACACTTGATAAAGTCAATGTTGAAAATTTGTGTTTCATGAGAAAATAATTTTTTAACAAACCATTAAAACAAACATTTTCTTTTATAATGTCACTTTAGTTTTAAGTACAAGTTATATTTATTAGAAAGTTCTTATGCACAATATGCTTATTTTATAAAGTAAAAATCTGTTTTTTAATCAAAGATAGCACAATAATAAATAGTATCATTTTTATTTTAATATTGTCAGTATGGCCACTATTAAAGGTTTGATATACCAAAATAAAAAATCTCTCTCTCACTCTCTGAAATATTTAAAATATAATAATAAATAATGATAATTAATTGTTCTTCTATGTAAATAAAAAGTAAATCAAACAAATTTCTACTTAAGAAAAAATTAAAATTGTTTTTTTTAAACTAAAGGTGAATTAGTGTTTTCATTTGTAAACTCAAAATATTCTTTTTTATAGTATACGTTCCAAAATTACTTTAATTTATTAGTATATTCACGTTTTCGTTAAAAGTTTCTTTGTTTGTAAACATTTTCCCAAATCATTGCTCCTACTTATTATAACTCTTCAATGTGAATGTTTTAAAATTATGTAAAATGACATAAAGTACTCTTAAATTCTATTTTATTAATTGTTTTATAAATAAAATTTATTGTATTCAAATTATAGGTATAAAAACGAATTCCTTATTTTTTCAGTTTTAAAATAAAATATGAATCCAATGTTATATTATGTTATGCTGCATATATTTATGATAAATAAAGTCAAAATATTAATTGCACCTAAAATCTAATAATTTGAAAATGTGCTCAACCAATCAAAATTAATGGTTAACTAAAAACAGATCAAAATTATGATCGAAAAGCTTTTTTCTTATTCTAACATTAAAAATAGTTTATGATGAATTAATAAATCATGATATTATTGAAATTGAGTAAATATCAAATCATTAAAAATAAAAAATTAACTAATTTCTTTTCGGAAATAATTTAACATTTAATCTCAATTTTTAGGATTTTTTATTTTTCATCATATAAATGTTACGAGAATAGAAAAATAAAACTAGCGATATTGAAATTTATTTAATTAATAATTTTATTAAATAATGTTTATTAAATAAATTTTAAATTAAAATAACCTCAAAAGCTTTTATATAAATTTTGGTCTTAAGAAGACCAAAATCTTTTGAAACTTTGCAGAAACTCCATAAAAGTTAATATAATACTTATATAATATTTAAAAATTGCAAAAAATAATTATCTTGTTTCACAAATATTTTTGTGAATTCTTAAATCATATATTAATACTATTTCTTCGGATGAATATAAAAAGTCATAGTTAATCATATATTTTAAATACTTAAAAAATAATTAATATTTTTTATTTTATATGTAAATTATACAATAACTAAGAATAGGATTTTTAACAAAGTTTTTCTGATTAAAATCGGATAGAAAATTCATTAAGTTGTCAATTGAATAATTATTTAATCCAAATTAAAACAAAATTTGTATAGTTTAAATGACATTGTCTACGAAAATTTGTAAATGAACATTAAAACAAATGCAACTTACATAAGGCAGTGTCAGTAAAAGAATAAAAAATAAAATCTTTTCCCGCTCCAAATTGACAGTTTCAAAAGTTTTCGATTTAGAGAAGAAATTAAATTTTTTTTATCCTAAATTGAAATTTTATCTTTTGAGTTTGATTTTAAAAATAAATATTTGTATGTAATGTTTTTGATATATTATTTTATATAAAATTTCCTTACTTTAAAGAAACGCATGTGAAGATTTTCAAAACCATATCCGAGAGCATTTTTATGCTATATTATACAAATATATGTAAACATATAAACAAACATGAATGAATAACTAAACTAAAAAAGGGCTTTTGCTCAATGTTTATTAATTTAAAAAATATTTTAGAAAATTTAAAAAGTTTAAAGAAATAGATTTTTTTAAAAGATTTTAAATTAGAACTTTTTTTGATTCATGTTTTGCTAAATATTACGCCTTTAAATTAACAATTAAAGAAAACAAAGTTAAACTTGACATTTGTTTTACTTTTGATTTTCTCAATGAAATCACAAACCTGTAAACTATTAAATTTAACAATTTAAACATTTAATAATTATGTAATTTTCTTTATTTTCTTTTATATATATATATATATATTTACAGTTTTATATTTAAAATATTTAAATTAAATTATTTATTTTTCAAACGTTTAAGTCTCGGAAACCAATTCACTCCGAGTTTAAAAAGTTAAAATAAATAATTTATGATTCCGTTTAGCAAATTAGTTTATTTATATTTTTTAATATATAATATATAACTTTGATTATTAAATTTGTTAAAACCTTTTTCAAACATTTTCAATTTGTTTGACTATATCTGTTTTTTTATAGTTCCAAAATAATATAAAAAATACAATTTATTTTTAGTTTATTCTTATTTACTTTTTATTTTAATTATTCTTAATTTTTTTGCGTTTTTCTAAATTTTTGATAAATTAAAATATTAATTAAAATTTATTTTACAAAACAGTTTTATTGCTAAATCAATCAACGTAGTTAAATGATATTGCAAATGTTTTTCTTAAGGTGTAAGTGCGATAAAGTTAGACCGACCCTGTCAACATGTTGACTTTATAATGGCCGTTTTATTCCCAGGACTTTCTGTAATTTTAGGAAATTTTTGGATGGAGTAAATATTTGATTAAGCCATTGATAATACAAATAACTATGTATTCTAACTAATTTTTGTTAAAGAGAAAATCTTTTCTCCTTTTGAATTTGAACTTTCCCATTAAGCATCTTAATAATTCCTCTGATGAATTGAAATTTCAAACAACTAAATGTCATTTTGATAAGTCAAGTAGATAAGGTAAAATTCTAATGATAAAATGCCACCGTAACCATTCTGTTTGCATTATGCAAATTAGATTGCCAAACCAAGTGCAAATTGTAAATCAGAAACTATAAATAAATATTTTATTAATTAACACTTTGATAAACTCACTTATACAAAGTGAGTTTAAATAAAATATTTGTTTTAATTCATCGTTGTATATTTACTATAATTGTAATAAAAGACATTTGAAAAGAGGATTGCCGAAAGTTTGTGTTGAATGTAAAATAATTATCAGCAGGCTAAAAGCAAAAGATTGATAAAAACAAATTCAACTTGTTTTGTTGAATTTCTGTATTTTCTTTCCATTTTAGATATGAATTGTCACAGAGTAAGCTTAATTTATTTCACGTTTCGCATAGTTTATTTCATAATATTATATAATGGAAAACGTGCCGCAAACTCTCTTCATCTCTGAATTAAAAAGCAGATTTAAATTGAGGAAATTATAGAAGAAATAGATTTAGAAAGCAACAAAAGTAAAATAAAAAAAAAGTAAAAATCAATTTATTTGATTATCTTTTGAATTGTCCAAAACTAATTAATTTTATTTTTATTTTCCAATAATTAGAATGAGAGTAATTTGTTCGACAGTTTTATTCTATTAGATGATTATTTTAATTAAAAACAACAATTGTAATAAGCTTGATTAAAACAAAATATTAATTAAAACAACGATATTTTCCAGAATAATAAAGGAATGAATAGAAATTTTATAAAGTAGCATGAATAGTTTCAATTTTATTTCACCGCTTCAGTTAGAGATATTATATTTAAATTTAATATATAAATAAATTTTGAAGATGGTCTAGAATCAAAAACCCAAAGTTAAAAAATAAATGAAAAATAAATTAAATTAAAAAATGTAGATTAAAGAATTTTAATAATAATTTTAAACCAAAGATAGATTATGTGGTTTTTTGTCTTGATTATTATATTTTAAAATAAATTAATGAAGTCGTTTCTGTAAGTTTCATTCCTCTTTTGTTTCAACTTCAACTTTTTTTAGAATTCTCAAAACCTCTTTGATAGTGGGCTCCTGTTGCATAATCAACTTATTCAATTTGATCGGTAACTGAATTTCTTGGACATCTATAAACAAACCATCCTTTAAAGAACCTTTTTAATCATAGACATCCCAAAAAAGTTGACTTTTATTTTTACTTTATATTTTTACTTTGTAAATATAATATCGTCTCATTTTTACTACTAGATATTTCTAATGTCTTTTAATTTTGCATAATTTTGCACTAAGGTAATATATTTTTATTATATATAATTAATAATATCAATTGATTTAAAATGAATTATTTAATTTATTTTTGGGTTCCTGATTTAAACATGATGATAAATCGTACGAATTTATTATAATTAATTACAATTTATTATAATATAATAATTATACATGAGCATTATAATTGGGTTACTTGTATATTCCTATAGTTAGTTTATTTTTAATGGTGTTTATTATATTTTGGTGAGTACTTTTTTTGGATAATTATCTTAGTTATATTTTATAAGTATAAAGAAATCTCATTTTTGTTTATTATATATTTTATTACCATTTATACAATTGTTTAATTTTTTAATTATTAATGATAATTATAATATCATTTTTTTGTAATATATATTAAAATCAATCCTTTAAAAATAAAGTTTACCGTTAGAATACAAAAATAGAAAATGATTACCGAGAGATTATGAAATAAAAAAGATATTTGTGTAATATTAAATGTTTTTTTAAAAGATTTAATTTATAGTATATCCTTCTCATTAAGTGTTTCAATAACGGCCTACCGAGTTTACCCGGCCAATATTGTTAACAAAATTTAGCGAATAAATTTAAAAGTAATCATCATTTAATTTTTTTTAAAATTTTTATTATTATTTCATTATTATTTTCGAAAACTCGATATTATGCCATATTAAATAAACATATTTAAATTCAGGTGTTAATCATTATTAACTAAGTAAAATTTTGATAGGTTAAATTTTTTTCGATATATTTTGTTTAAAGACATACACTAAAATACTTTAAGAATACTGGAAAAACAGAAGACAATATGAGCCTCCTACATAGTGAACGAAAAGGATGCGGTCAAATGCATGAGTTACAAAATGGTATAAACAATTTGATGAATATAAAATTAAAAATCAAAAGGAAAATTGTGCAAATACTTCAGATAAAAAAATGTACAAAATTTTGTGATACATTTGATGAATGGAGGTCTCTAAAATATCGGAGATAAGTAGTAATTATTGAAACTTAGATCTTACTCAGGTACATGGAACGTCAAAAAATGTATTCAATTAGTTTAAATAAATTTAATGAATACAGATTGTATTTTAACAATATTGTTTCTATAATAACTGATAGAACATCAGTAAAAGACCGGTGTAGTCTCAAACTACTTAGTTCTGTTTACAGAACATTACTTAACTTTTTTGCTTTCTGTCATTAAAAGAATGCAGTGTATAAAGTTCTAAGTTAAAAAAAAAATTATTAGTAAGATAAAATCTCTTTAATTTTGTGGGCTCTACAACATATATGATTATAAAATGATTTACAGTTTTAATATAATACTAGAACGCTAAATAAACAAAATATTTTTCAACGAAACTTTCTCATTGCCAGTCTTTTATCAAAATCTGTGTCAAATGCAATTTTTCTAAACACTAGTTCTGTCATAGTAATGTTTTAATGAGTAAATTTAATAATTTCAATAAATTCAGTGCTGACTGTGTTTTAATCAGTAATTCCTCGTTAATTCTTTTCATTCCTATTATTAAAGTTTTAAATAAAATTACACTTTTTTTGAACAGTAATAAAAAAAATAATAATTATATAATAATAACAATAATGATCATTTTGTGGAGGTGCCAATATATAAATGATATTTGTTTTAATCTTATTTTTTAAACTGGAAAAAGTATTTGGAATATGCAACGTTTTCATTCCAATAAAACAATTAGTTATTATTATTTTTGTATTTTACAGTACATTTTTACTTTAAAATTTTATATGATAATTTATTGTTAAATTAATTAACAACTTATTAGTTTATTGTTTAAATGTAATAGCGTTAATTTCTTATATTTCTTTAATTTTCGAATTAATATTTTAAAATTATTAATGTGTTATATTTATAATAAATACTAATATCAGCTGAATGTAGAACATTTTATAATCATACTAAATCTAAAATAAAAAAAGCATATTTTATAAATTTTATAAAGAAACCTTTAAAATGTCTATTAAAAAGTATTAAGTAATAAATGATTTTATAGGTTTCAAGAGGTTCAACCGTCATTAAACATGATACATAAGTTGACAGATATTTACATATCTAAAACTGACAAATGTCCTATTTTGAAATCTAATTCCCAGTCGTAATTTATGTCAATTCATTTGCTCGTAATTTTGATTACAATAAATGAGTAGTCAATCTAGACATGATTTGGAAATTTGTTGAAGATTTTTCCTTATAATATTAAAATTATTTTACCAAATTATGTAAAAATTTGCAAGATCGTGCAAGATTTTGTTTGATCAATTTTCGAGAAAGAGATCAATAAATTGTGATCCAGTCAATCAATTATTTTTATTTATTCAAATAAAATACAGCAATAAAAATCGATAAATTTTGGATTATGAATGAACCTAAATAATTTATATTTTTGTATAATTAAAACAAAGTACATTATTTATTTTAAACGCGTCTTTAGGTAGCATTATATAATTATATGTACATCATTTTTATTTATAACTCATTAATTCATTTTAAATATAAATAAAATGAAAATTATCATGATAGAATATTTATTGAAAATGCTTTTGAATTAATTACTTGTTTTATTGAAAAGATCTGTCGTTTTTTTCTGACAGTTTCTACGTGACAAGAATTGTATATTTCAAATAGATTTAATTAATTAAGATAATTAGGAAATAAAATAGAGAGTGATTTAGGAAATTATAATAAGAAATTGTATTATGAAATTTATATAGTGAGGATAATTATTTCTTGCAAATATACCGTGTTGATATTGCGTTAATTATTTCATTCTGCTGGTAATAATTTCAAAATAATAATCCAATCGACTCTCTTATTAGATTAAAATTCTATGAAATATGTTATAATAATAATAATAATAATAATCATAATAACAATAATAATAATAATAATAACAATAATAATAACAATAATAATAATAATAATAATAATGATAATAATAACAATAATAATAATAATAATAACAATAATAATAATAATAATAATAATAACAATAATAATAATAATAATAATAATAATAATAATAATTATGAGGAAGTTTTATGATGAAGAAATTTTTAAATTGAAAATTTTAAAAATTAAAAAGTTTAGATTAATTTTTAAAAAAAACAAAACAAGAAGATATTTTAATTAAAAATATCTTCGTAGAAAATTTGTTTAAATAAGAAAGATTAAGGCAGACAGTTTTGAGTTGATATTTATTGAAATAAAATTTATGGAAACAAAAACTGATTTTAATGTTTTACAGGATGAACCTCCTAATATGGTGGCAGCAATAAACACGGACGCAATCACCGAAAGATTGCTACCAAAGGTATTCTGCCAAGGGGACGATTTGGAAAAGTTCATTAAAAGAGGCGAAATTTATTTCGACGCCAAGGGAATCACGCAGAAGAAAGACCAGGAAAGATTAACATCTTGCATGATTGATGAGGATCTCCTGGAAGTGTACGCCAAAACACTGAAAAAAGCCGAAGGATTCCAGGCTAGGTTGCGATTGGCATTCGATCGTGAAAGAGATGTTTTAAAGGATCTACAAAACTTGTTGAATTACAAGCGGAAGGGTGAAGAAATAGAAACGTATTTTAAAAAGGTGGAGGACCTTGTTGATAGGTTGTTCGAAAATAAAGAATTTACCAAAGAGAAATTAACAGCAAGGATGTTAATAGTATGTGCGGAGAATAAAGAAGTTGAGAAAGAAGTGATACTACGGAAGATAAAAAGCACAGAAGAAATAAAGGAAACACTAACTCTGATGGACAAAGTAGAAAAGCAAAGAGAGCAGATAAACAGTATGAAAAGTTACGCCAGAGTGGTCTATCAGGAACCACAGGGAAGAGTACAATACAAGAAGAAAGAACAGAGAGAAGAAAGTATCCAAAGAGAAATGCCAGAATGCTGGTTATGCCACAAAATAGGACACACGAAAATTGATTGTCCAATAAAAGGTAAAATAGAATGCTGGACATGTCATAGAAGCGGACATATAAGTAGAAACTGTCCAGATAAAAAAGCTCCAAGATGTTTTGGGTGTGGGAAAGAAGGTCATATAAGAAGATTGTGTCAGGAAATACGCTGTGAAAGATGTAGCAGAAATGTTCATAGATCCGAGGAGTGTTATACAAAGATGAGGTACGGGCAAGCGACGGAGAGACAAAGATTCACGGGAAACAGATACAGTCGAATAAATGGTATCGAGGAAGAAGAAGAAAGGGAATCGTGTGTAGAGACAAATGAAGATAATTTTAGGAAGACGTACCCAAACAACAGGGCTCCACCAGTAGAGGAGTTGGTTGGAGCCATATTCTAACAGAAAATTTGATGGGATATCCTCAAGGGGCAGAAAAGTGGGAGAATGTTGGAAGGGTAAGCGAGAAAGTATACAGGTTCCTAAAGAGAGAAATGTTTGAAGAGGAAGTGGAGAGAATTGGAACCATCGAAACGGAGCAGGTTGTTGAAATTTTGTATAACAGAATGCAAGGAAGGCCTAGTATAACAGTAAGGATGAATGGGGAAAATTTCGACTGTTTATTAGACACTGGGGCAAGAATCAATGTAATGAGTGTAAACTGTTTCAACAAGCTACGAGGACAACAATTGACGAAAAGTGACGATAAGTTACGATGCGCAAACGAGAGTACAATCGAGACAATAGGAAAAACGAAGGTGCAAGTAACCATTGGAAATGTTTCGAAGGAAGTTATATTCATTGTGGCGGAGAAAGTGACACCAGACGTGATTGGAGGAATCGAATTACAAGAAACATTTGGATTTAGACTGTTAAAAATTAAAGATATCGAGGCTAGTGAAAAAGACAAGAACTATATTTGTAACATTGAAGCAAAATTTGGCAGAAAAATAAAGGATGAAGAACGATTGATACGAGCGTTGGAGCAGTTAAAGATCAATGAAGATAGCAAATTAAAGGAAATTATAACAAACAGTGGAAACGTGTTTATGGCAGATAAATGGGATGTGGGTCGCACACATTTGGTAAAACACAAGATAGTTACAAGAGGTGAGCCGATAAACATAAAACCATATAGCCAACCACTAAATTTGGAATCAAAGATTGAAGAAGCAATACAAAATTTGTACGAAAATGGAATTATACGGAAATGTAACTCTCCATGGAATACACCGCTAATATGTGTATGGAAAAAAGGGAAAAAGGATATTAGACTATGCTTGGACTTTAGACAGCTGAACGCGGTAACAGAGAGGCAGGCATTTCCAATGCCAAACATAGACGAGATGTTGGATTTGTTAGGAGGATCCGTCTTTTTCAGCTCAATCGATCTAGGTAATGCATATTACCAAGTGGAACTAGAAGAAGAATCACAGGAGAAAACAGCTTTCTCAACAAAGAACGGACAATATTGTTTCAACAGAATGCCGTTTGGAATTGCAGCAGCACCAGGTACGTTCCAAGAAATGATGACAAAAGTATTAGGCAAAATAAAGGGAGCAATGGTGTATTTGGACGACATCTTGATTTATTCAAGCAGTAAAGAGAAACACTATACAATACTCGGAGAAGTGTTAAAGGCGATTGAGGAAGCAGGCCTAAGGATTAATCCAGAAAAATGCCAAATAATAAAGGAAGAAATCAGATTCTTAGGACACATAATCAGCAAGGAAGGAGTACAGACAGATCCATCTAAAATTCAGGCCATACAGAACTTTGGGAAGCCTAACTGCGTAAAGAAACTCCGAAGCTTTTTAGGTATTTGCAATTATTATAGAAGATTCATCAGTGATTATGCAAAGAAGGCAAGGATGTTAGAACAATTATGTAGCGGACCAAGTAACAAAAAATTAGAATGGAGTGAAGGAACGAATAGCGTGTTTGAGGGATTGAAATTAGCACTCACGACGGCGCCAATCTTATGTTTTCCGGATCTGAAAAAAGAGTTCATTTTAGATACCGACGCTAGTTTCGATACCATTGGAGCAGTACTTTCACAAAGAGATAAAGATGGAAAGGAAAGAGTAATTGCGTATGGATCACACTCGATGACGAGCCACGAGAAAGGATATTGTATTACAAGAAAGGAACTATTGGCGGTATATTATTTTTGCATTCATTTTAAGCACTATCTCTACGGAAGAAAATTCACGCTCAGGACAGACCACAAGGCAATCACGTTTATGATGACAACCAAGAAGCCGATTACGTCACAATTCCAAACATGGATCAATTATTTGAGCAGTTTAGATATAAGAGTAGAATACAGAAAGGGTATTAATCACCAAAATGCAGACATGGTGTCGAGAACTAAATGTGACACGTGTGTTCAATGTCAAATGGTCCACGAAGAAGCTAAGAAAGGAAAGATAAAAACAAGATTACTAGACTCGATCAGAGAAGAGGGAAGAAGCAACATCCAACATGGAATTGTAGAAGAAGTACGAAAGAAAACGATGATACCTGAAAATGAGTTACAAGAAACAATAAAGGAAATACATAGACTATTGTGTCATGCTGGAGTCGAGAAGATAGCCGATTATATGAAAGATAGATATGTTGGAAAACACTTGTGGAGTAAAATTCAGGAGATTGTTCGAAGTTGTGAGATTTGTCAAAAAACCAAGGCTTTAACAATAACAACGAAAGAACCAGTAAAAAGACAAGATTCGAAGGAAATGTTCGAAATTATATTCGTAGATATATGTGGACCGTTGGCAGAAACAAAAGGACGTAAGAAGTATATATTGGGCATAATAGATCAGTATAGTAAGTATCAAGTCTTGACAGCGATAACAAAACAAGACGAAGAAACAATAAAGAAGACGATTTTAGAAAAGTGGATTTTAAGATTTGGATGCCCAAAAGAGATAAGAGTTGATTGCGGAAAGGCGTTTGAATCAGGAATGATGAGAGAATTCACAAAGATGTTAGATATTAAATTATGTTTTTCGAGTCCATACCATCACCAAACAAACGGTCAGATAGAAAGACAATTCAGGACAATACGGGATTTGATAAATGCTACTTTACAGGATAGAAAGAAGACGGATTGGGCAGAGATATTACCAGAAGTCGAATTCACTTTAAATGCAACCAAACAAAAAACGACAGGGAAAAGCCCGGCAGAGATAGTTTTTGGAAAAAAGATTAGCAGGGAAAAATGGTACGGGTCCAAAGAAATACCGATAAAGGAAGAACTAGAAGAACAAACAAGGAGAAAATTCAATGTAGGAGAAGAAGTATTAGTAAAAGTAGAAACACGGCACAAAGGCCAGGACAGGTATGAAGGTCCGTACAAAGTGATAGAGAAAGTGCATGACAGACGATACATCTTAAGAAATGAAGATGGAAAAAGGATCGAAAGAAATGTGGAAAAACTTAAAAATTTCTTAAGAAGGGGGATATGAGGAAGTTTTATGATGAAGAAATTTTTAAATTGAAAATTTTAAAAATTAAAAAGTTTAGATTAATTTTTAAAAAAAACAAAACAAGAAGATATTTTAATTAAAAATATCTTCGTAGAAAATTTGTTTAAATAAGAAAGATTAAGGCAGACAGTTTTGAGTTGATATTTATTGAAATAAAATTTATGGAAACAAAAACTGATTTTAATGTTTTACAGGATGAACCTCCTAATAATAATAATAATAATAATAATAATAATAATAATAATAATAATTTGATAATATTCCATATATTTTAATTATGGCACGAGATAAAAAAATATAATTTTACCCAGTATAATCTTTAGCTTTTGTTTTAGCAAGTGTTTTTTTAAATTAAAAATTATCAAATAATTTTATTTTACGAGCTAAATTATACTGACTCCAGCAATTACAATTTCCATAAAATATCCAAAACTTTCAGTTAAACAAGGAAATTTAAATTGTATTTTATCTTAAAATGAAGAGTTAAATTCAAATTAAATTTCAAATGCAATTTTCATAATTTGTTTAAATTAAAAATACAATATTTTTATAAATAAATGTATTTTTTAATCATTTTTCATGTTTTTGTAATTTTATACAAACATTAATATAAAGAAATGGAAATTCATCTTTGCTAGACTTATGCTTTACCCAACTGCTGTGAATAAAGTTTTCACATCGCAGGCCAAATGGCTTTTGTAAAAAATATGGATTTGGTTTACTTTACTTGAATAAGATCTGAAATAATATTTGAAAAGAAATCTTTGCTCAGTATAAGAAGAAGTGAAAAATGAAGAGTTAATTCTGATGTTTTGATTTTCAGACACTTTCAGACTTTTGGATTTCATATCAAAAAAAGTCGTTTAAAACAAAATAATTTTGGTTTATATATACCAATTAAAAAATAATTTAAATAAAAGTAAAAAAAAGTATTAAGGAAAATAAAATTTAAATATTTTTGTTCAAATTATTGTTATTTGCTATAAAATCCTAATCTTTTTTCATGGTCACGGGCATTCCACACACAATCATCACGCTTATAAACCAAAATTATTGGAAAATATATTTGTTTTTCCTTAAATGAATAATCTGCAACAAGTTTTTGGTAATTTTTGGCGAAATGCCTCTTGCTACAGCAAAAGTTATTATTGAATTACTTATGTTACTTCATAGCTCTTTTGGGTCTTTTAAAGATAATTATTATATGATTTAATTCTATAGTTTTATTATATTCAGTAGCGACAATACTTTTGACTCTAAACTTTAGAAAATAAAATAATTAAGTTTTATTTAGTCTTTCTTCTTTTAAAGAACAGCCCATTTTTCGTAACAAATCGGGTTCGACTTAACAATAATATTATACCTTTACAATAGATATTTATTTCCGTATTTAGGATTAAATTAATGTAAGTAAATTTTTAGAAATTATTTTAAAATATTTTTTACAAATAAATTTTTTGTTCACCCAAACAAAATCTATTGTATTTTATTGTATATCAGTTTAATTTTTCATTTAAATTTTTTTTGTTTCCCTAAATATACAGTAATTATTTTTGAAAAAAGTGAATAAAAGCATTTATTACAAAATTTTAAATTTCCCCAGTAAAATATGAATTTTTATATGATATAATATTAAAATAAATATATCAGACAAGAAAATAATAAAATAAGCCATTGGTGCAAAATATTTGTTAAATTGTTGAAAAAATTTTTAATTTATGCTGATACCAAGAAATCATCGTTTTATATGTTTAACATAACTATAGTTGTCATTAATATAACCATTAAATGATTTATCAGTTTTATATATTATTGTAAAGCATGTTGGTGTCATTAGATTATTTAGATTAATCATTCGTCAATATTTTATCTTTGTTATAATTGAATGATTGTGTTGATGGCATAATTCGAGGAAAATATAAATATTTCTAGAACAATTATTTTGCATTAGATAGATACATAATAGATCGATTCAAAGTTTTATTTTGCAAAACATTATATTATGGAAATTGTATTAAAAAAAATATTTTAATTTTAAATTTATAAAAAATATTAAGTTGTAAATTTTTAGTGTGGTAAGAATTCACTAAAAAAATTAAATGTTACTGTATTTTTATGTTTAATTGTAAAAAGACTTTTTGTTTATATATTAATTTGATGATAATTCTAGTAAAATGTTAATGATAAAATTAAATCTTTTAATTACAGTTTTATTGTAATTGTCACTATTTTCGTTATCAAAATAGTCATTTTAACCAAACTATTATTCTTTGGAACATTTATGTTTGTTACAACGAATATTTGTGAACATCTTAGCTTTAAATGTTTTATTGAAAAATTAGAAAAGTGACGAAAGATTAAAACAATCAAAAATAAAAATGACTTATAGAAAACAACCTCAAAATCCACTTCCACTTTAAGCTGGATTCTGGACTGACACATGTAACATTCACAGTATTTTCAATAAGAGGATCAAACGTCTTTATAATCCTGACTGTTGAATCTTGAAATAAAAGTCCATTTTTTATTTTTTATATAAAATTTACTTTTAGTTTGTATGTTGTTTATTCGAGTTAGTATGTATTAGTTTTCTTGGCGGAATTGTAAATTTAGAATTTGGTTTGAATTGTGGTCAATGTTGGAGGATTTGTAGTTTGAATTATTTTTAATAAATTAAATTGCTAACAATAAAACGAATTTGTCTTATAAAAAATACATATTTTAAAAATGTATGAGTTATCTAGTAGTGATTCGGAATCAGAAGAGTTTTCAGCAGAAATTATGAAAATTGATATGTATAGAGAAAATATTTTAAAAAATCATCTTGATTATGATTCTCATTGGAAGTTAATTAATGCATTAAAACATTTCATAAAAGATGATTGAAGCAAGAGAATCAAGAGAAACTATAATTATTTATTATCCATTTTCCTCTGAAATGTGGATTGATTGGATCAATGATGAAAAGTCTATTAATTCAGACAAAGATTTCATATTTGCTCTATTCATTCGTGCAATTGAAGATTATAGAAGTGTCGATGTATGATTTGAATATTGCCAATTTATGTTAGGATATTTAACTGATAAAGAAGAAATTAGACAATGTTTTGAAGTTGCTATTGCTCAAGTTGGGACTCATTTAACCAAAGAATACTTAATAAAGGGGACTTATCTTATTTATGAAAAGTCATTTTTTGTAGATAATAGTAGTAATAAACAAAAGGAACGAATATATAAATTAATACATTATACATTAAGACAATTATCTCTCTCATTACAAAGTAATGATGAAACATTAAAAGATTTCTTGAGTGGAATCAAGAGAATAAGGAATGAGAAAATCAAATTCAATTAGCTATGTCTGGTGTTATAGATAATGTAATACGTTACCTTTTAAACTTCATAGTGATAAACTACATAGTGATTCATAAGAATCCAATAAATGGAGGGCCAAATGTTTGTGATGCAGAGTCACAAATGGTATTCTACAACAACTTCCGAATAATTAAAAGACCTTATACACTGTTAAAATAGGAATGTTTATGAAAACGGGATCAGTTTTTCTAGGGGTTGTGCAGCTGGTTTAGGCTTACATTTATTTCATTAAAAACGAACCATATTGTCCCTGATTCACTAGAATATATCTCGAAGTTCAATAGTTTCTTTGTCTTTGCCATGTAGTTTTTTCGAACCTTTTATGTAAGAGGTTAGCATATGCTCCTAGTTTATGAGTGATAGTGGAAGTCCTCTCAAAACAAAGTCGGTATCATGATAACTTCAGTTATCCTAAACATCTGTATTGTAACGTTCATTTAATTAATATGTAAATTTGAAAAAAATCCAATTTTATATTAAAGATGAGAATGTCGACAACTAATCCGATGAGTAAGGACACAAAAAATATAAATAATTCTTATTATTTACTGAATTAAATTTGGGAGAAGATAGTATTTGTCTATATTTTGGTCTTTTAATTAATTTAATTGAAATTAATTATTTATAGAGATTCGATTACGTACCACATTGCTGGTTTCTATTAGTCTAGTTTTCATTTCTATTTTAAAAATTTGATTTAAATATAATTATAAAAACTAAGTTATTATTTATGAAACAATTATTATAATTTATAAGCAAATATGTACATGTAATGGATTTGTCCTATTGCTGAAAAAACAGTCAAACTTAAAATGAAAAGAACTTTTGTTATTGAATACACAATCTTTTTAGTTTTTTTAGATTTTTAGAATGTAATTAAAACAAATTATATCGAATAAGTTAAGCTTGTTTCAATCATTTTATATTTACCCTCCAAAGTTTAGTTGCTCTTTTCCATATTTTTACGGTACATTTAAAACTTTAAAATTTTTTATTTTTTCACCAAAAAATTAAAATAAATGACATTAAGAAGTTACTTTTTAAGATGTTAATTTTTTTTTCTTTATTTCAAAACTTTAATTAATTTATAAAACTTAGTATATTTATCAACTAATTACGAAGGGAAAATATTATATATATATATATAATGAAAAATAAATAGAGAATATTTTGGAGGCTTATTTTTTATACTTAATTTCACTTTTATTAGAGAATTCTAATTTGATCAAAAAAATAAACTATATTGCCCACAAGATTCCAACAATGAAAAAAAACGCTTCAACAAAAGATAATAGAAAAAAATCGATCTTTCTGCAAAAACTGGAAATAATTATCTTCAGTTTAACGAAACAAATAAAAACTAATAAAATACAATTTTAGAAATTCAGGTCCACCTAAACTGTACCGGACAAATAACATTCATTCAAACAAATTATTTTAATTATTAATAACCAAATCAGACAATGGAATATTTCTACAAAAGCTTTTACATTTTGTTACTCAGAATAAGGAAAACTAAATGTTTAAAAAAACTTAATTATTCCTCTCGCGCGAAAGAGAGGCAGCGGAGTAGCAGAGGCAGCGGCCGCAGCAACATTATTAATAATGCACCAGGCAGCGTGAAATACTTACATGTTATTAATGAATTCGGGAAATAATTAATTCAATAGAAATTTGCCTAACACAAAAATTTCTTTATAAGTGAAATATCTTTATTGATTTATTTAAACATTTAAAACGGAAATATTTTAAAAATAAATTTATAAAATATATTATAAACACAAGTTTGTAGGCTCTTCCCATTTCACTGAAAAGTGAGCTCGTGACCCAATGAGGACAAAATAAAATGTGACTTTGAAGTAAATTTTTAGGAGTGTTCTATCGAGTTCTACTTCCTTTCCCTTGAAACGCTTTCAATTTTATGGATTTAAAGTTTTTGTTATATTAAATTTGGGAAAAATATTTATTATTTTCACATCAAGAATATTTCTTGGTCGACTTCCATTTTTAAATAGAAAGGCTTTTAAAGAATTATTGAATTTTTAGTTATTGTCTGTAATCTTTTGCTCTGTAATTGATCGGATCAGTTATGAAAATTATACATTTGATCCAATAATTTAATTACTTACCATTGCTTATAATAAATATTGTTATAAATATTTTATTTGAATATGTACTAATAAATATAAAGCAGCTTTTTTAGATCCGCGGTATTATATTTCAGACGTCGCAATGTGAAAAGATGGACCTTTGACCTTGTAAAGTGTACTAACCTTGTAACCATATTTCTTTCTTGTCCAATAAATATAACAATTTATTTTTTATTTTATGATAATACTATTCATATATAATGAATAGAAATATTAGGGATGACTATTTTAGAGGTCAAAACTCGACCAAAAAGTTAGAGAAAATGATTCTTTGTGGAAAACCTCGACAACATCAGTATGTAAAAGACTTTCCTAAACGACATATACTTTGCAATTATGAAAATATCTAAGAATAGCAATAAAACGACAAAACTATTTACTATTACTCTTTCAATTATTTCACATTTTGCGAATCTTTTCCGACTTATAATATAAAATTAAAACAAAATTTTAAAAAAATATTTATTATATATTTATTAATAAATAATTAAATAAATTTGGCAACGATTTAATTAAAAGATAACGTCAATAAAAAACTCTTCGTACAATATATTTCGAGAGCAAAACTGTCATCTTCAGGTACACAAAACCAACTAAAAATATTATGAATTAACTTATAATTTAAACAAATTATTTTTTTATATTAATTTAATTTTGTAATAAATAAACATTTAAAAAATATTCAAATAACTAATTTTTTAACTAATTTTAAAATGTTATTTATATAAATATTGTAATTTTTTATCTATATTATAATTTTAAAAAATTAATTTAATTTAAAAAATTAAATTATTTTAATAATATTAAAAAGGTTTTTTTAAAAAAAAACAATACATAAACATGATTTAACATACTTAAACTATTTAAAAATAAAGGATATTTATAAAGGATATTTTGTATATATTCAATTAAATTGTGTTTTACTTATTTTTATTATTTTTGCAAATATACGTAAGTCTAAAAAGACGAAAAAATTCTCGTTGCAAAATTATAAATGTTTACAAATTGCTTGATGGATAAGAATTTAATAAATACTGCAAAATATTTATTTACGTATAATTCTTGAAACAATTTGCTATAAATCAAATCAACCGATTCTTTCTGTATTTCAGGTCTATTCTTAAACTCTATGAACAATAAATTATTTACAATTCCTAACAACTTTAATCTTTTTCTATTATTCTTATTCTGAAAATTGCGCTCTTAACTTTTGGGTTTTTGTCAATGACTTGAGAGTTGAAAATTTTGTTAGATCACTTTTCTTTAATTTTTTTGTAAAATTCACAACTTCATAATCTTTCCATGAGCTCCAAAGCTTGGAAAAGTTCGGGATCTTTGTTCTACGACCATATCAAAATTGTAATTGTTTTGAACGAAAATAAATTTTAATATAATTTCGGTTCAAGTAACATGATTTCGGAATAAGACATATTTGTATATCTCTTGCTGATAAATCATAGTATAATAATAATTCATATTATTTGAAAGTATTTTGATATTTATGCCACATGTTACTCTTAGAAATATTTCTTCATAGTTTTGGAAACATCGGTACCCGTTCTTGTTTGATTCCATCAATTTTGTTGCCAAAGGTTCTTCAGAAATATCAAAATTGCAACTAATTGCATTAAAACATATTAACATTTTTTCTATTCCAAATATATTCTTTCTTTAAATTTTTTATTTACTTAATATTTTCTCTTCCAAAAAAAGTTTTGTTTTTGAATTCACTTTGTATTTTAAACATGCAATTACTCTTATTCATTTAAACAATCTTTAATAAATTTACGATTTTCTAATGATCAACTTATCTTAACGTTCTTTTACTGTAATAATATTACTGACTGTTATGGTTAATAACAGTGATCGTCCTCGAGTTTCCAAATAATTTCGGCTGTTTTAAAATGTTTTGTGTTTAAATGTATTTTAAATTTTACTTTTTAAAATATGAGATATATAAGAAAACTAAATTTATTTGTAATTTGTTTAAAAGAATATTTCGTTCACCTTTCATCATTGAATATACAATTTTCACCTTCGATTTCACTTATTATAATTGATTATTAAAACAAATTAAACATTTTTTAAATACCGATAATATATTGATTAAACAACTTGGTTAATATGTATCTGTAAAAGTGGAATGTTTAATAGATGAAAATTCCTTTGTGTTGTAATGATATTTGGATATTTGATTTCCTTGTCCCCTATATGTAAACCTTTATAAATAATGTATATGGCAGCATGCTGTGTTTGATTGATTATTTTGATTGTCTGGGTCCTCGGATTATGTATCATTTATCCCAATGATATATTTGTTGTAGACACACATACGGTATATATTGTCTGCTTTTCACTTTAAAACCTCTATGACATTTGTTATTTTAATCTTATTACACATTGCATTGTTAATTTTGAATTTTTTCAAAAATCAAAAAATAAAATGTCGATTATTTTAAAACAAAACCTAATGAATATTTGAATATACAGATATATAAAATATTTCTTTTCACTTTTCAATGATATTAAAAGTTTTTTTATTTTTTTTTATTATGAATCAGTAATGATATCGATGTTTTATTGATATTCACAAATTTTAGGCACGGCTTTTTTTAATTGATTTTGATCAATATCTATTAATTATGTAGTATGGTAAAAAAAATATATTTGTTTAATATTTTATATTGAATTATTTGGTTAATAAGGGGTTAATTAATATTAATATTGAGTTTTCGATTTTTCAATTTTCAAATTCTAGATTTTATATATTTTTGAAATATAAAGTTTTTTTGATTAAATTTTATTTTTTTTAGTTGAATATTGTGTTTTTTGGTAAAGAATTATTCTGTACCTAATGTTTGTAATGTAGTTTTGTAATGGGTTTTGTAGTATTTGAAATTCTGTTTCGTGTAAGAATAGTGTCGATTTCTGTACTTTTTCTTATAGTTCGTGATGAAACAAACTTGGTTTTACCTATAACTCTAATGTGTTCATTGAGTCGTGTTCGCAATGCTCACAATGTTTTTCGAAAACCAAAAACATTTGTTGGAAAAGCGGCAAAAACAATCTCTTTGATAAAGGTCTGATATTAGAAATATTTTGGACTTACGGATTTGTTATTTCAAAGGTGCGAGGTGGTGAAGATCTAACGAATATGGACTGTTAAATCAGTATTGTGGATGAAAAATCTAACTGTATATCATGTTTTGTTGTTTAAGAATGGGAAACTTAGGTAAATTATTGGTTTGTTGTATTGTTTTCTTTGTGTGTTGTGACTATTGGAATCATGTAAGTTTAAAAAATATATTTTTACAAACTGTATTATGTATCCATTTTGATAAAAAACGTATTTTGAAGTTTTCAATAGTTTCTTGTTTTTTTGTTATATCAGCATAGTTTTTTATTGCTCTTTTTCTCTCTCCTATTATTAAAGTGATTTTCCGTAGGATTGGAACGTGACTTGCCAAATAAGAATGTATCCGCTGTGTAGAATTTTGGTGAATGAATCTATTTTGAATGCGAGCGTGTCTACTCCTTCTGAGGAACTTATCAAAGTATCTAAAAAAAGATTTTACTTTCAGGGTTTGGTATTTTTAGAGTGAATTATATATTTATGTTGTTAGAGTTTCGAAGGAGGATGCGAGGGTGAAGACATTCCTTTCGCCAGTGAGAAGGATTAACCCATAAAGATTTGAGATGTCAAGGAATCACCAAACATATTGTTTCTTTGATGTTGTAGAAAGGGATAGGTTTGAAATTTCTAAAATAAATTGGTTTGTGTTTTCGATATGACAAGAGTTTTGAGGATTTCAGCCAGAAATTTTGAGAGACTTAGTGAAGAAGTGTCAATAGCAAAGATTGTTTTTGATCTTTATGTATCATGGTAAAGACTCATTATAGCTGTATTTTTAGAGTAAATCTTTGATTTCATGGTTAGCTCGATAGTTAGAAAGAATGACAAGTTTCTTGTTAAATTTGATTTGAGAGGCAGCTAATAAGATTTTTTTTGTTTATTAGTGGATATTTGGTAATATGTTTGTTGAAGAGTGATTAGTAGTGATACATGTTGAGTGCGACCAGTCGGTTTGCTTTATCTGACGACAGGATTATGAAGTCTTTGAATTTTTTAAGTTTCTTTAAATTGAAAGTCACGGACTTTTGTGTTGACAGCCTAGTTATGTTGAAGCCGTAATTGTGGAATAACAGCTTCCTTTGGCATGTGAATACACAAATGGAGAAAATCAGTCAAATTGAAAAAGATAGGCCTAGTAACATCTTTACATAAAAGTTCCACCCAACTATAATCATTGGTTGATTTAACTGTTTTTAAATTGCTATATAAGAGTTCTTTATTGCGTGATAGACACAATTATTTTTATTAACATTGTCAGAACATCGAAAATTTACTTCGTCAGACAAAAGCATTTTTCAAATCATCTTCTCCCTTTACTTTTCTTTGTTCAAAAGAATCTCTATTAACACTTGAAGTAATCTTGGACGATACATTTTCTAATCTAATATGGCATAAGACATATTAACGAAGAAATGTCTAGTTACGTTTATGTTCCTTTTTTTTATTTTGTTAGGTTTTAAAAAAATCTCAAAGCAATTGGCATATCTATTTCATATGTAGTAATACTTACTGACTGTGCATTACTAATGGACCCAATTTGATCAGATTTATCACGGAATCTGTATTTTGTTTGTCTAGGTAGTGTAGATGTATTAAATTCTATAACACAATTATGTTGAACCCTTTCAGCATTCTGTGTCTTACAGGATTTTCGTTGGTCGCTATGATTTTCTCTACATAATAATAAATGTCACTCTGTTCATGTAAATATCCTTCATATGATACAAATAGTAAATCAAATTGCTTACGCAATCATAATTCCACCATAAATAGTTTTATAATAATTTAAATTAATAATTTTTTTAAATAGGTTTTTACTTTTTAATAAAATAGAAAATAATTTTATTTTCATTTTCAAAATGAAAATAAAACATAAAATTCTCATAATCACCATACAATATTTACCAAGTGTCAGCAATTTATGGGAGGTCCCAAATTTTGTGGGCATTGTTAAGGATTTTATTTATTTATTGTGATTGAATCCATTAAGGAGCAGAGTGGACCAATAAATACGAAAATATAAATAATTATGATTATTTTTGCTAGAAAACATAATAAAATGAAAAATATCATTTATCTTTTGATGTAGATTTAGCTTATTAATTAAAATTTTAACTTTTAAATAAAGATATTCTGTATATTTATTTAATGTTATAAATGAGTTCATAAAATAATTCATAATTCCCAGCCATTTGTAGTTGAAATATTTATTTACCTTGCCAAAGCTCAGTTTATTAAACAGTTATAGTTTGCTAGTTTTGGTCTCATTTTAGTTTTCATTTTTAGTTATTTTATTTTTGTTTCTTTTAAATATAAAGCAAAAACATTTCTTTTGCGCTATATAATCATTAAATTGGTAAAAAAATATAATTTTTTTTTGTTTCAATTTGATCTGTTTACATTGAAATTTCTTTTATTTTTATTTTGACAAAAATATTATTAATAAGAAATTTTGTTTTTAAAGACAAAGCCAAAAATTTGCATTGCAAAGAATTAATTTTTATATTTTGTTAAAATGAAAATAAGTGAAACCCCAAAGGTTTTTGCATTTACATGAATATCGGCGTGAAAGTTACATTATAAAAATTCTATTTAAATAAAATGCTTTTTTTGAACCTGTTTTAATGGGAACCCCCGAAGTTAGGTTAGAAATAAATCCCATAGTCTGATTTTCATTATTCGACAAATGTTCATTTAGCAGTTAATTTATTATTTTTTTAATACATATTATTACAATTTGTGAATTCTTGTTATTAGGTACCTCTGTTAAAAACATGGAGTCATTCAATGATATTTTTCTGAAGATTTTTTTTTTCATTTTAATATCCGAATAAATTTAATATGTGATCAATTTACAAATTAATAAAAATAAAATTTTAAAAATCCTCAATTAATTTTATAATATATTTAAGTGATAATAAATAATGAGTAGTATATTTATTTAAAAGTTTTATTTTATTTTATTTTTATGTAAAATAATGTTTCCCATATGAAATTTGGATCAGATATTTTTTGAATAACTGTGACTTTTCCTACCGCAAAAAAAAATTTAAATTTACTTTATAATCAACTGTTTTGTATAAATTAATTGTTTTACTGACTTGTGAAAGATTTTTCTTGTCGACAGACATTTTCAAGAGGAATAATTATAATTTTCTAAAAAAATTTATTCTACTTTTATCAATGAATATTGATTTTTCCATTTATTGATTAAATGCTTCATTCGAAAGATAACAAAATTTGGAAGAAAATTAAATATTTATAAGCAGTGTTAATTAAATTTTTCTGAATTTCTTTTCTGTATTTGTTATTTATATAGCAAATAATATTTTTTTATTTAAATTGTTTAATTGTAACTTTTCTGATTGATCACTTAATTTTGAAATATAATAAATAAAGTCGATTTTCACATTTTTCTTTAAACAAATCTTCTTTCTGATTGGACGTAACAAAATAGTGCGATAGTGTAAAAGTTTTAAAGTTTTGTTAAATTAAAAATCTTTCTTAAAATACATCAAAATTGAAAATTAAAATAGATTTTTTTTAAAATTTCAATTGTTAATATAAATTGCACAATGTATTCCAGATGTATCATTATTTTAAAATACTTTATTATCATTATTAATGGGCTGGAACCCATAGTTAATAAATAATTAAAATATTTTCAATACATTTAGGTAATGAAAAACGTTTTACTACTTCACATAAACTGGCACCATAGGCAGATACTAAAACTTAATAAAAGCATCAAGTATATATAATTAAAAACATAACCAAAATAAATTAACTAAAAAGAACCACACTTGCAAATTTTAACAAAATGATAAAACACAAACCACCTAATTTCACAAATAGAAGTTAGAAAAAACATAAGCGAAAAGATGGTCATTAAGATCTTCTAAAAATGGCAAACAAAAGAAAATGGCCATAATTAAGACAAATAAAAAAGTAATTCTGACGAAAATTCGTAATAAATAAAAATAAATCAGATATAAAATAGAATTAAACATTAATAAAACTTTAAAATTGGCCGAAAATAAGCCAGCTGAAATCTGATTGGCCGCACACATACACAAAAATAGTATATAAGCAGTAGTTAAATTCAAAATCTCGCCATTTTAATAATTAAAAAAAAGCAATTATACTCTTTGAACAATTTTTTAACTGTTAGTATTTTTTTATTAATAAACTTTTATATAATAATTATATATAATTTTATAACTTTGTTTTTATTTGGATATTTGAGAACCTTTTTTTTGACAGGTCCCCATTAAAATCAGTTGAAAGTTGTTTTAAAGAGAAACTACAGAATTCCAAAAGCTTAGCTTACTGTGACTGTTAACAAGTCCGGGTTTAGCGAGTAGGACAAAAGTTTCTTCGGTAGAAAATGTTCAAGTCATTGTGCACTGAACTATAAGTTAGTTGACCAACGAAAAACTACCAGCAGTGGATGGCAACGTTGGTCGTGGATAGAACATATCTAAATTCTTGACGAATTACAACACAGAGATAGTTAAGGAACGATTTGAGTGCACGTTTTGCCACAAAAACTTTATATATATACGTTAATATAATGATTGGAAAAAGAAAGGAATCGGTATAGTTAAAGCTCTGTTATTTATATTGATGTGTTAGCTGAATTGATCGCAAAAGAAAAAAAAGTGAAATTAGAGAAATCAAATTAAATTATAAAAAATGAGTAAATTTGTTTATTTGAATGTGTAATTTTCGTAAAACTAAAAATATGAATGAAAAAAGTTAGATTAAATATGTTGTCGATGATAGTAAAATTACAAAGTAATATTTCAGTTCTTTATAAAAAATTTATTTATTAAAGTTCCACATGTAAAATAGGCTGAGTATTAGTTAATTACATTTATCCATTAATAACGGAAATAATGAGAGTTGAATAAAAAATTTCTTAAAGGAAACCTCTAAATAATGAATAGGCTAATTAATTAAAAAATAATGTATTTTGGTTAATGAATATTTCATTAGTTAAGTCTGTTGAAAAATGTGTAAATAATCTTTTTATGAACTGTATTAATATATCTTATCAACAAACGCTACTTATTTTTGATCAATTGAAACAAAATAATAATAATAATAATAATAAAAATAATAATAATAATAATAATAATAATAATAATAATAATAATAATAATAATAATAATAACAAAAACTATTAATCATATTTCAAGAAAATAAATATAAATTAATATGTATCATAGAATATAATGAAAATCAAACAAAAAAGGAAACTAGGATAAATAAATTTTAAATAACGTTTTTTTCTATCACAATGAATTCTCCATAATTTTGAGAATTAAAGCCTAAAAGTTAATAAATTTACTTTTCAATAATAGTTATGAATAATAATAAATATTTCAATAAAACCATAAAATTATATTTTAATTAAATACAAATTATTATTATTATTATTATTATTATTATTATTATTATTATTATTATTATTATTATTATTATTATTATTATTATTATTATTATTATTATTATTATTATTATTATTATTATTATTATTATTATTATTATTATTATTATTATTATTATTATTATTATATTATTATTATTATTATTATTATTATTATTATTATTATTATTATTATTATTATTATTATTATTATTATTATTATTATTATTATTATTATTATTATTATTATTATTATTATTATTATTATTATTATTATTATTATTATTATTATTATTATTATTCATTATTCATTTTTTTCAGCAATTATTACAAATATTTTGAAATATATAACTTGAATGAACTGTGGAGGTTTTTACAATTATTCAATTAAGCCTTTCAGTATTTGAATGGAAATTTCGGACAGTTATAAAACAATGTGAGTCTCTGTAAAAATAGTAATTTCGCCCAATAATTGATTTAATTACACTATAAAATCAAAATTACTTCAAGTCGCAATCGTAAATAAATTTATAATTTGAATTTGTTAAAAAAAATCTAAAAGAGAAATTTTTTGTTTAATGCACTCCCTTTGATGTGGTCCATTGAAACTTCAGTTGGTTCATTAGGGATGATTTCTCTAGATTTTGATATAAATAAGCAAATGGGAAATTATTTCCCATGAATTTAGAAATTGGAAATTTCTGGTGAAATCTCCATAAAGAATAACATTGTTGTAAGATAATAATTATCTCCTTTTTCAGACTTTCCACTAATATTTTCTTTTACATTTAGCACAAATTTAATAAATTTTTTTTATATGGTTATATTTATTAAATTAACACCTGAACACACTTTTCGTCAAATTTGACAAAAATTTATTTCATTCATCAATTATTTCCTTCGCACAGATTTTTCGAGGCTTTCCTTTAATTTCTATACTCAATAAAGTATTTCGCTTATATTTTATCATAAATACGAGCGGTTTATCTTTGTTTTCTAGAAGACCAATTTTCGTAAAAATTGACAAAATATATGAATTCAATGAAATAACAATTTTTGTGACAATATTTACTAAAGATTTGACTGTTATCTTGTGCTTCTATTCAGTTGGAGATGGAAGAGATTTAATGCTTCGAAGTCACCAAGAAAGCACAAATCCAAATCAAGCTGGAAAAGGAGAATCGATTCTACAACCACCTTTGCAAGTTAAAAGAGGATTCATTCTGCTAAAGAATCGGAAGACTCTGTGTGGTGAACTGCTCAACAACCTTACCGAAGTCTACATAAATATTCTATCAAGGCGATAGTTCAGCGCCAAATCAACAATTGAAATTTCATCCGTTGTATTACCAACTGAAAATCATGTGATGTAAAATCAAAAAAACAGCAACCGACGTGATGTTGAAGCAGGAAAGTCTGTGGCAAATCTTATTTCTTATGCAATTTATTCATACGATAGCAATGAATCAATTCCTCGACTGGATATTAATAATGATGATCAATTGATAGCCATCACCTTAAACATAATATCATCAATGAACGGGAAAATCATGATTTTAGAAGAACTTATATTAAACGGGAAATGAATTTATCTTATGCTAATTAATTTCTGAAATTGTATTAGAATTTGATATTGTGTGTAAAAAATTTACGTTTTATAAAAAGTTTTTGTAAATTTGAATTTTTTTTAAATAAATGAACAAATATTATTTGTCTTCCAACCTTTGAAATTAAGATATTCTGAACAAAGATGAGCCATTGATGAAGCAAATTCCTAAAATAAAATCCGCATTGAAAATTTACAAGAATTTTCCAAAGCCAGAAGTATTAAAAAAAGGAAAATATAATCATTGGTCTTGAAGCCAGAGGATTTCTACTCGGTCTTTTAATAGCTTTAAGATTGAAATGTAAATTTGCACCAATTAGGAAAAAAGGAGAATTACTTTGCAAATCTTTTCAACAATTATATTCGTTGGAATTCGGTGAAATGACTATAAAATGAATGTTGAAGCAACAACGTGAATGATCAGTTGATTCTTTGTTTTGGAAATATTATGAATGTAGATCACCTTTTCATAAAAACGAATTTCCCACGACTATCAAACTGTGAATTCTTAAAGTGTTTTAATTTTGACACCGACCTCAGTGAATCAACCTCATCATAAAATGCAGCAGCACCATAAAATAATAAATAGAAGAACTTAACAACAAAAGAAAAAAGTCCATTACTCACTGGTAGAACTGAAGCCCCCAACGTCTTTAAGGAAACTGTCAGTGTGAGACACGCTTCAAAAGCAAAGATTTTTACCTTACTGAACGCATTTGTCAATCTATGAAATTTGTGCTGTTACGAAGGTTTAAGAACTCCAATTGTTTGATCTATTTTCGTGCATTTTTAAAGATATTTAAAAGGTTATCAAAGTTTAAACCCGTAGAAAAGATCAATAAAGGTTTTAAACCTGTCAAAATGAAAGATTCTCTCAAATAATGAGGACCCCAAATTCTTTGGACAGTCTTGGTCAACATTAAATCTAAATGGACTCTTTAAAATCATTATTATTAATATTAAACACGAAAGGATTTAACAAAAGTCCTTAACCTTTTTGATTTTGTCAAAATTACAAAATGATTGTCCTACTATTAAAACAATTCATTGAAAATGTTTTACTCAAAGGCTTTTAAAAACACGTTTCATGTTTGATCTTTTAACATTTCTAAGTATTTGTTTTAATTGGCTTTAATCATTGGTCATAATTATCGTTTTTATGATATTTTTCCTGGTTAAGCTATTAAACGGCAATGAGATTAGAGAGACTCATTTCATTTCAATAATTGCCTTAATATGTAAATATTATCATGATAATTATGGACAAATTAGATGAGTACTTCATATATAATTGAAGACTTTAATTCTCGCTTTCTGGGGCTAAGAGGTTTCTCGCGTTGCTGTTTTCGGTATTCAATAAAAATGCGCATATAGAAAGAAATAAAAAATTTGTTATATTAACCCTATGCAGCCTCTTTCTGTGCATATGCTACAAAAACTTTCATCATTTATTAATTCGGTAGTTAGTAAAGTTTTCACGGATATTTCAAGTACCTAAAGTTTGCTGTTACACATATCCAACCGTTACAGTTTGATCTTCAACATTCATTTTTCATACAACCTTTTAGAAATATGCATTCTGTTGATTTGTCTTTTCTTATTTCAGTTTGTTTTGGGGCTTTAACAACATAAATCTTTACGATAACAAAGACCTAAATTACGGAGACCCCTGAAATTTATGAAATACATTTTTTCATATACTTTATTATTTTTCCACACTCGGAAGTTCACTTGGGCTAAACAACGTAAAAAAAAGAATTTTACATTAAAAGCAAGAAAATTTGTTTTACCGTGCTTTTCGATGATAAATGAATAAAATTGTATAACTGAAAATTTATTATTTTGACAAAGGATTTCTTCATTTTCGTCACCATTAAGTAACAGTTCAAAGTATATCCTCATTTATTGTTGTACTTATTGCATATCACAATAATTTACCCAAATGGAACTCAAAAGCTGTTTTGCGGATTAATGAACATTTTAAGAACTATTTTCGCCAAATTTTATGGTTTTCCTCCGAAAAGTTTATCTTCGGATAAATCATTTAAAGATATCGTAGAAACTACCTATTCCTGTTGATTAAAACAAATTACACTTTGTACTTAACTTCCAAAGATGAACATTTGGAGAAAGCTTATTAACATATATATCTCTTTGCTATAGATCTTAAATGTTTATTTTTAAATTTTATATTTATATTAGGTCTTTTCTAAAAGTCTTAGGTAAGAAATTAAATATTGTAAATCATTGGTGAAGAATACGTAATGAATAAATTAAAATTAGTTTCTTTATAAAAAAATATTTCTAAAAACTTTATTTTTATGTTTTCACTTTTAAATCAATACAAAAAGCCCGGAGGACATATTTTGATATGATAACATTTTCCACACTAAAAACAAATTTTCTTTTACTGAAAATAAATATTTTTCTCAAAATAAATTTAAAAGAAAACCTTTAATTAATTACTTGTCTAATTTTACGGACAAATAAATGAAAAGAATCATAAAACAGGAGTAGTTAAGCTCTTTTTCTAATAGATTGTTTATAAATTTTCAACAACAATATTTAGCAATTTGTTTTATTTGTGTACCCAATGAAGCCACGCCTAAATTAAAAAGTTTTTCATTAAAACACACGAGAGAAGTGATACAGAATACGACTAAAATGTCTTTCATTTGAAACATTTTAGAAAAAATGTCAGCAGTAGCTAACTTTATTATAAAATAGAAAAAAAATTAGAATAAATTTTATAGTAGGTAAAAATAATTTTTGATATTTTTCAATTGTTTTTGTACGATTATTAAAATCATTTCTAGCTGTAACCCGTCAGAAATGATGACAATCCTTTGTTTGAATTTAAGGTTTAGATTAATTAGTTATTTTATGTTCTAGATCTATAGAAATTAAAACATCTAATTCTCTTTTTTCAAGCAATTAATAATAATTATTATTATTATTTATAGTATTCTTAGTATTATTATCAAATTATTATTATTTTATTAAATTATTTACTTATTGTTATAAAAAGCTTATTTATTACCATGGTTACCAGATGGACAAGCATACTTAGTTCTTAAATAAAATTTTGTAATTATTGCATAATCTTAAATTCAAATCCAAAGATAAATAATAAAAACCTCGCTTCAAAAATTGTATACCAAACCTTATTCGTGCTGCATGAATAATTTTCGGGTACTATTCGAGCCAATATTTATCCAAATTCAATACAAAAAACACTTATTAGTGTTTATCACAAAAAACACAATCGTAAATACTATAACTCTTTATCTATACCTTTGTGATAGGGCTAAGTCCATCTATGATAGACCACACATTATTAAAATTTTTTAATATTAGATTTCACATGCTTTCAGACTCACATTTATAATTTAAATAAAGATATTTTTGCTTGCTTCGACTATCTCGTACACCTCGACTCACTAATTAATTTCAACTTTCTTGTCAACTTTGACTCACTGGTTTTTTCAATAATTGTTTTTAGTCAACAAACTAATCATATTAAGTCATAAACCAATAATTATTTTGTTTATCGCTATCATAATAGACTCGAAACCGTCTAGCCTCTCTACTAACCCGAAAACTAATTTTGGTTTATTAATTTTGTAAGAGGGTTGATGTAATTATCTCATCGGATTTTTCATATGATTCAATCTATCTAGATGCCTAATAAATCACAATTTATTTAAGACTTAAGGCAATGTTCAAAAAATACATTTTTAAATTGTAAAGCGTATAAACTGAACGACAATTTAAATATAATATAAAATCTTTAAAAAGCATTGGAAATATTTTGAATAAAATATTATAAAAAATTATAAAAAATTATAACGAGTATTGGTGAATTTGCAAAAAAATTCTCTTTCAATTATTTAAAAAAATTATTTCGAAGAAATTTGTTTAAATAATAACAAGAGAAACACATTAGTTATCGATAATTTTTTATTTGAATAAATTTTAGTTCTTAAATATGTATTTAATAAATTGGAACCAAACAATTTTAATAAAATAACTCCTAATCAACGACAATGTTCTTATGTGTCATAAATTGTATATATTTTTGTATATGACCTATAACTTTGTGTCCTAAATCTTATTTATAAAAAAACGTGTATTTTACAGACCTGATTAAAAATCTAAAAATAATTACATAATATTCTAGGTTAAAACTGACAATAATGTAATAATAAATATAATAATATCAAAAGAAATATTTTGTTAAAAGTTTTAATATGATTTCTGATATTTTAGTTCTATTTGTCAGTCCATGCTTAATTTTTTAGTTTTATTAAGTTTTATTCAAAACATAGATGATTATTATTTTACAAAATTCCCCTTATTACGGAACGTTTCTACTTTAATTGAATTCGATGTTAATTTCTATGGCAAATGTCATGTTTATATTTAGCAATAATTAGATAGAACAGAAAAGGCCCAAAATTGGGAAGTTTCTTTAGTTTTCTTTTGAAAATTTTGACATGTGTCCAAAATTATTTCATAATTAAATCAACCTTCATTATTTATTTTATTTTCTCATAAAACTTGTTTTAATTTATCAATTTAATAAAAACATATTATTTCATATTTCAAGTAAATATATTAAAAGTTGACCTCGAAAAAAAGGTTCAAATATTTCATTATTTTTATTAAGCTAATTTAAAACAAAAATTTGTATCTGGCAAAATATAACTTTTAAGAGCTGAAGGAAATTGGTGAAATTTAGTTTTTTTTACTGAATCTGCATTCAACTTACCAAAATATTACAGTTCCTTGAACATCCGACTTACAATATAAGATCTCTTCAATTTGTACAATGAGAATGAAAAAGATTTTTTCTTCATATTTTCTTTGTAGAATAGATATTAAATTACTACAAAGTATCTTGCTACAAATTAATGTTTAACTGAATTTTATTAGACAATATTAAATTTATTTAGACCACAGCAGACTGTTTATTTTTCATTGTCAAAAGACAATACTTTGGAAACAAAAACCCTTAAATTCGGCCAACCAATTTTGAGGAATAAAAATAGATAAAACCCTTTTGAAACTTTTATTGCCGTTTAAAACGAAGAAAATATTTACAATTTATTATTATTATCTTTTTACAAGCCTTATTTCTATATATTGCGTTATTTAATAGTGTTTATTTAAATTGAATAATTACTGCACTTTAATACATTTTGTCTAAGTTTCGACACAAATTTTAGAGAAAATCCTACAACGCAAACAAACTGGATTCTCTTTGAATTTTTAGAAAGCTTTTCTAGCTTTTTTAGGTTTAATTGTAAATTGTTCTAAGTCAGACAGTAAATGGGAAATTATTATTTTCACAATAAACGAGATTATGTAAAAATTATATTTTATTTATATTTAATATATTAAATTTAAAAGTTATGTTTAAACTTTAGACGTTTAACAAATTCTCTAAAATTTATGGCGCAAAATACTAAATAAAATAAAATTTACAATTTCATCGGAATAATTTATTATTAGTACCGAAACCCGAAGAGTCTTCACTTAAAACAAATGGTAAGTTTCAAATTACTCCACAATGAAAAATTTTATTTGGATTAATAAACTTATATGTATAATAAAGATGAATCAAAAAATAATTTTGGAACAATCTGTATTTTACATTTAATTGATAATCAGTGACATATTTACCACTGGTTCATTTAAAAACATATTACTATTTCTGTATATAAAATATCAAAAATTATTGTAATAATAAAGTAGACTGATAAAACAAATAATAAATAAGATTTATATTTTGAATTTTAATATTTAAAATTTTGTTAAATGTAAAACTAGTGTTATTTCTTTTAATTAAATCTTTATTAAAACATTTGAAGTCTGTCAAACCCTTGGTGTTATTTCAAAATAGAATAAAATATCCTTTATTAATAAATCTTTACAATATATTTCAACATATTAACTATTATTACGACTATTATAAAACATTGATAAGGCAATAGTGTGCGTTAAATTAAACCAATGAAAATTAAGAATAATAAAATAACCAATAAAAATAAACAGAATTAATTATATAAAAGCCTTTGAATTTTTTGGGAGGAGAGCATTTTGAACATTGCATTTTGGATAAAAAAATATTATTTTTAGTTCCCAAAAACTGCAAAAACGGCTTTTTTAAAAATCTTCAACAGATCAGAGATGAAGGAAGGTCATTCAATAAAACATTTAATACATACATATTATATGTTTTATAAATTATTCTGATAGATTTAATACTTACAGTTATCATAATTTTTATCATATCAAATAATCATAAAAAATAAAAATGTAAAATAAACATTAAACATTTATTTTCTCTGCTAAATTATCTTAATATATTTGTGAATATTGTTTTTTATGTACTTTATCACTAATTTAGCGATTGTAAAAATTAAAAGAATATAAAAAATTGAAAAGTAATTTATTAAAATATAAAATATATTTTTTACATTTATCAACCCAATCATTCAATTATAATTATTAAAAAATTTGATAACCCATATAACACATTTTGAAATAATACAAAGTTTTCAGTTATGTAAATAAAAGTGAAATTTTCCTGTATTTATAATTGGTAAAAAAAGCATTTTCTGAAATAATTGTAACATTAAATTATTTTGCAGAAACACATACAAACACACAAATAGAGAAATTTTTGGAAAGTTTATTTCACACAAGGCCTCAATTTAAACAAATTATTTTGTATTGTTTGAGTAATTATTTGAGTAAAATGTAACTAATTGGAATTCGAAATTGAAATATTTTTCAGCATGTTATCGCAAAGATAAAATTCAGTATTTACATTTCGTTTCTTTTGACAAACATTCAAAGACTTGAAAAAGAAAAATGAATTTTATTCAAATAAAAACAAATTTCAAAAGTAAATCCAAATTTTTAAGCTAAACTAACAAAGGAAAAAATAATTTATGGGAAAATTATATCGGGTTTAGAGTTTAGTAATTAGTTAGACAAAAGAAAACATTTACAACCGAATAAATTAAGATTTCAAATTTCTAATCAAATAATTTTTTATAAAAATCAAAAAGAAATGAATGATTTTTTAATATTATTAACAAATAAATAATAAAAATGTTTGATAATTAATATTAACAATAATAATAATATAAGTATAAAACGATGATTCCTTGGTAGGGGCATAAATTAATATATCAGATAAGTGAATAACAAAATAAGCCTTTGCTGCGAGGTAATAAGTATATTTTTGAAAATATTTTCGATTATTATTTCGCAGCAAAGGCTTATTTTGTTATTCACTTATCTGAAAAATTATAAATAATAATTATGTTTTTTGTGTACAATTAAATTGTCAAGCATGGATATGACTACAACCATACATTGGTGATTATATATATTTTGCATTTTATTTATTAAAATATCATTTAATTCAACAATTGTGAGGAATAACACTATTTTATAAACAATTGCCTAATTCAATACAATAAAGTAATCAAAAAGATTTTAGGTTATTATTAATAAAAATAATAATATTTATGATCATATTAGTAACGGATTTTTTATTGTAATAATATTAATTATAATAACTCGAAAAATGCAACTTTAATCTAGAAAAGTGAGTATTATTAGTTTAATTGATATTATTGTTACAAATAACAAAGATATTTACTTCATTGCTCTGGACACACAGACATTCTTGCTTCACTCATCAAACATCGAGGTCATGGAGATTTATATAATTTATTTATCATGCAATATTATTATAAATAATAATAATAATATTAAATAGTGACCATTTTAAATTATTCATTTTATTTAATTCATTTTAATTCTCCTTTTCTATAATCTAGATTGACCATTGAACGTTAATAAATATTAATTTGAATATGGATACGCTCGTGGATTATGAATTGAAATGAAAACATCAGTAGCATAAATTTTCAATTGTGAAATTTATCACTTTAATTTAAATGAAATTTTGACAAATGCAAATTGGATTCTTCTGAACGCAGAAGAAATTAAATGTCACATTAGAACAAATTTCATTAAACATTTTCTAATTTCTGTGAATGAATAATATGTTTAAAATAAAATTAATTTATAATGTTGTCGTTGTAATTAATTTTTAATTTAAATAGTTTATTAGAAATATATATATATATATATATATATTATTTGATTGGTTAGCGTCATTTAATTTCTTAACTCATACTATTTTTATGCGCTTTTTTAGGAATTTTAATAAAAAATAGCAGTTATAACTGTATATTATACCTCTTAGTGTATGCCCGATAACTAGTGGGAATGATATAGAAATAAATAATAAATATAATAAAAACTATATTCCTTATATATAAACTTTATTAATCGAAACATTGCAAAATGAATTTACTTGATTTTATTGTTTTTACACAATGAATACAGACATTTAAGTGATAAGTAAAATTATGTAATGTAAAAATTTATAACTGTATTTTTTATATTTTTTTAATGTTCTGTAAAATTTGAAAACTGTTCTTAGTATTTATAAGAAAACCTTAAAAACATAGAATTTGATAAATGAAAATCTGAGCATTTCCGGTAGAACCAATAAATATTTATTATACAGTAAATTTACCAAAAATATGATTTTATGGTATAGAATGTAAATTTACTGATCAAAAATATCATAGGCAAAATCCTTATAGTTTTAATAGACTTAACATGGATTAGTAAAACAAAATTATTACTTTCCTTTCTCATAGTGTTGATAACAGTTTAATATATTTATTATTGAAATTCTTATATTTTTAACTGCAACTAAAAAATAAATAATAAATAGTTTTTGAGAATATTCGATGAAAGACTTGAGAAAATATCTGATTTATTAAAAATAACAAATTAATTAATTAATCAAAATTATTTATCAATTATGTAATGTAATAAGTTTTTAATTTTGTCTGCTTCAAGATAATTGTAACGATATTATCTAAACGATATTGTCATCAAATAAATTAATATTATACAAAAAATATGTATTTATATAACTATTACAATAGAAATGTTTTCTATAAAAAACTTTAAGATAAATTTTGATTAAAGGAAAATTTTAAAGTTTTGTTTGGATATTATTTTTAATGCATATTTCCTTGGTCATTTTTAATTTTTTACAAATATTTATTATTTCATAATTATTCATTTTATTTTCTGAATTCAAACGAATTATTTATTTTTTCATATAAATTATTGTTCATTCTACATTTTTGGTCAAACTTTAACCATTTCAATTAAATTTAATTAATTAATTAAATTCCATACGTCATTAGTTTTTATATGTCCTATTGAATTCATACAACTTTTTATTTAATTTTAAGAATTTTTTTTCCGATATTCAAATCATTATAATTAAATAAAACAAAAATAACGTAATTTATATAAATATAAAAACTGTGAATATACCGAGATTGGAGTTGTTGGGAGCTTGTCTTGGTTTGAAATTGGCGAAGAAAATAGTAAAGCCCATCAGTCGTAATATAAATGAGGTGTGTTTTTGGACTGATAGCCACAATGTTTTGTATTGGATAAAGCAACGATCTAGGACGTTCAAGCAGTTTGCTGCAAACATGGTCGGTACCATTCAAGAAGAAACCACTGCGGGTCAATGGAGATATGTGACAACAAAGATGAATCCCGCTGATGTGATATCGAGAGGGGCGACAATAAAAGAGTTACAAGATAAAGAAGAGTGGCTGGGAGGACCAAAGTTTTTGAGTTCAAGCAAAGACGAATGGCCAAAGACTGAACTGAAGGGTATTAAAGTAGACAAAAGCGAAGAGAAGAAGGTCGTGATGATGACGTTGGGGCCAGAAAAATTAGGTCATAAACATGTAGATTGTTTTTCGCCCGAAACTTATTCTGATTGGACTCGATTGAGAAGAGACTATTCATGGATGCTCCGGTTTATTAATAATTGTAAAAGGAAATCAAAAGAAAGTAGAAATTCTTGTGACTTAAAATCAAATGAAATCGAAGAAGCTGAAAGATGAATCATTATAATTGATCAAGAGAGATATTTGGCAACGGAAGTAAAAATGTTAATCAAAGGAAAGAGAGTCGACGAAAAAAATAAGTTGATTGAATTGAATCCGGTTCTGGATGATGATGGAATCGTTAGAAGTGACAGCAGGATAATAAATGCTGAATTTTTGGAAAATAACACAAGATACCTCATTATTTTGAGAGATGAGAGTTGGATAGCGAGGCTTATAATAAGGGAACTACATGTAAAGAACAAGCATTATGCAGGTGTCAATCACACTCTGGGAGAATTGAACCGGGAATACTGAGTGGTTTGTGCTAGAAAGTTGATTAAGAAATGCATCAAAGGGTGTTTTGAATGCAGAAGGCGAAAGGCAAAGGAAATGGAGCAGATTATGGCTCCATTGCCATCATTCAGGTTTCAGGAGCCTTTACAGGCATGGTGCGTCTTATAAAAGGAGATGGAGAAGGATTTTGGAAGTAACTGATCACTTTTGGGAACGTTGGAAGAGAGAGATAGTCCCATTATGGAGCACTAGACGTAAGTGGTGGAATGAAAAAAATAATATCGCAGTTGGCCACTTGCACGAATATGTTTCGTGGTCAAGGGGGGAGGATGTTGAGAATTTTGTTAGTCTGCTCCCTTAGCCCCATGTTGTTTAGTAACTTGGAGAATGGATTCAAAATTTGAGTCTTTTCTCCAAGTAACAACAATAATAAAAATTAAAATTAATGACAGAAGAATAAAAACAGAATTTATGGTTTAAAGTGAATGAAAAAGAATAGAAACATTTTATTCATTTTTTTTGTAATTTGTGATATTTTTTGTAATTTGGTAAATTAAAAAAGTGTTGTTTTAAAGATGTAAAATAAATAATAGGATTTGAAAAAATAAATTTGTAATTGAGTTTAGCTCTTTTAAAAAGGTTTAAAATTTTGGTTTAAATGTTCTTAAAAATGTTGTTAATATGTTCGATTTCTAATGAAATTCCTGAAGTTCTAGTTATTAATAGATTATCAGGGCATATTTATGAAAAAAGGTTAATTGATAAATACTCAACAACCAGTGATCTAAATCCAGTCACTGGGGTACAGTGTTCTGGAGATGATTTGATTGAAATTAGAAGTCTAATGCTCTTAAAATCGAAACCACCCAGTTTTTTATCCATTCCAGATTTATTGAAATCTTTTCAAGATGAATGGGATGCTTTGATGTTTCAACAATTTACGATGAAGCAAGAGAACCAGTCTCTTAAAAGTGAATTGTCTCACGCTCTTTATCAATACGATGTTTCACGTAGAGTTGTGACTCGTCTAACTAAAGAGGCTACCACAGATCGAGAAGCTTTATCTACTCTTAAACCACAAGCTGGAATTACATCTCATATTATTTCTCCTCAAGCTGCACAATTCGATAAAAGTAAAGCAGGAAAAAAATATTCAAGAATGCTCTATGGATGAATATCATAACTTTCTGTTTGATGGTCTAGTTTTGGGATATTTGATGACAGCGTTGCCTTCAGGTCGTAGTGAACGATTAAATGGAAAAGCCTGGATAAATTCTGACACAAGCATTCTCGTTCTCAATCAAATAACATCGATTCATCTGAATCCATTGAATGAAAAATTACAATTGTTGAATCTGTCGACCAGGGTTCTTCCGCAGCTGCGGTGTCTTTGCATCCTCATGAGCTTTGTATCAATCGATAATAAATTAACTAAAAATAAAATGGAATTCAACATTATAATTCATTATTAAAACAATATTAAATTGTTTTTGTCAAAAATGTTTTTAATATTTATTTTGAGAATATTTTAGCAAGCATGAATTACCAATTGAATAGGGAATATTAATACACAAACTATTAATAAATATTTATTATTTTTAAATTACAAACATTCCTAAATATTAATTTTACAATCAAAAATTTCATCATTCAATAATTTAGCCTTAAAATTATTTAAATTTGTTATTATAACTTTTTTAAAGTTCATTACATTTTTTTAACACGAGAATTAACTCTTATTTAATTATGCTATTTCAAAATACTTTAAGATTACATATATTTTGGTAAAGATAAATCTTACCACGTTTGAAAACCCAGTTTTGTAGAATTGCACTAGTCTGGTGGTATATGAGTTATATTTCTATTTGTTTTATAACCGTTGTATTATTATTATTGTTATTATTTTCCAATGAGATTAAAAAATATTTTTGACTATGAATCAGTAAAGATATTGATATATTTTTTCAATATATTGACAAATTTTCGTGAATGCATTTTTTCGACTGTTAAAAATCAAAAGAAGTTCTTATAATAATTTTATTATTATTATTATTATTGTTATTATTATTATTATTATTATTATTATTATTATTATTATTTTTGAAAAATCAGTATCATTTTCAGCTCACATTTTCATGCTGATATTTGCAATACTTTATTTTAATTAAAATAAAGAATTTATGTAAAATTTATTAAAAATGTTTATTTAATAAAACACTTAGAATCTTGTATTAAAAGCTATTTTGGCGTTTTTCATTTCAATTGGTAAATTTATATTTGAGATGATTTAGGAATATTTTAAAATTCAAACAATATTTATGTTTCAAATTCATAAATAAAACAAAATAATATAAATAAATAATTCAGTGAAATTGAAAACATACTAATTTGCTGTTTTTCACTAAATAAGAAAACAGCTATGACTTATAGCACACCTTTCTATCAATTATTTAAGTTTATTAATTTGTCTCGTGAAAGGAAACCGTACGAATGTCTTTTGTTTTAAAGAAGTCAATGTATTTATTGCCATATGCAATAATTGCATGCAATCTAATTTGCAACTATGTTATTTTATATTGTTTGAATGCTATCTAAGAATCACATTGAGAGCTATTGAAGTTGTTTCAATTTTCTGAAAAATACTTTTGATATATTTATATGAATATTAAACAATTCAAATTGTTTAATGATTTGCTAATAAAAGATCATCTGTTATATTATTTTAGCTTTTATTTTTATTATTTATTTTAAAGGATTTAGATGATTATTTTATGTTTCAATGTTATTATATTCTTGAAAATATCCTTTTCATTAAAAATTTTACAGTCATATCTTACAACAGAAGGATTAAGTTGCAACGTTGTTGACAGCTATTACACCAATTAGATAACACGAGGATGATATGAGTTTCTCATACGGCTAGTTTGTAAGATAATAGGTGGTGTATAATTTAATTAATCGTGGTTGTGATGTTGTAGTTATGAAATAAAATAGGATATAAAAATACATTTTATTTTAATCAAATTCTTTATTTAATTAATAATTTTCTCTTTCCTTTATACAAAATAATTATAATTACAAAACCATACAAATATTATAAGTATGTTAAATCTGCAAAAACGTAATATTTAAAATCCATAAAATAAGAGATCTAAAATTTCAATAACTCAAAAAAATGTTCTATTAAGGTTTTGCTAGTAATAAAACAAAATATTATTTTTTTCACTTAAATATTTAGAAAATTTAGAACTTGCTTCCTGATTCTATTCATTTGATGAAATATTAATATACTAAATGGACAATTGATAAATAAATCTCACTCGAATCACACCATATTTACATTATTTTCTATCTAATAATTTTCATTTTTTCTTTCATTTTATTTTTAACAAACATTAATAAACTAATTTCAATTAAATACAATAAACCATCGTCTATTTTATTTTTATATCTATTTCAATGAATTATTTCCTTTATGAATTTAGCAAACGTCACATTTATATAGATGTTAACATTGATAAAATATTTAGAAATTTTCAATCAGATTATTTATATAAATAAACAAAAAATAAATATATTCATAATATATTTATTCACTAATTAATTGCAAGTCAATTATATTTAATTAATAATTTTATAATATGTCTGAAGCCAATAATCTCTTGAAAATAATAAATTATGTTCTTAAAAGAAAATATTATTATTTGTTAATACCAGAATACATATTTTGTTTTTTTTTAAGATTATTACGATTATATATATATATAAACCGATAAATTGCAGACACTTTTTATTTAATAATTAGGTTATGGGGTATATTGGGTTACATAGACGTATTCTAGTAAATTTATTTGACAACAAATATATACAACTCCCTAGATGTTAAACTTATTTTCTCCAATTATTCCAATAACACCAATATTTTATATGAAAATATTTTTCAGTTATTCAAACTGTTATTTAGTCAATTAATAACGTAATATTTAAATTAATGTTTTGCTTTTAACAAGGATACGTTTATATATGTTAATATACGTTTAAAAAAGTATTTAAATTATTTAAATTACAAGAATTAGTAATAAATTATCAAAAGTATTTTTATATTTAAATTAATTTTGTGCTTTTTACAAATTTAAAAAATAATTAAAATTAATTAGTATTGAGATTTGGGATTTATCGATTAGTTAATTGGTTTTTTTATTTGGTAAAATTTATATCATTGGTTTTTTTCAATAGTTTAAATTGAAATATTGATTAAATGTTGCTGGGAAAGATTTGGTTGGGGGGGTGATATAAATTAATGCGTGTCTCTTTTGTAGGGGATGACTGAAGGTTATCGATTGAATTTAGGAGAAACAAATGTCATTTTATGAGGAGATTTTGAATATTATGTTTAATGGCAGTTGCTTAATTTGTTTTATTAAATCAAACAATTTAGTTTTTAAATTAAATTATTATAAACTTTTAACTCATAATTTCAAAACAAAATTCAATATTAACATTTAATTATGTTACTTAGAAAGTAATATTATAAAAATAATTATATTTAATAGTTTTTTTCAATTTCTAAATATTATATATATATATATATATATATATATATATATATATATATATATATAGGTTCATAATTCTTCTCAAAATGTAAGAATACTCTGAGTTGGTACAAAACTATGAAAAATAAATAATCAAATAAATAAAAATAAATAAATAAATTAGTAATTATCAGAAAAGTTGTCAAAATTAAAAATATTTTTTATTGTTGACTATCAATAATGCTGCTAGAAATTATATTCCATTGGTCTAGAAATTATTTCTTTCGATCAAAACACAATCTTTTAAATAAAATATTTTTTTCTTTACAATATAATTAACCAATTATAAACAACAAAAATGCCAAATTTGAAAAAGTTTACACATGGTAAACATTTTGAACGGTTTTTGAAAAATGAAGCTTAGAAAAAATTACAAATATTTCTTTATACAAAATTCAAAAATTTGTTTTTTACTTGAAAACCTAAACATTTTAATTTATTGTTGTAATGTTACCTATTATTTTTGTAATACTATAATTCTTCAAAAGTTAATACGAATATTAAAATTAAAATAATAATTTATTATTGCTGCTTCATCTAAATCTTAGAAGTCTCTGTTGTGCTTGCCAATCTAGTGAATAATTATTTATAGCGGATAACTTTATTATTTCAATCAATTAGTATATATCGTTATTTATGAACCTCCCTTCAATACTGTATTCGTCTTTAACATTTTATATGCTATCTGCTCAAACCTTTCCGTTAGAAAATATTTTAATTTTTGTATTTTCTTTATATTTCATTTTAGTAATTTTTAATTAATTTTGTATTTAAATTTTTTTATTAATCCAAACTTTATTTTACAACAATATATATATTTTTTGCAGTCTTACTATGTAATTTTAGTTCATATTTCAATTTTAAAGATTTTAATTTTTTTAATTAAAAATTTATTTATTTCTTTGACAATTATATAAATCTCTAACAACTGAAAAATGATTGAAGATGTCAAAAAACTTTGAAACCCTACTTATATAATTTGAAATTTAGTTTTGTTAAAGCTTTTTCTGTATCTTTTTACTTTATATAAACAATTTTTCAGAGGAAAGGCGCTGACAATCAGTTTTTTATTTTTGTAGATTATTTGATAATTAAATAAATGCATTTATAAACGGATATTAAAACATATAATATAACAACTAAATATTTTATTATCAAATTATTATTATTTTTTAAAAATTTAATTTATTTAAACAATAAATTGACCTACAAAAATATGAAAAATTATTAAGTTTATTTTTAAATGATATTCAATTCCAAATTTAATTTTAATGATCAATCTAAAAATTTAAAAATCTTTAAAATAATTTATTTACATCATTCAACATATTTGAAACAGCAACATCAATCCACATACTCTAAATTTAATGCCCAAACTATTAACTACGCAAATAATCTTTAATGGGTTTTCCAAAAGGTTGCGCAACTAGTATGGAATCACATTGGACCATCTGACAACCCTCTGAAGTGTAAATGACATATATTTTTGTGCTCTAACTAAATCATCTTTAGTGCCAACAAAGCAAAATTTGCGGGAAGCGCTGCATTTTTGTTTTCATTTGAAATAAAGTGCAGCTGGTGGGCATTAATTACTTGAGCGCAGCCTATGGGGATATGCTCTATCAATTAAAACATGTGAGTACTGGTTCCGGCGTTTTTAAAGCGGCGATTTTGACATCAGTGACAAAAAACGCGAAGGAAGATCAATAACGTTTATAGACGCAGAGTTGGAGGCGTTATTTAACCAGAATTCATGCAATATGCTAGAGGAGATCGCTAAAACCTTATTAATGTCTCAACAAGCAAATTACAAGCGACTTTTTCAAGAGCAACTCTATAATGCAAAAACAAGGAAATTGGGTTCCATGTTAACTGAAGCCAAGTGACATCGAACGCCGGTTTTCACGATCGAACAGCTTCTTTAAAGACAATATCAGAGAGGATTTTTGCATCAAATCATGAAGTAAGACAATAGGTGGATCTACTTCGACAATCCAAAGTGCAGAAAAAATTTTAGGTAAGCCCGGCCATACATCAACTTAAAAAGCCAAACCCAATATTCATGGCACGAATCTAATACTGTACATTTAAAAGGATCAATTTGGGTAGATTTACTATAAGCTACTTTAACCTAATGAAACCATCACCACTAGGAAGCTTTCTCAACAGCAATTGATGCAATTGAGCAGAACATTAAATATCAAACACCCACAATATACCATAAACATGACAAATTTATGTAAAAGAAACTTTGGAAGTGCTTCAATGAATGTTCTACCCCACTCACATTATTTAACAGACATTGGTCCAACCGACTGTCACTTGTTGCGGTCGATAACTCATGGCCTGGCCGAGTAGCGCATTGGTTCTTAGGATGCTGTGAAAATTTGGTCGACTTTTGTATTGCTTGAAACAACAATAACGCAGATGGGTTAAGGTTTTCGCTGACGATGGACAATACTTTGAATAAAATACTTTGTTCCAACTTTTCTAAATAAAGCTTCAAAGTTATTAAAATCTTTCAAAACTTATTTGTACCCCCGATATTTAAAAACATTCAATACATATTTTATTTTAAATCCTATGATCTTATCAACAACGCTTAGCATATCACACGTTACAAATCAATATAAACAATTATTAAAACTTTAAAATGACGCATGCTTATTTTACTGACATTGCTCAATCCCTTTCGTCGACAATGTTCTAGAACTCAAGTACAGAGACTATCATTTTAATATTTAATTTATAATATTTTTTAACTGTTGTGTGATTACCACAGAAAATTAACAAACACAATAAAATGAATAATTTAACAGTTTGAAAAAATTAAAAGTTTTCTGAAAATAAAAAAATGTATATTTTTTCCCCACAACAAAATCAAAATGTTTTTTTTGATTAAATTTTTCCTCTTTATTTTCTGCTATATTAGCAAACAAGTTTTATGTTTAAGATATAATTACTTGTTTTGTTAAATATGATAATTTAGATAGGAAAATCCTTAAATGACGAGAAAATTACAATATATTTAAGAAATCTAAGATTTTGTCAATAAACGAACAAAAACCTTCAAGTAAAATAGAAATATTTTTCAACGAAAAATCTTTTAGCAAGAAAAATAGTAAGTGAAAATTGTTATAGAATTTTATCTTTTTGTAGAAACCCCTCGGTGAATTAGATTTTTAATAATGAAATTTTTCACGGACAACCGGGAAAATAATACGTTTTCAACTCGGCTTTGTAGTGAATATTTATTTTGTATAAAAGAACAAAGAAATGCAAACTTTTTGAAAATAAATATTACTAATTACATTTGCATTATAAAAAAGAAAAGACTGAGAAATTTGATATTATATATCTGGTTCAAGTGCTTCAGTAAAAAATACATAAGTTATATATATATATATATATATATATATATATATATATATATATATATATATATATATATATATATATATATATATATATATTAATCTGGGAGAACTGTACAACATTTTCAAGAAAACACTTTAAATAAAATTTAAAAAGACATTTAAGGGGTCGAACTATTTGTTGAGACAACACTGTTATCATTTGATATTTATAGTGGCCCGACAAAATTGCGCAATTTACATGTAAAAACAGCGTTAACGTAAACACAGAGCTAAATTACTTCGTGCTACAGATTAAACTCGCTTGTGCACAAAGAGACATCCAAGTCAAAATATTGACCTTTACAACCTTAACGTCAAACTGATTAAACTGCACTAGGAAAGGATCATTTATGCAGTACATAATTAATGTCTCAATTTAGGCCAAAAACCTTTTGAAAAATATTTTATTTTTCTTTGACTTTTTTTCATTAAATTTGAATGAAAATTATTTGTTGTTAAAACCGCACAATAAATTTTATTGGTAAAAAGATTTGTTTGGATTGAATAACTTCTGAAAACTCTTCTTTTCCTTTTGTTCATCGAAAAATTGATTCTTGTTAATTGTAAATATTTTATTTATTTTCTATCTTGAATCAAATTTTGTATAGGCATTAAAATATCGAAATTGGAATTAAAATACATGTTAGAAGCTTTTGAAAAATTGTAAATAATCATAATGTTTTAACAAATTTAAATTAATTAATATCAGGGGTCGGCAACCTTTTAGCTGTGGTGCGCCAAGCTACACTGCTAATTAATTCAAGGTGCCATCTTATTTTTTATATATCAATGGTAAAAACCAACACTAAAAAATTACACTTTTCAAGAGGTATCACAAGAGAACGAAACACATTTTAAAAAGACCCGTTCAGTTCCACGAAGAAAGTCCGAAGAAAGTTAAAGGGTTAAATTTACCCCACAGTAAGACATGTGTGATTTACAGCTTTTTATTGCCACGTACTTGTGATATTATTTGACGTTGTATGGAAAATTGGTGTTTAATAAACCAAAAAATACCATTTCAATACCAACACAAATATATATTTTTATCTAATAATATTAGAGAATACATTTGAATCCGCCTTTAGTAGTATAGGAGTCACTATTACCCAGACTACTTTATATTGGTGTATAGAGTGTCATTGACAGCTCCACCGCGTGTCATAGGTTGCCGACCCCTGGTTTATATACTATGAATATTTATTAATTCCATGTAAATTATGACTACACAATAAGTTTGTGATCAGCACATAAATATTGAATGAACATTCTTTTGTTTATGAGTTTATCTACCTATCTTTTTTACTACAAATTTTCCTGAGTTTTGAACTTGAGTGCGTATGAAAATTCTTTGAAAAATATATTTGAATTTTATAAAATTTTGTAGGAAACCAAGTAACTCTTTTTCGGTTTTAAGTAAATGTCTTTTTAATTATTGAATTAATTTTCTTATATTAAGTTTGTTTTGTTTGTTTCTTTGGACCTATTTTGAGTTTGCTTGTAGTAATAAATATCTTTAAATTTATTTTTGAGTCTTTAAAATGTTTTTGTTATTTTTTATTATGTCTTTAATTATTTATAATAAGTGCGAGTTTTTCTTTATAATGTAAAATGATGTTTTTAGTTAGTACTTTATAGAAGTTGGTATTGCATGTAAATTATTCTAATATGAGAACTAGAAATAGTTTATTATTATTTAAACATATTCATATAAAATAATATTTTTGTCGTAAATGTAATAAATATATTTCAATATTTTTTGGGAATAGATTAGGATTTTCTAGGAAGGATTACAAGAAAATATGGAATATTCAATATCAGATAGGTACTTAACACTTTCTGTACATATATAATCCGGTTTTATAGAAGATGAGAAAACTCAGAGAATGCAAAAGGCAGTCATTCCTAGAAGATCACTTTTTAAATCCATTTTAAGCTTTATTGAAATGAATAAAGGAGAATTGTATATTCAATATTTTATAAAATGTTTCAATTAATTTATTTTCAATATCATTTCTAGATTCTTTGAACGAACTTATAAGATTCCTGGATTATCAGGAAATCCTTTTTTTTTCTTATATCCAATTTTTGAAACCTTACTCATACGGTTTTTTCAATAAAAAAATATTACTTTTTTATTATTATCAAATATTATCAAATCATTATTAATATCAATTATGAAAATTAATTGCTAAAATATTTCAAATATTGATAAAATAATTATTTTCTTAGGGAATTTTCTAATAACTATATATAGAAATTCGTACATTCGCAGTTGAGATACATCTGCTACAGTTTGACCAATGCAACTAAGTCTATTTCAAAATATTAAATCTTTGTTTAGTAATTCAGAAAATAAAATTTGGTCAATTTTAGTGTTTTTTTTAAAAGTGTTTTTTTTTTCACAATTTTTGCAAAGTTACATAAGTTTAAATGTTTACACTTCTTTTTAATATTTTTCAGTTTTCTCATACAATAGGTTAAAATAAACTTTATCAATAGTATTTATTAACACTTTCCTAAATTATGTGTTTGTTTCATTGTTATGACAGACTTCTTAATCTTCCTTTGGATAATGCATAAATATCAGCCTCTTACTTTTCAGCCCGACTCACGCATCTTTTTAGAGGCAACTGGTAAAATATCTTTCTAGAACTAGCTTGACGGCATTGACGGTATATCATATTCAATATTCACACAATCATCAAAAACTAATTTAATTTTTTACTAGTAGTTAATAGTGTAAATATAATTTTTGGTAGTTTTTAATTAAAAATAAAAAAACAAAATGTTAACCAATAATATATGGTTTCATTATATCCGTTTTATATTATGCTTGTTTTGCTTTGTATCCGTAAAAATATATCCATATCCAAGAGTTAGCATCTGATTTACAGAGCCAATTGTCATGTCTCAGATTGTTGTATTGGGATGTATCTCTAAATGTTTTTTAATGAATGTGCTTATATCCTCTGCCTATTGTATTCTATATTACAGTATTTTAATTGTATTATTATTATTTTTCTATTTTCTAACACAGGTTGTTGATATCTATATAAAACAACTCTGTATAATCTGATTATGCTTATTAACAAAATAATTTTCTTAAGTTATGAGATCAGTATTTCAATAAAATCAAAATTCTAAATAATAATTATTAATAATAGTTTATAATTACAATAATATTATTAATAATTATAAAGCAATGCCACATTCATTCTGTACCCATCAAAATATAGAGAATATCAAATTCAAACAAATTAATCAAACGATGACAGGTGCTGTAAACTGAAAACTTTAAAACAATAGATGATTTCAAAAATGTTGAAATTTATTTCAATTTAGAACGAATATCTTTTTATTTTAATTTAAAATCTCAAGTAAACAATTAAAAAAGCAATTTAGTCATTTATTTTAATTTTTCTAAATTTAGTTAAACTTATTTAAAATTATAAAATATTATTTAAAAAAATAGATTTTTAAATTTTCAAGAAAAAATTTCAGTGAAAATTTATTATTATTCAAATTTTAATATGATCACAAAATTTTTTATTACACATTTTATATTTTAATATATTTTTTACACAAAAGGCTTAATCTGTCATTTATTTACCTATCTAACTTTGATTTATTCTGTTATCAATTTATATTATTATTATTTCCTATTTTTATTTTTATTTTTATTATCATTATTGTTATTATTTTTTTAGTTAATATCAAAAGAATACTTAAAATTATTTATATATTTTTAATAAAAAAATTAGTTTTTTTCATTTAAGAAAATCTGTTGTCGAATCTATAGTTAGAAAATTACATAATATTTGCATATGTTCTTGTCAGTCAGTCTATCCTGTTACAGAGGAAATATAGTTCGTTTCGATATTTTTTATGAAAATGAATAATATCGGAATATTTTCCTTGTAATTGCAGTTGCTAGTGTATGACGAAATTTCAACCTCTGTAATAAATAGTTTTAATGAATCAAAAATAGTATTAAATTTAAAAAAAAATATTTAAATGAATTTTGAAAGCTTTGACTTTCACAAGTAATTTTAAATCGTTTTCTTAATGAAATATTTTAAAATTATTTTAATATTAAATATATTTAAATATTTATTCTTGAAGCAAATTTGCCTTTCTAAACTGAATTAGGTATCCCATCAATATTTAAAATTTTGTTTTTTTTATTTTAAATTTATTTTAATTTGTCTTATTCAAATTATTGTCTCATTTGACAATTAAAGCTTTTAAAGTCACAATCCTACTGATGTCACATACAGTGCAGAGTCTGTCCGTTATGTTTGTTACCTAAGAGTTTGTAAAACTATTGAGAACATATTACTTAAAATGCTTTGACGATAAAATTATTTAACTAAGTTTTTAGGTCTAATATAAATTTATTGGATTCAACATATCTAATTATGAAGCTACTAATAAATGTATAAGTATAATCGTTTGATTGACGGTGTTTGGTGTCAGCTGAGTATTCGAGATATATTGCAAAAATATATTTTAAAATATGGTTTTCTCATATTGAAATGAATAAATTACCATTTTTAATTAATAGTTTATTTTAAGTAATAAATGATTAAAACTATAGCCTTTTTAAGAGCCATATTCAAGTTTACATGTTTTTGTTTAGAAACTTCAACAGACAAAATTTTCATGCAAAAAATATATCAGTTAAAGTGAATCAAGAATATGAAGGGACCCGCTTAAATCATTTCCGGTAATGTCTCATGTTCTTTATTTTACTGAAATGTATATATATATATATATATATATATATATATATATATATATATATATATGTATATAACTGCGCCTTGTTTAAATGATCAGGAGGTTAATATTGATAGCGATAAAAATTTTATTTACAATAATAAATTAGATTTTATATGAATTTAGTTCTATTTATAACAAATGTTTTCTGATACATTCACTATTCATCCAAAATCCATTTAATGTTAAATAATAATTAATGAATAATATGTTATGATCTGTTAGACAATAATCTCTAACAATATACAATATTGCATCCTTTCAAGGCATTAAACGCATATAATATAAAATAAATCTTTTCAATGAAATAGTATTTTGATGGCAATTTTTACTCAATGAAAAAGCCGCCTTTTTAGATTTAATTAATTGATACTATTATTTCGTATTTTGTGGCAATAATTACAAATTAATAAAATTGAAATTCAAGTGAAATTTGGCTTTGCGAACAAAATTTGTGGCATGCAATAAGTGCATAAAAGATTTACGCTGTTGAATCTTCTCTACAGTTGGATAGACAATGTTTGCATTTTATCGAAATAAAATACATAAATCATTCAGAAAATATTTTTTCTATATTTTCCCGATTGAATTTTCTGTTTCAAAAATATTAATATAAATAATTAAATTTAATATGAAAAAATAAAATTTTATTTTAAGATAATTCACGATAAAATAACTTTAAGCTTAAGTATGCTTTTAATAAAAATATATGAATTTTCCATAAAATTGAGTTAAATGTTTAGTTTAAATTGTAATAAATTTTCATATTTTCATAATCGGTTCTTATATAAAAATGTTAATATTTAAATAATAATTTAAAAGTTTAATTGTTAACAAAATTTGAGCATAATTAAAATTTTAAATGAATTCAAAATATTCAATATTTATCTTTTATTATTTTTATCTTCTAATAGAATAAGGTAAACTTTGTTCAATCCCTAAATGTTTAATAAAAAAATAGCAATAATAATAGTAATAGTAATAAAAATAATAATATTAATAAAATAATAATAATAATAATAATAATAATAATAATAATAGTAATAATAATAATAATAATAGTAATAATAATAATAATAATAATAATAATACTAATAATAATAATAATACTAATAATAATAATAATAATAATAATAATACTAATAATAATAATAATACTAATAATAATAATAATAATAATAATAATAATAATAATAATAATAATAATAATAATAATAATAATAATAATAATAATAATAATAATAATAATAATAATAATAATAATAATAATAATAATACAAACACATCACATTCCTTGTATTAAATGGCTTCAGCCACACTACTTAATAATAAGCAATCATGTAATCCGAGGACCCAGACAATTTAGATAATGAATTAAATATGCTGGCAGTCATAAACATTAATTATATGGATTTACATAAAGGGGACAGGGAAATCAATTATCCCAATTCAATTGCATCACAGACTGCTCACTTTAAATGGCTTGCTACATTTCTTTTCAAAAATTTTCCATTTAAATCTTTCAACATATAACTATTTTTGTGAACTATTTTTTATATCTTTGATTAGAGTTATTTGTACTATTAACTGATTTGATATTATTTAAAATTATTTGATATTAACATTATTATATTATTTAATATTATGACAGAATAATAATTTCACAGCTGCTTAATATAAAAAGTGATAATTTTAAAAAATAGTTTTTATTATTACTAATAGTTGTTTAAATTTACTGAATGAAACAAATTATTTTCCTATTCTAAAAACTCTAATTATAAATATTCTGGTCTAAAGTTAATTTTATCCCTCAAATTTGGTCCCCTGGTGCTTATACATCATTTTGAATTCATATATCTACATGTGTATGATTGCGTGAGTTTAAAAATTTATAATAATATTTATAATAATACAATGCAGATGTATTATTTTTTCTGTCTTTTCAGGTTTTTCAATTATTTTTTAAGTTAATTATTTTTTATTATTTTTCATTGTTATTAATATAAAATTTGCAAAACTATTTATGGATAATTTTAAAAGAGAGTTTTGTTATGTTTCTATATTTGGACAATATAAACTCTATTTTAAAAAACAATTACATGTTTTAAAGATTAAACTTTTCCTTTATTCCAAATATGAAAATCTGTTAAAAAATTTATTCTCCAAATTCTCGAGTTTCAAAAAGCACTTTAATATATTCCAGTGATAATAAAATAAATTTCATGTCATCTCCGTTCTCAAGTTCTTGAAAACTGTCGACTGAAAGAATTGAATAAAATCTGTTAACACAATTGTTGTCTGAATTTTGTGTTTATAAGTGGATTTCAAGTCTTACTTAGATTTTGTACGGATCTTTGTTTTCAATATATAAGTACTGGGTGCAATGCCACATACATTGGAATGACTGCCCGTGATTTCCTCTCTCAAGTGCATGATCACAGTAGATTTAGCAAATCGATTGATATTAGTAAATGCAATTTTGTGATGCAGGATAAAAATAAATGTAAAACAGTTTTTTTTTAAAACTTTAAAATATTTTTGCTGAGAATTATAATTAAATTTTGTAAAAAAAAACTTTTTTTTTAAAATAATTAATTTTTTAAAATGTGATTTATAAAAGCAAAATTTTAATTTTAAATAGAATGTTTTTAGAATATAAGAGAAAAAAATATTTTAAATAAAAGTAATTTATTCGAGATAGTTTCAAGTTCATATCTACCTGACGATGAGAGTGAGTCTATCGAAATATATTGTAGTATAATATATATGGTGGATTGGTGAGTAGATGGTTATGTCACCGCTAAACCATGTCACCGCTGAACTACATACCCCCCTCCCCCTCACCCCCGGGGTAATATTTTTTTATAAGTCTAAAAGTACAAATTTTTCAAAGTCATAGTATTTTTAAGAAACGTTTAATTTATATTTACTACTTATAAAAATAAATAGTATTTTATTATTTTTTAATTTTTATTCTATTATTATTATTATTATTATTAAAATTATTATTATTAATATATAATAAAAACAAATCAACAACATAAAACTTTTATTATAAAGAAATAATTTGACTATAATAATATTGTCGAAGAGCTTTATTCAAAGCCCATTCTACATACTTTCAATATCGTGCAGGCGGCAATGACATCCATCACTACATGGATATTCAGGTTCCATATCCTTTAACATTTTGTTTTGTTCGATATCCCATAGGAACTCGTCGATTACAGAAAATATCCATATAGATGTATAATTAAAGACCAAGTCTGGAATTATAGATGCTATCTTATCCTTCAATATTTCATATATATCTGGATAATAGAATTCCAGACGTTCTTTGATAATCATCTACAAAACTTATAATTATATTAATAATAATAATAAATTACTATAATGTTCAATTTCGTTCATAGCTTAAACTGCGTTAGGTACATCCATTTTAATGATAAAAATTGAAACAACAATTACTTTAATAATAATTTAAACCAATGGGAAATTAAACACACACAACCTTTTAGCTATAAACAATAAATATAAATTTATATAGATTTGAAAATGATTAAAGAAATTTTAATAATAATATTAGTTGTTAGTGTTTTTAAAATGGCTAAATTAATTTTTGTAACCGTTCAAGGTAAAAGTTCAACAAGATGTGTATGTCCTGATACTGCCGTGTTGATGGATATTTTGTATATGATAGATAGGCCTAGATATTTGAAAACTCCAGTCAAAAGATTATCTGAAAGAATGAGTAATTTAGAAATCCAATTTGAACTCGCATTTGAAACTTTAAAAAGAGCTCGGAACGCAATATATGATGATATTTTATACCTAAATTGGACCATAGGTATTATCAAAAATGAATTAAGAAAATCAATATTTGAATTGAATGAAAATCGTAAACTTAATGAAAAAATGATAAATCAAGTTCAATATAGTACAAATTTTATTCTAATAAAACAACTGATCAGTTCAATCGTATAATGAAAGAAGTTCAACACACGGTTAACAGTGGCAATAAATAATCAAGGTCATATTATTAATAATAATAATAATAAAACAAATAATAATAATAACACAAATAATAATACAAATGTTACTAAAAACACAAATAATAAAACAAATTATAAAATATCAAAAAGACCTGCTGATAAAATCGTGCGTGTATCCCTGCTAAAATTAAAAAAATTGAAACTATTGTTATTAGTGATGACGAACCTGAAAATAATCAAATAGGGGGTTTGGTAAATAATGAAATAAATGTAAACTATGAACCTGAAATAGAGGTTGACTTAAGGGGTTCCCGTAAAAATATTAGATTTGATTTAGAAAATCAAAACTTTATTCAAATCGCCCTAACAGATAATCTTATAAATAAATTAAAAAATTAAATAAAGAAAATGGGATCTGTAAAAGTCCAGTTTACATGTCTTATTCAATTCGAAAAAGATGGTGAAATAAAAGATAATTTCTTTTCTAATAGCGCGAGTGTCTCCGATAGTTTTATTGCTGATGAGGTGAGTCGAATTAATGAGAAAATCGAAAAATTCACGTATTTGGGAAGTAGGTGGCGCGTAGTTAAGATTCGTGAAATCGAATTTATTTTAACCACATATTATCCGATAAGTCGATTAGCTGGACATAGTTTTATCCCTACACCTTAGGGCGGTCGACAGCTATATAAAAAAAGTCTTCCTAAATTCTCTCCACAATCCTAACTTTGTTCCACTGGGCATGTGGAGTAGTCTGGCAAAAAAATGGACTATTTGAAGCTGTTTTAGTGGTTGCTATTCAACAATTTTGGCGATATAATTGCTTTTTGAAATATTTTGTTCCTTATCCAATAGCCGTTTTATTATTATATTAAATTTAGTTACTTAATCAGCATCTGTAATTATATAAAATTTGAGCAAATAAATATTGTTTGAGTGTTATAATTTGTCAACAGAATTTATGTCTACTATTTTGGTAAGTTAATTTGGAACTATTATGTTATTTTGTTGAAGTAATTACAGAAAAAGTGAACATTTGTTACAAGTTTACACAAGTAATAATCATAGCCAATGCATTGTTTTTAGCTACAATGTAAAATTGTATTGACTTGTGTGATTGCAATGCTTAATTTTCAGATTCACTACAGTAAAATAGATGACTACTGCAAGACGAAGTTCAGCAGCCATGTGGTTCGTGGAGAAGGGCACTAAGTTGTGATCTTAATTCAGATTGTCCTCAAATGGTGATGTCTTCCGTTGTCTCCTCTTTCATCACTTGGAAGAGCATCTCACTGTGAGTGAAAGTATTCCCCGTACCATAACTGAGCTTTTGGAGATATGGAAGAAAGCTAGAATCCCAACACAGTGAGTCGATTCCGGAGAAAGAAAACTCAGAAAGCACTATAATATATATCAGCTACTGAAGAAGAACAGGATAACATCACTGGAAAACTACAGGATTAAAGAACAATCATTCAAGGATGATCTTCAATAACATTTTGACATTGCACCTAGGGATGTGATTGAGATAATTACCAATGTTGAGGATAAGCAATTTCTTGCCATGCAGAGGATAGATGTTAACAGCAGCAGTATTGCTGGAGTGGATCGCAAACTGTTAAAGAAAGAAGCGAGAAAAAGAGCGCGTGAGCAAGCCAGTGACAGGCGAAAGCTCAATGAGGCTGAAAAGTCACAGCAACTAGAAGCACATGGTGATTTAGCTGAGGCCCTAAGCAGCACTCCATCCATATCTGAAGGCAGTGTCAGTAACACGGGTGATGACACTGACACGGACTTCCTTCCATCTTCTGTCGATGAAGCACAATCTATCCCAAAGACTAAGCGCCGTAAGTCAGCAAAGAACATAATATCAAGCCCAGAAGTTGCTAGTGCTCTGGATCATGGTGTTATGTTTGTGGTGACAGCAGTAGCCAGGGCCTTAAGACATCCTTTGGAGGATCTGGTGCTGTCTTGGAGCACGATCAGGAGATCTAGAATGGCCACTCGCAAACTGTTGACTGAGGCAGACAAAGACAATTTTTCCATAAAATGTCCTCTCCTTCTACATTGGGATGGTAAATTGCTTCCTGACATCGCTGGTGCAGAAGAAACCGTGGATCGAATCAAAGGACTAAGATCAAAAGCAGTTCCTGCATCGTTTTGTCCAAAACCACCGCCAATAGTTCCCAAGTTCTTCTAAATTTGAATTAGAAACATAGCATAGTAGCAATTGGACGGACTAATGGACTTCGTTTGCTGCTCATTGAACAATTTGCCGAAAAACAATATACATGTCAAACTAATTTTTTCTCACAGTTATAGTGGACACTGGTTGGACTAGATAGTACTGACATAGTACTAGATAGTGACTTAAATGTTTCTATGTTATATTGTGAAATATTTGAAACAAAGAATAGCATTCTGAATAGTGGATTTTTGTACTTGTTCACATTTTTTTTAAAAAGTGAAAATTCATAGCGACCCCTAAATATTGCTCGATTTGCCTCAACTTTTTTTTGTCAGTCCACCACACCTTATGGTACAAAGTTAGCCTTGTGGAGACATAATTTTGAATACTTCTTATTTTTGGACCACCCTACTACACCTGAATCTCTAGTAGGTAAAAAGGCGATTGTAAATGTTCAAAACACAGATCATTCGTGTTTTATATATAGAGTTTTAGCGATTTTAAAGTGCGATATAGTTTCTTCTTACACAACATTTTGGACGAATTAAATTACGATCCAATTACTGATTGTAAATTGAGACTCTGTAGCATCCCGAAATTTGAGAGAAACAATCAATGTTTTTGAATATAAAACCACCCTTTCTAAGCAATTGAATGATATTGATTACGTACCTCACCATCCTAACCTCATCTTAATTCACCGAACAAAGGTTATCGGCGGTAATCCAATTATTCTTTTATTATTACAGGACGGTAATAATTATCATTATACCGCTATTTTTAATTTGAATAAACTCATGAATTGCCATTCTAGTAGTGAATGTAACACCAGAATTCGCGTAAATTGGTGTCCCCATTGTTTAAATGGTTTTTATTGTTATAAAACATTTAAGGCACATGCTGATTTGTGCGCTAAAAATGAAATAGGAACAACCCTATACACGCTCCCTGAAAATAAAAACTTGATATTTAAAAACTATTCTAAAATGATTACCCCACAATTCGTAATTTATGCGGATTTTGAGGCTGTTTTACCTAAAGATATAAAACATCACCAAATACACATGCTGATATCAGCAGGCTTATTATTAATTAATAATTAGACAAACACAACTCAATATTTCAATTTTATAGGCTTTGAATGTGTTTTGGAATTTTTAAAGAAAGTAGAGGAAATTGCTGTCACAATTGTCCTACCGTATTATGAAAATCATGGTAAAAAACCTATGAATGATCTTACTTCAAATGCGGAACAGCAGTTCATCGCATGTAGAACTTGATATCTTTGTAAAAAACTTATTAAAAATAAGGTTAAGGACCATGATCATTATACATGTCAGTATCTTGGTGCTGCCTGTCGTAACTGTAATATTAATAGGAAACTAAGTAAGCAGTTACCCATTGTCTTTCATAATTTGAGATGGTATGACCTGTATCACATTTTAAAGTATGATTTGAATGAATTTCCATCTTGGAAATTAAATATCATTCCTACCACCACTGAGAAATTCATCTCGTTAATTGTAAATATAAAGAAATTGGCTGTTAGATTTATAGATAGTATGCAATTTGTAAATTGCTCTTAAGCTAAGGCTGTGAAAACTCTAACTGATCTACCTCTAACTGGTTCTGCTTTTGATGATCTTATTGTTAAGGCAAAGGGTATCTTTCCATATGATTTGCAATATCACTAGAGGTTCTTCAATCGACTTACGAACTACCTCCAAAATGGGATTATGTATCTGATGATGAATACGCTACCGCCCAACTAATTTTTACACAGCAAAATTGCACTACAATGTTAAACTATATGTCAACTTAATAAAAATTAGACTTATTACTCCTTGCAGTCAATTTTCAGCAATTTCGCGCAAAGGCTATTGCTTACAAGGGTTTAGAACCTCTGAATTTTTATGGAATTCCTGGTATGTCATGGGCATCCTCTCTCATGACATTAAAGGAACCCATAAAACTTCTGCAGGACGTGAAAATTTTTAATTTCTATGAAGGTGGAATACGGGGTGGGTTAACATTTGTTAAGAAATATTATGTTGCAAGTTCTAAAGATACAGAACTCTTGTACATTGATATTAAAAATTTATATGGTTGGGCACTTATCCAAAACCTTCCGTATGGTGATTTTGTTTGGGTGCATGAGAATCCGAAAGATGTGCTGAGTGAATGTGTGAATGCGAATATTGAATTCATTCCGTATGGTTATACAATGGAAGTTGACATCAATATCCCTGAATTTAACTGTGATATTAATATCGTTGCCTTGAGGTTAAACACTGTAAGCTTGACATTCTTTTTCCAGCAATGATAAGAGACAACGTTTTAGATATCTCAAATTACGACCCGGCACATCCCTTATACTCGAGGAAACTAGATTCAGTGATAGGAAAATTTAAAGACGAGAGTAAAGGTCTCGGGTATTAGGAATAGGTTTTCTTAAGACCCAAGTGCTATAGTTTATTAGGTAAATCCGATACAATGAGGGCTAATGGGTTGAAGTTGTTGGGGACTGACATCAAACATCAGTCGTATTTGGATTGCTACAATAAGAACGTAGTATTTACAGTGCCTCAAAGTAGGATAGGGACGCGGAACCGCCAGCTGTGTACTTTTAGAAATAATAAAATCGCTTTGAGTAATAACGATGATAAGCGATTATGGATGGGGAAAAATACCAGTATCGCATTTGGGAATTATTTTAGGGTTGCTTCCATAGATAGTGGCCAAGAAATAGATGATAGACCAAATTTATTTGATAAGCCGCTTTTTGATGGTTTGAGCCCCAGTTTTGACGATGAAACAGAAGTTGGCAGCTTTTCGATGGTTTAAGTCCCAGTTTTGAGGACAGTGATGAGAACATTGATATTGACGACGTGTTGTTGTGAGATTTATTTAAATAAATATTTTTTAAAAATCAGTATTTTGTTAAATTTTTAAATTTATTTCGTATATTTAGAAAACTTGTAATAGTTTTCATTTTTATAAAATTATTTTTTATAGTTTTATTTTTAAACTTATTATAATTTGTTATCTAGAAATATAATAACTTTTATTATATTTTCATGACGAGTTCCCAGTGTGAATAAACGCGAACAATAACTTAACAGACATGATTTATTTTTATATTTTGTAAATGTATTTTTGTTTGTATTTATTATTATTTATTCATTGTTTTTTATTATAAGTAGTAATAATAATAATAATAATAATAATAAGTAATCATCATTTTAATTATAGTATAATATTATTAATAATAATAATCGTAATAATAAGTAATCATACTAAGTAATCATAATAATAATCATATTATTAATAATAATACTAATAATAATAAGTAATCATACTAAGTAGTTATATCAATAATATTAATAATAAGTAATAATGATTTTAATAAGTAATAATAATAATATTAAGTAATAGAATAAAAATTTAAAAATATTAATAATTAAAACACTACTTATCATAATTAAAATTATGATGACTCATCCAATGACCTTGAATGGGTCATGGTATTTGTTTAAAGGACCTTGAAAATTATGTTGACTCATCCAATTATCTTGAATGAGTCATGGTCTTTGTTTAAATGACCTTGATAAAATTTTTATGAGTCATTGTCTCTTTTTCCTACAAAAATTTTTTCTTTTAAACTTAAAAAAATTTTTTACCGGGGAGCTATGTCTTTGTCTCAGTGGGCCAGTGGGGTAGCGGGCCTGTATCCCACTACTTTGGTGCTTTATCTTATATCTAAATTATTTATAAAATAATGTAATATATAAACCATTCATTTGATTAAATATTAAAATATTTTTGTTTTAAAATAACATAGAATAATAATTGCCAAATTATGTTATTTCTCTTTGAAATTTAAAAATAAAATATAAGTGTAAAGTGTTGATGTATAGTTTTGTAGAAAAGGAAATGAAAATAATAAATTTTTAAATCGGGAATTCATTAGATTGTGAGTTAAATTTTATTTTATTTTATTTAAATTAAATTAATTGTTCATTCTGTTATTACTGATATCTCATGAAATAGAAGTAATTTTATTATAAATTTTAATTACATGGATACGCATTAAAGTATATGTTTAACTCATTTAAAATTATGAAAAGTTAAAATTTAAAATTTATAATATATAATGATAAAGTATCTAATTAATATTGAATTGAAGATGCGTTACATTTTAATATACTTTATTGTATCTTTTATTTGACTCACCAAAATATCATAACAAGTTATTATTATTTAAAATATAGTTTCGCCTTTTATTGTTAATTTTATAATGTCGCATACATGTATCGGTTTTAAAAGATAATGTTTTGTATAATATCGCTACTGTGTCATTCCTATCGGAGAATTTTATTTTTCATATTTTTTCAACCTTTTGTGAAATGTGAATTAACTGAATAAAATTATTTTTAATTATTGTTTACTTTGGATAAACATATTCTTTTTGGTGGTCTTTAATAATAGTCATTTATTATCACTGCAATCTTTTTTTATTTTTATTTTGATTAATTTATTTTTTAATTAGTTAATATAATCTTAACATAAAGCTATTAAATAAATTCTAAAATATTTTAATCAACTAAATTAATATATTTCCACTACATTATATGCATTGTCAAATATTCATACCGTAATAGATTTGTATATTATTTGTATATTAGGAAATTTAAAGTAATTATTTAAACAAATTCTTAGCATTATAGAATTAATAAATATTTAATGATTCTGGGAAACAAAACAATATTCCATGAATATTTAATGTGAATAAGTTTATGCAACTTTTATAAAAGTTTTTTTCTGCAAAAAGTTAATAAATAAAATAAATCGACTGAACTTTGTTAGAATCGAATCAAATTTTAGCTTCAAATTAAAGCAAAGTGAAATTAACAACGCATAACATTGAGATGTCCTTTTTAATACAATTATTTAAGTTAATTAAAATTTTGATTATTTGCAGAGAAAATTTAATTGTTGTGTTATCGACATAGCTATGAATGTTGGCACCACAAAACAAAATTGTTATAAGCTCCCTTGGCATCTGAACTTTTTGATATATGAAATACATTACAAAATGTGAGCAAGGTTAAATAATTGAAAAAAGTAAGTTTGTATAACCAATATAATACAGTGAAGTTTTAATTTATGAGACCATAAATAGCACAATATGTATATAATATGTTAATAAAAAAAATAATACCAGTAAATATGACAATGGCAAATTATTTTTAAATATATAACTAATTAAAATTCAGAGTAGAAATTTGTTCAATGCTAAATAAATTTTCCAATGTTATTTGAATAAAATTGGCATATTTAAAAATATTTTCATCTAAAAATTTTTAAAATAAAATACATTTTTATGGAATTGAAATTTTTAGTATAAAATATTTGCTAAGAAATTTTGCTCCTTATATTTATGTGTAATTTATTTTTGCCAAAATTATATTAGAAAATAATTTTATTAAACAGTCATTTTTTGGCAAACCAAAAATTTCGTAATTAATAATTAAATAATAAGAATCAATAAGAATAAAATCAAATACTTAAAACATATTTAAATCATTAATTATAACAAAACGATATGATAATTAAAAGTTAATATTTAAATTAATTTAGTTATTGTAATTTAATTAGGTCATCAAAGCAAATTTTACGATATAATTTTATGTTTTTTGTTAATAAATAAAATTAACAATTCAAATTTAATGCGGTTTAAATGGATATTTTTGCATATTTATTCTTTTCCACTTATTGAGTTCGTCATTTTTTGCACAATGTAATATTCTAGTTATCATATAAAAAAAGGGAAAAAATTAAAATTAATACAAAATCAGAAAAAAATTTCGTAGAATAATATAATTTAAAATCATTTAGTATAAAGGTAAACATTATTGTTCAATTATTTTTATATTTATAATTAAAATTTTCTTGGAGATTAGCGTTGAAAGAAATCAAATAAATAAAATTTACGTTGTTTAAAATGTTATCTAATATTTCATTACAACTGCCAAATGTAAAACAAAAGGAAATATGTTACTAGTTACACTTAATTTCCTTTTTAGAAATTTTAAGATTAAAAGCAACTTACTGAAAATATCAGATTTTAAAATGAATTTATGAGTAAAAATAATTTTTTTAAAAATATAAAGTACAATAATTTAAAAATTATTTTGTGAGTTGCTTTATGTTTAATAAATATATCATCATTTATAAACAATTTGAAGAAAATTTCAATAAATCTTTCCCTAACTTTTATTGTTTAAATCATTCAAGAAAATATAAGTTGAGTTAAAATTTATTATAAGGACTTTTTTTGTTTTTCACCTCTGATTTCTTTATAAGTGATATAATATTTTCCACACAATTTGACTATGAATCAGATTTTCAAGTGATTTCGAAATCACTTGAAAAAGGCTGTGCCCTCCGAGGGGTGACATGATGTTATCTTAAGAAATTAATTGATGAATAATTGCAAAAATATTCAACTCAAATTAATTAAATAAGTGAAATTTGTGCCATAAAACAATATAATTATAATTTGTTTTTTATAATATTATTTGTTCTTCTCTAATTATGGATTCATTAAATAAAGGAAAGCTATTTTGCAAGTACATTTAAACGTGTCCTCGGTAAAACAGAAAAACTATTAATATAAAATTACATTAATTATTACTAATTACTATTAATTTTGTAAAAAAAATGTTGAGATCATCAGTGGCACCGATAACTTTGCTTAATAAAGAAATTTTACGAAATTTGTTGACTGATTTGTTGGAACTGAAATTTAATATTAATTGAATTCAAACAAATTTTAAATTTTAATTATTTCATTTTTAATAACATAAATGTTTTTTTAATAAATATCTAAATAAAATAAATGGATATATATAAAAATTATTTCAATAAATGTCTAGACTATCCAGTAAACTCGAAAAAATCATTGAGTTTTTATAGATTTTGTCACAAATTTTTATTTCATTATTTAAGCATTATGTTCAAAAGTTATTTGAAAAAAAGATTTCTTTTTAATATTAAAATTATTATTTTTAATTTTAAAAAAGTTTTAGATTTAATAAAATAATAATAATAAATCAATATATATATATATATATATATATATATATATATATATATATTATTAATAAATTATTATTCTTAAAGATATCACATATCATTTTAACATAAATTTCCAACCTCATTTAAACTTTTTTATAATTTTATCTATTTTATTTCTGTTTTTATTTATTTAATTCAAGTACATATAGCACTTTTTTAAATATTATAATGCGACAATCGAAAATCATTTACATTATATATTTCAACAGGATTACTGTCATCATCGTATAAAACATAAATAACTAAATTAAAGTGTCATAGACAAGAAAAAAAACTAAATTAAATTCTATTTTTCAAATATATCCAATTTATAGACATAGACTTAAACAAAAACATATTAACCACACTGTTAATTTAATTACATTACTTTTAATCAAAAGTTTTTTTTATTATATTATTTTTCGTTTTCAAGTCTTTAAATCTTAATTTCATTTTTTTTCTTTCATTTTCTTTTATTTTTAATTATTGTTGTTACTTGGAGAAAAGACTCAAATTTTGAATCCATTCTCCAAGTTACTAAACTACATGGGGCTAATAGAACAAACTGACCAAATTCTCAACAATAACAATTAAATTATTCAAAAAATATAATGCAAAACACCTCCCGCACTAGCTTAAACATCCTAATTTTAAAAACATTCAAAATTTTGAACATTAACTTTTAGAGTACTAAATACGGTATAAATATTTTCCATAAATACCGTATTTTGATCACTAATATTAATCTTTCTTTTCAGTCGACAACATTCTAGATCTCGAGTACAGAGATAACGTATAGTTATTTCTAAAAAAGCTTAATTTTATCAAAAAATTGATATTTTAATAAATTTTAATAATTTTTTTAATTTTTTTTAAATTATGATTATTGTTTTTATTTATTTTTTTTTTAATAAACTTTTGCAAAGAAAAATTGAGTAATTAGGCAATTTGCAAATTGCGAATCTCACGGTTTCGTCTTTTCCCACAAATTCTATGTAAATTTAAACAAATTAATTGTCACATTAGCCTGTGTTCATAGTAAAATATGATCCACAATATTCGATATTTAATAGCAAATTTTGTTTCTGAATAATTAAAAATTAGAATAAAATATTTTTAATTAAAAATTTTTTAAAATTGAAAACTATTATATTATAAATTTCAAGTAGAATATTTGAAAAAGCTCCTCTTTCAGAAATTTAGGGGAACCTTAGTGGTAAGTTATTATTGTGTCAAGTTTTGAGAATATCTTTACTGATAAAAGCGGTTGAGAAGGTCGAAAACTAAAGACATCGGTAATGCGTACGTGAATAGTTACAGAATTTAGACGTCGATAGACTACTCAAGATTTGTAAGTGTCTTCTGTTTTGTGACAGGAGCGAGTTAAGGTAATGGTAGTGTTGATTTCGTGCGTTTAAAACATTTTGTTTTATTCATAGTTATTTTCGAATCCAGTAAACCTTTAATGACGTTTTTGGTGGATTTCGTCGACATTAATCAGGAAAATGCTTTATTTGAGTAGTTTGTTGTTCTCTGTTGTTGTTGCAGTTGTTTGAGATGTTTTTGGAAGTATATTTAAAAGTAGTTATTCATTATAGTCCTCAATTTAAAACTCGATTATTCAGGTTCCAAATCTTTCTAGTGTCTTGACTGTGACACCTTTTAATATAATATAACAAATATCGTTTTTTAATATTTGTTAAATGTAATGAAATATATATTTTAAAATATTAAAATGCCTGGTGGGTGACCCTTTGCTGGAATGGGCCTGAGTCCTGACTGTATAAATACATATAAAATACATATTTTAAACACTGATTAGCTTCAATTATTATTATAAATAATGTTTTTCAGTTTACTCTATTAGAATTATATATTTTATATAATTAACTGTTTAATTGTTGTCTAAATTATTCTTTCCAAAATATAAAATTTAAGCAATAATAAACTTTTAATGAGTTTCCATATTTTTATTTAGATTTTTAATTTTAGTTTTTTCACTATTTATTTTCTATTTTAAAATCCATTATAGAAATGCAGTTGAAAAAAAAATTTAAAAAAACTCATTACTAATTAACTTCACAGTAGAAATGGAAATTAAAATTAGTTAATTTTGCTCAATTTGATCTCGAAAATATAATTTTCCACATTAAAAATTATATAATTAATATATTAAATAATTATGAAATAGTTTGTATCGTAAAAATGAAGGAAAAAGATGGAAATATTTTTATCACAAAATAATAATTATAACTAAGATAATAAATTATTATTTTTAAACAAATTATTAATTTTAATAGGTGGCTTCTTTTTTCATTTTTTCTGTAGATTTTTGGATTCTCCAAGTCGGATTTGTTACGCTCTTAATTTTGTAGGTACGAAGACAGGAATCTGAATGATCATCATGAATATATATATATATATATACATACTAGGTTGTGTAAAAAGTTCCCGGGCAGTTTTTGATTACAATTTCAACATATAGAATGACAATAAAAGCAAGCACGATTAACCAACCGTTTTATTCGTCAAAGTAAAGTTCTTCATTGTCTATAACAAGCTGCCATCTCTCCACAAGCAATCGAATCTGATTAAAATACCAATTTTGATCTTAACTGGCAAATAATTGCTGACAAGCATGTTCAAGCTCAAATAAAGTTGTAAATTTTCGTCCTCAAAAGAAATGTTGCATTGAACGAAAGAATCCATAATCAGATGCATCAACAAATGGCTTGTATGGAATATGAGGTAAAACTTCAACACCAGACAATTCATCAATCTTCTGCTAGGTTAGACGAGCGCGGAAGGAGCATTGTCAAATTGTATGAAAACTTGATTTCGATTGACTAATGATGGGTATTTAACTTTTAAAATGTTGTTTACACGATCCAGCTGTTTACAGTAAAGCTTCGCATTGACAAAATTACCGTCAGGAATAAACTCGTAATGCAGAACACCTTGGTAGTTCCACCAGGCTGACAGCATCACGAATTTAAATTTAAATATAGAGTAAGATTTAAATTTAAACACCAGTACAAAATTAAATGAAATCAAGCAATGGTAATATACTAGTCGTGCTGCTGACCCGGAACATTTTACACGACCTAATGTATATATGATCTTCATCTATTCCATTTTATAAGATATAATCTTACGTTGTGAGCTATCTAGATTGAACTTTCTGATTAAGAGAAATAAAATCTGTATTTCTGGAATTTGTTTAAATATTTGTATAAGGCTTCCTAAGTACCATCAGAAATAAAAATTGCAACTTCGCTATTTTATTTTCATCAGAATAAAGAAAGTCTAGATTGCTATAGTGAAAAGGTTATCATTGTGACTTTTTTGTTTAAATCCTTCAAAAGTCAACTTTGAGTATTTTTTTATTCTTGAATTTATGAAACAAATTTGTGAAATCCAATATGAGAGGGTATTTTATAAAAACATCTTTACTATTATAAATAAAGTTTTTGAGTTTAATATTTTACTGTTTCAAAATTTATAGTGAAACTGTTTAGGATGTTGATTATGCCAATTACTCCAGTGAGACAGAGATACTGTAGATGGCTTTTGGTCACTGTATAAAATAAGTTTTACTGAAAACTAAATTTATAGGTGGCCTGCAAGCTGATTTGGTTACAGGAAATTCGTTATTCCAAGGACGGATGTGACGAATCGGTAACATTTTTCAAAAATGCAAATGTGAATACTAATAAAAATAAAAATAACGACCTTTTTATTATTTTTTTGTAATCACATTTCAGCCGTTATATTGTTAATTATTTCATGAACATCTCTTGAGAAACTTTTATTTTTAATTAATTCTTTAGGGTGTTAGCATTGTTTTATATTTCTCTTATGTTGATGAATGAAAATATAGGAATCGCAACAAACTTGTAAGTAATACGTTTATAATTGTAAAATATAGTGACTATATATGGTATATGGGATTCGTGAGTTTATTATGTATTCACTTATTTTAATTAATATGTAATTATATGGTTACGTCAATTTAAAAATTTATAGAATTAAATCAAGAATAAAAATATTATTACTAAGTTAATTTTTTATAAATTAGTTTTATTGTTTTTATATTGAATTTCCTTATGTAATAAATTTATTTAAAAATATTTCTATTTTCTTTGAAGTAATATTTAGTTGTTTTATTATGAAATTAGTAGATAGTTGTGTGCACTTCAAAACAAATGAATAGTATGTAACAAGCCTTTTTATGTAATACTTTTCATGAACCTCCAGGGGTATTTTTCAAATTATGTTTAAATCAGTGTTCATGTCAATGTTATACAACTATTATGTAACATTATTTTTACGGATAATTTTGTCTTCTTCTTTGAATGATTATGTAATGGCAATGTTTTTAAATGGATGATTTTTAAAGAAAATTGGTGATTGTGTCACGAATTTTGACATTTGTCAAGATTTATTGATTTTTATATGCGTTAAATTCAATCCTTGTTTTAATAAACAAATTATCTTGTCATAATTTTGAAATGTCATTTTAGAGCACAATTTACATATAGTATTGTACGACTTAAAATATTTTCAATTAAACAATGGATAGACAAAACGTTTTTACCTACACTATGACAACAAAATATTTTGAAACTGATTATCTCTACTGTCCATAACAATATTATATTATTTACGACAAAACATGTATGTATCCCGAACCAAGAAGCCTATTACATTCTAATCTTACTGTATTGTATGGAATAAAATTCTGCCGATATATATATATATATATATATATATATATATACGTACTTTCTGAAACAAATTTTCAGTGAAGAATTAATAATAAACACTGGTGTAAAAGTACAGCAGTTGAGTAAATTTTATCTGTTAATTATATTTAACAGGGCGAGATTTGTAGATCGATACTTATGATGGAAAAATATGGTTATTAAAAACAATAATTTAAATGTGGATAATGTAATACAATAACTGCGAACTGATGTAGTACAGTGCAACAAACAGTGGGAATAAACTAAACAAAAGAACAAATTTATGAATAAAAATGTATTATTTTCAATGATTATAAGAAACAAGAACGAATTATTGTTTGTAAAGTTAACTAAAATTAGAAAAAAATAGCTGTTAAATATTTTATTAGATTTTCATGTATTTTTCATCTCACCATCTGAAAATTATAATAGCAATACCATCATTGACATTTATTCCCAACGTTTTAAAATTGCTACTAATAAAGGTAAACAAAACAAAAGAAATTTTGTTTTAGTTAATAAATTTTATGTTTCTAAACTAACTTTATTTCGACTAAATTTATATCTATCAAATTTAAGTGAACATTTAGGCGCCTTTCATTGGTATTGTAGGACTATCCATCCAAGGAACTGTTCATCTAGTAGATTCTTCTTGTAGCGTATTTTTGTTTATTCAGGAACTCTTCATCTGACATATCTGAACATCCCATATTCTTAGTTTAATATAAAAATGTCTGCTTAAAGACAATAAATTATTGTCACTATGCAAGCATCTTTTTATTAAAATAATGCGTATTTGTAACAACAGCTGGTCTCAATAAATTATTTTTGAAAGGTGGTCCCCTAAACAACAGTAAGGAAGGAAATTTTAAAAAATCCTTATTAATTAGAAGAAATTTTCGGTATAATGAGCCATTGATAAAAAAATAAAGAGAGTTTTCTGAATACCTTAGCATGAAAGCAAACGAATATACAACATTGTTTTAATCACTTATACCTTTAAAAAATGTTAAAATATCAAATAAAAAAATCAAATATAAAAATTGTTAATTAAAATTAACTTTTAATATAAATAAATAATTTTATACTATTAGTTTATTAAATAGAAAAATAATCTCTATAAAAGAATAGTGCTTTTAACAATTCAACATCTTTAGTTTAGTATATAAATTATATAAATCTGTAAAAAATAATTATGTGCCAACTAAGAAAAATAAAAAGTTTCTCAATTGTTTGCATTTTTATTCTGTAATTCGAGCTTCAAAATTTACTTATTCTTTCTAAAGTGTATTTGATAAACAATCGGAAAAAACGACTTTGCAAAAGCCACTTCAAACAAACAACAACTTTTCTTTTTATATATTGTTTGACAACGTATTCAGTAATTTTCTCAGTGACAGTTTGAAAAAGAAATAATAAAATAATTCTCAATTTGTACTTCTTTTAATAATTATAGTAATGATGGTAAAAATAATAATAATAACAATAATAATAATAATAAAAATAATAATAATAATAATAATGATATTAACAATAATAATTATAATAATAATAATACTAATAAAATTAAGTTTATTAGTAATTTATTTCTAAGTGATATACTTCTAATGGTAGTTTAATTTTAAGTTCATTTGGTTCTAATTGGTTTCATGTAAGAAATTAAATGGATAATAAAGACGTCATCATATTCAACACTCGGTGTCCATCAATATAGTCATAACTAATAAAATTAATCATTCTGTCTAAATCACAAACTTTGGGCTGAATTTTAAAATGAGTATTTTCACGTGAGCTAGTGACTGAAGATGAGAATATTTCCATACAATATATATTAGCTTACTGGTATTAAAACTTGTGTATATTTTTGGTATTTTTAATTATAATTTTGTTTTAAATTTTTTTCAAAACTTTTTGTGACCGTGTTTAAATGAAACCTAATGTAATATGAATTGAATTTTTGCCACATTTCTTCAATCGTGTTAAACCGAAACTTTGCACATCGATTACGTGTAAGCCGATGGCTAGGTGTATTGCAATTATTAACATTTTTTTAAATTAAAATAAAATCATCCATGTAAACTTAATCATTCAACTTTTTACTAACATCGCACAATATATTACTTACATTAATTAGATTTTCCAATCACTTGCATAGATATTTAAAAATTACCAATTTTTTACAGTAGCTGCATGTCTCGTTTTACTTCATTATATTTTACAATTTTCTCTTAGACATTATCAACAGTTTTTATATCTAAAATTTGGATATCTGTTTTTACATCTTGATCTTCTAGCGCAGTTTGAATTATAAATATATTTAAATCTTCCTCATCTGCGTTAGTTGTAAGAATTATTTTAGTTCTTTCAAAGGTTTTTCTGTGTCACCTCCAATGTTGAAGGTTTTTGGTTTCCGGTGGATTGATGAATTGATGCATTGACATGGTCACAATATTAGGGTTAATTAAATTTTTATTTTTATTCAATAAATATATTCAGAAGATTCAAAAAATTTATTATGTAAACAAAATCTGCCAAATAGTACATGGAGAATTTAATATTGTATTTTTATATTCTAAGCGATGTCAAACTACTGTATTCATAGACATATTTTTTAATATATAATATTTTAAATTTAATATATATATTCATGTTAAATATAAATTAATTGTTAGATTTATTTCACAATTAATAATAAATTCAAAAACTTTGTGGATTTTTAAAAAAATATTTTTGTTTTATTTTAATTATTTTCGTGCCGAATTGTTTATTTACCATGAAGCAACCACTTATTATTTTTACATAACTTTCAATTTTTATATTAATTAGCTTTAATTTTATACATTTGCATTTTCATTTTAAATGTGAATGTAGAAAGATTTAAAAAATCATGTCAATTAATAGTTCAAGAATTCTTCTATTAAAGTCTCTGAATGAATATATTCCATTGATTCATGCACAAATGATTCAATAATTTGATAAATTTTTGCATTCGATTTTCAATATTTCAATCATTGTAAATAGAAAAATCATTTAATTTTTTTTCAGTGATTCCTAGTTGTAGATTTTCATAATTAATTTTCAAAATACTTTGTACATTTCTAGCATTTTAATTTCGTTTTTACATTTCACAGTAGAATGAAGCATGAAAAATAAATAAATAATAAAAGAAATATTATTGCATATTTTAGAAATTTTTAAATTATAAATTATTTATTTAAATATTTATTTGGCTTTTTTTATTGATTTTTATATATCTCAATTTAAAGTGCACTGACAATGTATTTGTTTAAATAATAATGACAACTTAAGTAAACTGATCATTTGGAAAAGGAAATTTTTAATTAAAGTATTTTGTAGGTAAATCTTTGTAAAGATTTTTAATTGATTTCTTAATTACTTAAAATTATTTATTTTAATTTAAAATGAAAAGTAAAGTAATTATATGTAATAAGAGGAATTAGAAAAACTGTTCATTATTTTAATATTAGAATAGTTGTTAAGATATATAAAATATTTTGAAAAATTGTGATTTTTTTAAAAATTATTTTATTTTTTATTTTGATATTTTGATTCAAGAGCAGCAAAAATTAAAAAATATTATGTCAATTTGTTTGTTAAGTTCTCTTTGATCATTTTATTACTCGGTTTTGATTTTAACCAATATTTTGAATATAAAAACGTTTTGTGGATTAATGCAGTTTTCAGAATATTTAACGGTTAAATGTTAAAATCTTAATCGTCTGAAAATCAGAGAATAACTACTTACTGATCAGAGCAAATTATTTTTCTGAGTTTGCTATTTTTTGGTGATCTATCTTTCTGTTCGGAACTTTTGATATTGGTCTATATACATTATCAGAAAGGTCTGTGAGCGTAAAAATAAAAAAATATATATGTTAAGAGGATTGATTTATCGTTCTTGGACATTACCGTAAATATATTTCTCGTATAGGTAAGTTAATTAAATTACTTACAAATGTTGTATTTTCTAAATATTTCTTGCAAGAAATGATGTTTAAAACTGTAGATAAGTGTGTTAATATGCTAAATGTGATTTTAACATAATTTTACCTGTTTTCGATCCACTTATTTTTTCCTGGAAAGTGATTCTTTGATCAAAAACGAAAGTATTTTAACCCCTTTACCACGGAACAAAAATATGTTATGTTGTCCTAGCAAAATAAAATGTTTTTTTAAGTGAAAATAAGTTGTCTTTTAGAAATTGTAAGGAAAATAAGAAAAACCTGAATTTTCGTACTTTTTTTAAATCGTGGTGCACGGTTAAGATCGACTTATTATGACGAGTTAACACATGACACACGGTAAAGAGGTCAATAAAATAGAAATGATAGCAAGGAGTAAATAAATTAAAATGATTTGCTTGTTGGTGTTGGCTTTATTTTTGTTTTAATGTTTCATTAAGTTTTTAAATATTTCAGAAAAGCTATTTGAGAAAATATTGGAAGTGTTAATATTTAATGTTTGTGATTTCTTCAATAATAAACTTGTGACTCAATTTTGTCTGTGTTTTAATCTTGCCTAATCGATTTACTTGTAATGAGTGTAATATCAAATGCATTGGAAAATCTTTGCACACGAGTTCAAGAACATTTTAGATTGAAAGGAAATAGTAATATTGTTGAACTTTATAAGACAATAATGTTAAAAAAAGGCATTTTAAATTTTAAACTAAAATTTAACATTTTCAAAAAACGTATTGTCTTGTGAAGCCTTTATCATGAAATTATTTAACTGAAAATTCAAAGTACAAAATGCATTTCTCACTTGTATATGAGAGTGTTTTATTAATTTTATTAGAATTATAATTTATTTGGATTCACCACAAATAATTATGTAACTACTAATGAATCTATAAGGCTTAGTGCGTAGTGATAACAGTAAAGCAGTCAAAATTTGCAAAATTTATATGGTTATTTTTTGTTATAAATACGGTAATCATTATATGGAACATTACACCCTTTAAAATTTAGGATGATAGAAATTGAATTGAGAAAAAGTGAAAAACAAAATATCAACGGAAATAAGCTCTGTTATAACATAAAAACAAAATCACTTAATTTTCATTCATTGGGAGTCATAAATTAATTAAAATTAATGCAAAAGAGGTCGGAACTAAGACATTGAAAACATCTTTTCATTTGTCGACAAGTGACAGTAACAACACAATACAGCAATATAAATGCAATCTTTTCTTTTATGAAGTAACATTTTTCGCTTTATCATATAGCAGTAATATAAATCTTTGAAATTTTAATTTTTATCATTTTAAAATATAAATGTATGTCTGTGTGAAACATGTAAACAAGCAGACTTATTTATTTTTTTAAGTACTTGGGGAATTTGTATCTCACATTCACATGAAAGTTTTGTGGCTTGCAATATATACCTACGTGCAAAGAACTCAATATTGTGTTTATTTTTTTGCAAGTTTGGATGTAATAATCCCGTAAATCTGACTGTATGATATTATTGTGAATGCATTGGAGATTTTATATATTTTCTGCTTGAAGCAGACTGATTTCGAAAAAGTGTTTGTCACATTGTTTTACTTTTATTTAGCTACTTATTTTTGTTAAAATTTGTTTTAAAAGTTTTATTTTAGAGGAAAATAGATCTAGAAGAGTCTTTGAAGTCTTCACTAATATCATAATGGATATGCGGCAATACGCAGAAATTTCTGGTTGTTAATACTGAATTTTGCATTTAAAGCTTTTTGGGATTTTTTTGAGATGATATGAATATCTGTTATTGTTCAACACGAAAGCCGCGTAACCAATCATAAGTGATACGCATAGTCAACCCTATCTTGGATTATCGGGATAATGAAAAAGGAATAATTAATCTTTTTAGATATATTATTGAAGATTATTAAAAATATTATTTTGTTTTTGGATGGTTTTGTTTACTAAGAAGAATGAAAATTATTTCGTTCAGTTATAATGATATTATAATATTTTTTTAGAATAGCTTTATTGCGTCCCTACATGAGGTTTGAACGCAGACGTATGATAGGTTCCAAAGATTTAGGCAAAAATACCTTTTTAGTATTTTGGAATATTTGGTAAAGATTTGTCTTTGTTTTTTTGCTTTCCATCTTGTTCCTCTTTTTCAAAGATTACATGCATTTACTTACTTGTATTATTCTTTCCTCATTTAGTAAATTATTTTCCTTAGCTCTATAATCCGTATGATGAATTGAAATATCTTGAATGAACATTTTTATTTTTATAATCAAACATTTAATGGAACCATTGATAGCTATGTTTGTTTTACTCAACAAAATGTCAAGTCATTGTATTTTCTACAGAATTTGACTATGAATCAGATTTATTTATGGTATTCACGGATTCTCTGCACAGCCTTTTCACGTAAATACCGTAAATAAATCTGACTCAGTCAAATTTTGTAGAAAATACAATGTCTTTTATAAATAAAAATAAAAAGAAATCAGAGGTGAAAAACAAAAAAAGCCCTTATAATATAAATTCGCGCGTGTGTGTGTAAGTATATTAATTGCTTTTACAACTTTTTGTGACAAACGGCAAGTTCAAACTTTTCAAACAAGTTTGAAAAATTACCTTAAATGGAGATTGCAATTAGTACGAAACCTATTTTTATTAAAATATATTTTTTGCATAAATAACGTATTGAGCATTTCCATTCTTTATTTAATGCTTTCTTCTTTTATGTAAATTAAATAGAGAAAACTGTTCAAGAAATATATTTAATGTACCGATAGATCTCAATAAGCATTTGTGTATTTGGGAAAGTATTGAGAAGCTATATGTTGATGAAATTAAATGAAAATTAATTAATGTTTCATAAAAATGTTTTTAACTATTATATTATTAAAAACAAATAACAGATCAATAATTAAAAAAAAATTATACGTACACTCGAATTGCGTCCACTCACTCATAGGTACAATTATTGTCCGGTATCTTGAAAAATACGTAAAATGCTTCACTCATAAGTACATCTTTTTTATTCATATGTTCAAATGTACAATAATATGATGTTTTTATGTAAAAATCTTTTATTTTTTTATTGGAGAAGTCCTTATTTCTGTGAGGATGTAAGCCCGCTGGATATAGGTCAACCCCCGCGAAAAAATATTAAGCTAAAAAAATTGTTTTTTAAATAGGTCAAATAAGTAGATCAACATAGAATGTCAGGTTCGTTTTAAGGTAATCTTAATGTCATAAGGTAGATGAAGTCATAATTATAAAAAGTGACACTTTAGTTTTTTGAAATTGCTAATCATCTGGATAGAATATCAAACTAACTGAGAGGAACCTATAAGTCAGTCTATTGTTCAGAATAAAGTGCAAAGCTTATTTAATGATTAAAAATAAAAAAGTTTCAGTTGCACCATATGAAGAATATTGTGACAGTCGTGGATGGTTTCACCGTTTCCAAAACAAATCTACCTTACATAACATCAAGGTGACAGGTGAAGCAGCAGCTGCAGATACTGTGGCTGCAAAAACGTATCCAGAACAGCTCGCAAAAATATTCAAAGAAGAAAGATATATGAAAAACCAAATTTTTAATATAGATGAGACAGGCCTTTTTTGGAAAGATCCCAGTTAGAACTTTCATTTCTGAAAAATAAAAAAACAATTCCAGGATTTAAAGCAGCGAAAGATAAAATTACTCTTCTATTAGATGATAATGCTTAAACCTTTACGTATTTAACGCTATGAAAATCCTAGACCCTAAAAGTAATATTTGAAAAATAGATTGCTAGTGCATTAGAGATATAACCCTTAAGCATGGGTTACAGCACATGTTTTTGAAGAATGATTTAGCAACTGCCTTACACCTGAAATTAAAGAGTATTGCAGAAATCCAAAAATACTTTGTAAATTTTATTACTACTCGATAATTTTCCCGGTCATCCTTAAAATTTAAGCAACAATAATATTCAAGTAGAATTTCTTCCTCCAAACGCCTTATCAATTCTTCAGTCCATGAATCAGAATTTGATTGCGTCATTTAAACCGATTTATTTAAAAGGTAGGTTCAGTAACATAATTGCAGCAATTGACAGTGAGCAAGGTTCTGGAAAGAAATTCTACAAAATATTTCGAAGGAATATAATACCTTAGATTGCATCAAAGCAATTCTAGACAATTCTCTAATAAAAGAGGATTGAAATAAATTATTTCCATAGCTAGCGGAATATTGTGAAGATGAAGGCAATAATAGTGATGAAGTCATTAATAATATTGTGAGTAGGGCCCTGCTGTTGGGGTTAGAAGTACATTCAGATGATGTAGCTCAACTTGTAACAGCTGAACATGCGTCTCTCAGTAATGAAGATCTTTTAGCGTTAAATGAACAGAATTTATCTGAAGATTTAATACAAAATATGTTAGAAACCACCAAACAATCTGGACCACTAACTTCCAAAGGTTTATCAGATGCTGTCCGATGTTTTCTAAATGGAATGGCTCTTTTTGAAAAAAGTTAAAAAGTTAATAGTTACATTACGGAAACATATTCTTGTTATTCAAAATTGTACAAGGAAAAGAAAAATCTTACTGTACAAAGCTCGTTTAAGATATGTTTTAATGGAAAGTCTCGAATAACCAGCACAAAATCAAATGAAAATCAAGATTCGGAATACACTTCAAGAAAGAATAAGACTTTTTCCAATGACTCCATCAACATCTCCAGATTCTCTAGCAAGGACGCATTTAGCTGCTGATAACATTTCTAGTTATGAAATAGAATATGATGCGACATTTGTCTTCTTTATTTTCCAGTAATTAAACGTTTGTTTTCGTAACATTGTTGAATTTTAGAATTTATGTAATATTGTTGATTTTTTTTAATACATTTTATAAATGTTTTGAATTTATTATTGTGTAATATATAAAATAAAAAGGTGAAATTAGATGGGTATAGAGATAAAATGTAAAATATAAATAAAATATAGATAAAATGGGTTCGAGTTAATAATTTATTAATACTAAATACTTTATTTCAATTTTAATTAATTATTATTATTCAATTGTTTTAATATTACTTAATATTATTTGCATTGTTTAATATTATTCAATAAATATTTATTACTTATTTACTAATTAATGATCATTGCGTAACTGTAACAACTTCGCAATTCCTTTTCCAATTAATCATCCGGTTCCTGATCCGGTTACTTGCATGTTTTATAAAAATTGTTGTATATTTCAATTTTAATTATTTATATATTTCAATTTTTTAATATTTCAAATAAAATAAAAGTTTTTTTGTTTATGAAAAAATAATGGAATAATTAAAATTCAATTTAGCAACATTTTTATTTTGTAAATTAAACAAGTTAGAAAATAACGGTAGAGAAATATTTTATGTAAATGCAAATATTGAAAACAAGTGCCAAAGAACAAAACAGTTAAATGTGAAATAGTTTTTACTAAATTTAACGCTGTTAATAAAACAAGTTTTATCCTAGCTGGATAAAACAAAATGGCATTGAAGAACAATCAACAGGTATTGTCAGTATTGAAGTTATTTATGAAAAAAAAACTATCATAGATATGGAGTAGTTGACAATAAAAAGTATTATATTGTCTACATACAAAAATGATTCAAGCCAGGTTTGTAATAAATAATTATTTCTTTTCAAATAAATTTTTAATAAATTTAATAAAACACGCAGTAAATAACCATAACTCCATTTTAATATGTAGTTGGCGGCTACAAGTTTATAATTTAATAAATTTAATACAAATTCTTATTTTGAAGCAATTCTAGTCACTAAATCAATTTTTTTAAAATTTTTAAATATTTCTATAACATTTAATTATTTAAAAAGTTTATTATTAAAATAAAAAAAAGTTATTATTAAATTTAAATTAAATTTTTATTATTAAATTTATTATTAAAATTATATTCAGTTTTTAATTTAATTACTTATAATTTAAAAATAAAACACATAAAATAGGTTAATTAAAACAATTAAAATAAATTAAAAAATAAAGGTGTTTTATGCAAATTTAAGTTTAAATTCGAAAGTTAAAATCGAAAAAAAAGACAACAATTAACTCAAATTCATTTTTATTTGCTTATTATTCGATTATTTATTTGAAAATATTTATATAAGAATTAAAATATTTTTAAGTAAATATTTATGAGTTAATTGAAAAACATTTGAAAACCCACTTACCAATATCAAGATCTTGTGCTGCTTCCAATAGAATGAAACATAAGAAGTTTATATGAATTTTGAGTAGGAAAATTCTTGACATTTACAGATTATTTCAAGAATAGAAATTATAAAATATGATCATCAGATATTAGCTAAAACTTCAGTAGCTATTTTGACCAATAGGAAGCTGAATGCGGATATTATTAGCAGATACTCTGCAAACTCTGAAAACCACTTGTTTGATAAACAATTTATTTTCATTATTCTTTTCCTAAAAAGGGAGTAAATCGTCTGAAGATATAAAATATTTCAAATGATACATTTATTTAGAAAATTATATAAACCACTTTGTCTCCATGTTGCATATTTGTCGGCTGTTTATTTTTGTTGACTTTGCCTCTAGTTCTTTTTTAGGATTATTTAAAAAACTTTTGGAAAAAAATTAAAAAACCAGTGCAGAAAATTTGTGTTGAAGATAAAACAAAATATTGATAAATTGTCTATGAAAGAAAAATGAAATATTAAGCTCATTTGGAAAAAATCAATGGCAAGGAAATAAATTTAATGATATTACTGCTTTTAATCACACTTTAATAAAGAGTTAAATTAATTAAAAGATAACGCAAATAAAAAACTCTTCGTACGATATATTTCGACAGCATAACTGTCATCTTCAGTTACACAAAAACCAACTAAAAATATTATGAATTAACTTATATTTTAAACAAATTATTTTTGTTATATTAATTTAATTTTCTAATAAATAAACACTTAAAAAATTATGTAAAAGTGAAATAGGAATGTCTGATTTTAGAATTTTGTTGAAAAATTTTAATAATTATTGGGAACGCGTGATATGAGAAGCATTGATGATAAGGTCATTGAATCCAAAGATTAATGTGCAAATTTCTGTGACTACGAATGTTTTAAGTGTTTTAAATAGTTTAAGTATGTTAAATCATGTTTATGTATTGATTTTTAAAAAAACACCTTTTTCTAATATTATCAAAATAATTTAATTTCTAAATTACATTATTTTTTAAAATTATAATATAGATAAATAATTATAATATTTATATAAATAACATTTTAAAATTAGTTTGAATATTTTTTATCAATATTTTTATATGAATATTTTTTAAGTGTTTATTTATTAGAAAATAAAATTAATATAAAAAAAATAATTTGTTTAAATTATAAGTTAATTCATAATATTTTTAGTTGGTTTTGTGTAACTGAAGATGACAGTTATGCTGTCGAAATATATCGTACGAAGAGTTTTTTATTGGCGTTATCTTTTAATTAAATTGTTGCCAAATTTATTTAATTATTTATTTTTAATTAATTATTTAATAATTAATAATATATAAAATAGCCAACAAAGATAAAAATTTGTAATCAGAAAAATGTCTTATGATGTTACAATTATTGTTTGTATTTTTTAAAATATTGTTATTGTTATGATATGAGAAAGAAAAAGTTTTTACAAAACCATTTTCAATTAACAAACCAAAGCGATAAGACATTTTGTAGTGTAACTTTAATTGAAAAAGTAAAAGAGAGAAAACAATGAAATATAACTTGTTGAAAATCTGGAAAAAAAGATTCTCGCTACAAATGGATAAATTAACTTTGAGAGAAAGTGAAGCTTCCCTACGTAAAATATGTTGATAAAGGGATTTTTCTCAAGAAATGTTACTCTGTAAATCATCAGAAACTACTCCTACCTCTAAAAATATATTTAATAAGTAAAAAGAATACTTCGATGTTAAACAGATACCAATGAAAAATATAATATCTTGTACAGCAAATGATACTCCCAATATGATAGGCAAAAAAATGGCTGCTTAAAATTAATAAAAGACGAGAATCTAGAAATCATTGTGGTGCATTGTGTTATTCATATGGAATGCATTGTAGCTAAAAACATTTCGCCTATTCTAAATGAGATACTAAATGCCAAATTTGAGAGCCTCTTCAAGCTATTTTGTGAAGGACAAAATTTAGACCACGTTAGACTGTTACTTCACACTGAAGTAAGTTGGCTTTCAAAAGGAAATTCTTTTAAGGGTTTATGGAATTATTCGATATCCTTAAGCAATGAACCTGGTATGAAGTTTCTGTTGACAGTCGACTGAAAAGCATTTGCAAACTTATTTAGCTGATATATTAGATAAATTATATATACTTTTATAAAACTCTTTGATGTAAAATAATGCCAAAAATTATTTACTACAAACATTTAGAAAGGTTTTACTGGCTCCAACAAAGTGAACTGACTGATAATTCTAAACTTGTTATTCTCAAACATCTTAAAATCCTATTTGCTGATTTTAAAGAGATTTATTTTCCAACTTGGACGGCAATAAGCAGCATCAGGAAGAACTCATAGACATACAAAATGATGATTTGGTCAAATGTTTTTTTTAATATAAAAGGAGAAATGTTATGGCTCTTTAAGGAAACTGAAAGCAATTATCTGAATATTAGGTAACGTCCAGGAAAGTTATTGTTACCTTTTGCATCCTCGTATTGAGTGGAATGTGGATTTAGTGCCATAAATGATTTGCTGCCAGAGAAAAGAAATCGGTTGGATAAAACAATTCGACTTGAAACTGGAGCTTACTTTATTATATCCCGTTATAAAATTTCTTTGCAGCAAGCATCAAAGAGAAATATCTTATTAAATTCTTTCAGTTGACGATAAATTGTACTAAATTTTAATTATGTTTTGAAAACTTACTTATTGTTTGTTTAATTGATAACGAAAACCAATAATATATATGGTTTTATGTACTGTGGGGCATACGACCTTTAGAAAGGCTTCGGTGGGACATAGTTCAAAATCAAGTTGGGAAACACTGATTTTTATACTATAAAATTTTAAAAAATAGGTAGCAAAATACATAATGCACACAATCAAAATACATAAGAAAAGTGCATACAAACTTTCAACATGTAGTCTAGTTGTGTTGAGATGTACTTCTATAATATTGGAAAACATTTTTAATTTTACTCCGAAAGATTTTACTCCAAACTTTCGTAAATTTACTTTATATAGAATTAATTCTTAAAATAAAATGAATCATTGCTGGATATTCATAAATATTAATATATACACATATATAATAAAAATGATATTTAAAAGCTTGAATAATGATCGTATAATGAGCTTGATTGCAATAAATATTCTAAATTTATATTTAAATAACAACAATCGAATATTTAAACAAATGTCAATATTGTAAATATTGATAATAATGCAATTATCGTTACTCTACAGTTCTTCAAGAACTGTGATACTCCTTCAGCCATTCGATTCTTCTGTATGTCTTTCCATCTGGGTATTCTAGTTCAAGTTGATGTTCTGCCGGAAAACCAATGATCTTGACAGGGCCCTCTAACAAATTACCATTATTTGATCTCTTTTGTGGGTCATCTTTGACTAGAACTTCCTGAACTATCTCGAAAAGCCGGTGTACCTTTTTGTCAGCATCTCTTGATCGCATTTTATCTGCAGTTATCATAAGGTTACTCCGTGCCTTCAACAATACTTGTTCTTGATTCAGATCTATGAATGCATTCTTCCCATGTATGATAGCCTTTCTTCCAAATAGTATTTCCATTGACCAAAATTCTGTAGAATTTTTTGTTCTTGAATTTAATGAATATTCAATCTTTGGCATAATATCGTCCAAACAACCTCCAGTTTTCCCTTCATTTAAAAATGTCACGATCATATCGCGAACTATTCGTATAACCCGTTCCGCCAAACCGTTAGATTTGTGATAGTATGGAGAAGTAAATATGCATTCAATATTATAAGTATCCAATAAGCTTCTGATCTGACTTCCCTCGAAGACCTTACTTCTATCTAAAACTATCTAATTTGGTCTACCAAATTTGCATATCCAGTTATGTAGGAGTACTAGATATATGGTCTTCTCATCTTGCTTCTGAGTAGGTGTTAAATTAACCATCTTGCTGAACTGATCAATTATTACGACCAAAAAGCAATTGCGATTCCTGGTTTCTTTCATATGAACAATATCAATTACAATTTCTTCCATCGAATTTTTTATCACTCTGGGAATCAGATACTCTGATGTCTTAATTGTTATAACTTCTTTTCATACACAAATCACATTTTCTTATAATATCCCGGATATCAGTTACCATGTGTATCCAGAAAAACATATCTGACATATAACTTGCTGTTTTCTTAGCTCTTAGATGACAGAGTTTTTTGTGCATATACTGCACAACTTGTGCCACCACGTTGTACGGAACTATTATTTTTTTCTTTGCATCATTCACTATTAATAGCAGGTTATCGTGTACCAATATCTGATCTAATCTTTTGAAATAGGGTGACTCCTGAAACAACCCGGGTACATTGGGGGTCGGCTTTAATACATATTTCTTTATTGTAGATAATAAAGTATCAGTTTCTTGAAGCTCTTTATATGGTAGTTCTCGTGTTCGCTTTGACATTGAGAGCAATAACTTAGCAATATTCTCGATAAACCATCGGCGTTACTATGATCTTCACCCTTTCGATATTTAAGATCAAAATTGTAATATGATAATTCACTTAACCGTGCGTGAGATTATGGGCTTATAGGTTTCGACGTTGATTGTAAAACTTTAACGCCTTATGATCACTACGTTTATCAAATTTCACTCCATAAAGATAAAGCCGAAAATATAAAAATTACTCATATATTGCTAATAATTACTTCTTGGTTACGCAATACCCTTGCTCATGAGCACCTAGAAGCCTTGACCCATATGCCATGACCTTTTCACAACCAATTTGAATCTAGAACAGCACCGATACCACTAAAACAAGCGTCCATATTCAAAATAAAGTAAACTACTTTGTTTGGAAACACCAAAACTAGTGCACTTGATAATGCTTGTTCGGAAACTTTCCTCACACTCGTCGTTGCGGTTAATATCCTTTTCGTGCCTCTTTGTGGCTTCGTACAACGGTTTAGCTATATCATCAAATTTTGGAACAAACTTGCGGTAATAATTAGCTAACCTCCAAAACGTAGTTGTTCAGTACTTTTCAGATTCCATAATTCTCTTTATCATACTGTTATTTATATATATTCCGGTTGTGGAAATTTGATGACCCAAGAATAATTATTCAGTCTTGTAAAACCTGAACTTCTTAGGATTGATCCTTAACCCTTTTTGTTAAATTTGTTTGAAAATTTCTTCCAAATGTTTATTATATTCTTCCGTAGTTTTTCCGTATATTAGTACATCATCTAGATATGCTGCAACACCATTATACAAAATATCATCAAACAATATATGCATAAGCCTCTGGGAGGTCGCTGGAGCTGTGGACAACCCAAACGACATTCAATTATAGCAAAACTGTCCTTTCTTTGTAGAAAACGCGGGGTTTTAAACTGAGACGCCTCATCCAGATATACTTGATAATATGCTTGCCCCAAATCTAGAGAAGAAAATACGGAAGATCCCGATAAAGAATTAAATATTGTTTGAGGATCCGCCGTTGGAAAACTGAAATCTTGACACATCCTGATTGGCCTGTCTTTCTTACTTACAATAACTGTAGGAAAGTTCCATGGGCTTTGAAATCTTCGGATAATGCCTAATTTTTACAATTTCAGAATAATCTCGTCCACTTTTGATTTCATCTACATCGCCATACGCCTATGATTTTGAGTTATAGGATTTCCTGTCGTTTTTATTTTATGAGTCACTAAATTAGTACAACCCAAATCCAAATCTGACGCCATGAATGTAATGCTATAATTGGTAACCAATTCTACTAGTTTTGGACCTGGAATTGGTCCAAAAAGTTCAAGTGCCTTTTGACATCGTTCTGTATCACTGAAACGAGCCCCAACAATATCTGAATCTATTAACGCAAATGGGACATCTGGCACAACTTTTATTCTAAAAGCTAAAATTAAATTCATACCACCCACAAAAGGTAGATTCAAATCTTTAACTACAAGTATTATTACAATTTGAAACATCATATTCCAACGAATCAGTTGTAAACTCTACTAAACATGATATCGGGTTAGCTCTGAACGCACCTCTAAGTGAAATATTTAATTGTTTTAACACTGAACTGCCACACTTCTTCCAAATGACCTCTGACATTACCGTAATGGATGCATCTGTATCCCACAACATCTCTATCCTTATTCCGCAACAATGAACTTAAATCCACCATCTTCCATTACTCTTCATGAGCATCATAACATTTCGATTTATAGTGTTTTTCACATTTAATTCAACGACTTCATAGACATAATGTTTGCTATGGAGCGTTTTTCGTTTAAAGGACGGTTTTCTGTATGATCACATGTAATTGATCCTACTTCACGTGCTTCAGATTCTGATATGACATCATTTTCAAGGTCTTCATAAGAATAAGTCAGATTATCAAAATTATTTTCTGCTTGAATACAATGAATTCTTTTTTTATTCTAATTCCTTAATAATGAACAGTTATTAAAAAATGTCCATTCTTACCACATATTAAACAGCAATTATTTAAAGGACAACTATTTCGAATATAATCTGGTTCACCGCAGCACTAGCATTGACCATGTTGTAAAGGTTTATATTCTGTTTCCGGAAATCTTTGTGTCCTGTTATAGACGTGCCTTGCTATATGTTTTAAGCAAACCATGGGTTTATTAGGTATCTCATTATTTAAAATTATTTCCGCATCTTCTCGTCTTTCAAAGCCACGGGTGGTCTAATCACTAGCCTAATCACGCTTTGTCTCATTAATACTTTGTTTCTTATTACCGATGTATATGATGGCTGTTTCCTAACATTTGCAATTGTAAACACATCTCTTCTGTCTTCAGTATCCATAATATTTTCAAAATTCTGGTTTAATTTCCAAATGTCTGTCAAACAGATATATGGATTCATTGCTATTGACTCTTTCACTTTATCAGAGTACATACGTCTGATAATTATATCCTTGACAATAATGTCTTCAGTTCGATTCGCTGATGAAACTTCGCGCACAAGCTTTCTTACTCTGATCACAAAATTATCAAATCTTTCGTCAGATCTCTGATTAATTTTACTCATATCATCGATAGTTTGCAAGAAGCTTTTACATTTAATATACTTCAAAATGAACCAACTTTTTATATATTCATCTGACGCTAGAGTCTTCTGTGCTTCTTTAAAAACCACCCATAACTCTTTTGCGTTCCTATACAATAATAAATCGAAAGCTGCTCCTAAGTTGAAAGAATTTATTGTTACGAATTCTTGAATGGTTAATAACCACTCCTTTGAATCTTCATCATTTCCTCCCAAAAACTTTTTTTAACACTGGGCAAATTGATTCTTGAATGTTTTTGGAAGTGATTCCACAATTTTTTACCTTTGCCGTGATTTTTTTAGTGCTGCCATTTCGGCGTAGTCACCAGTAACATTTCCATTGATATCCATTCCAATAAATATTCATAATTTATATTTAAATAACAATAATCGAATACTTTAACAAATATCAATTTGTAAATATTGATATTAATGCAATTATCGTTACTCTTATAAAATCCTAATTCAAGTTTTAAATAACTCATTTAGCAGCCATATCAAAAATGACCTGATTTTTTTAAAAACAAAATTCATTAAGTTGATTTTCATATCAAATTATATTATAGAGAATTTATCTCATTGCAGTTTGGTCTATTGTATATATATTTGAAATGTATAGTAAATCACCTGTAATATTGAGTGTGATTCATTTAAACATTACGTCAATTTTGGTTGGTATTGCCATATAATATCAAATATTTTTAATTAATTCTTTAAATTATTTTTCGATAATAAAGAACTAGTGACTCAGATTTAGTAACACAAAGCGAATTAAATTTTATATATAACCCTAAGAAACATGGTAAAATAAAAGAAAACACCATTGAAGAAAAATTAACAATGTTATAGTTCAAGGTTACACTAATACTGCCTTATTAACAGTTTCTACAAAATAGTACTATTTCAATAATTAAAATTTAATTTTCAGATACGTTAAAGGTTTGACGTCAAAAATCATACTTAAAGAGCATTTATGGTGTTACTTACTTATAGGCAAAATGTACGAACATAGTAAAGGTAAAAATTCTACGTCAAAATTTCAGATACTCAGTTCTTCTTTGTTTGTGCAAAATAGATAATAAAGACACTTTTAGGAATTCATTAACCCGTTAAGGACTAGTGGAATATTTTGAGATCACTTCAAAACCATACGAGTGTTCTAAGAAATAATTAATATTTTTAACTTTAATCAGCTTTTATTTATTGGTCAACAATGATTTTTACTTTTTAACCTTGAAAGAAATTTTTTATTTCATGATTTGACTTTGTTTTACAATGTTAAAGTTAGCCATTTTTTAAAAAATCGGTGCTTTCTTTGAAAGTAAGTTTATCATCTGTCAGAAATTATTTAAAATATCAAAAATCGAAAATATTTACCATCATAGAATATTATCAGTGTAACAAAAATATTGAATCTGAGTAGTTGTGTTAAATGGTATTTTCATAGCACAAAATCTATGTGATCTCGTCTGAGATCAGTGGTCCTCTTCATGAATAATTTTAACCTAGTGGCATATTTTGAGACCACTTCAAAACAGGCTTGCCAGACCTCCCGATTTCGCCGGGAGTTTCCCGATATGGAACGCATATTCCCGTCTCCCGATATATGAACCGTAACTCCCGATATTGAACAGTTTTAGATTTTGAATAGATTTTACCCATCTTGAAAGGATTTTTTTTAAAAAAACCATAAAATTAAACGAAACTAAGAAAAATAGAGAAATTATATTTCTATCTTACTTATTGCTCGCTATTTTTTACCATAGGGATTTGTCATTTAACCTTTTCCTTATGGATTGGTGTTACATTTAATTTCAAAATGACGTGCAATTAGTTACATGCATTCTTAAAAATAAGGAATACTTAAAAAAGCAGCAAATGTTGATAAATATTTATAAATAAAATTAATTGTTACTGTTTTTTACGTTAACAAAACTGAAGACTTATTTTTTTGTTATTTTTTTAATATATTTTATTTATAAATGCATATAATAAATATGAATGAATTTATATTTTTTCACAAAATATAATTGATGTTTTTTGTTTTTTATTCCCTACAGGCTTGCCAAACCTCCCGATTTCGTCGGGAATTTCCCGATATGATTTTTCGAAAATCTGGCATCCCTGCTTCAAAACTTTATAAGCGTTCCATAAAATAATAAATATTTTAAACTTGTTAATAAACAATATTTTTTTCATTTTAACATTTTCACTAGACAGAATTTAATCTAGGGTAAAGTGACACAATTCTAAATAGGGCTCAAATTGGGAATGATTAAAATATGTCTTAGCGAATACTTTTGCACTGCTTAGCGCTGAACTATTTGCATGCAGGAAGTATTGCTAAGGGTACTCTCTTAAATAATTACCTCCATCATTTCTTATTTTGTTTTAGATGTTGAGAACTGTATCGAAAAGAACTACCAAAGATGTGGGTAATCACATTATCAGCAGAAATAGTGTTAATATTTCTAATGTTGTGGTTATACCATCCGAAAATTTTGATGCAAATACCGATGAGGATGACATGGATGATAAAGGTATTGTTGGTGCATTTTTTTACATTTGAAATTAATGAAGTTGTTAATATCGAATCAAACAATGAAGAATAAATGTCTGATTCGGTTTCAAAACCAAAATGGAAGCCAATCTGTCATGATTTCTCGATTTCTATAAAAGAAGACTTTAATTCAACCATAATAAAATGGATGATTAAAAACTGTCTTCATTTGGAAGAAGTTGATTTGTTTGAACTCTTCTTTTCAAAAATTACTCCGAGATCATATCCTCCGAGAAACTCGAATTTATGCTAGGCGAAAAAATGATATATTGTTCAATGACTGATGAACAATTAAAAGGATTTATTTGGATTTTATTATAAACTGAATACAATAAAATACCACAGCAAAAGTTATTTTGGTCAAATGCTGAGGATTTACGCATTTCTTTGGTGGCAAATACAATGCCCCGAGTACAGTTCATTCAAATAAAGATGCATCTCCCTTCAATAATACCACAATTCTCGCACAACCATCAAAGCAAAATTCCAAAGTCAAGCCTTTGTACGACATTTTAAATATAACCTTTTTACAGTTTCAATTTAGGCACGAAATGTTGTCTGTGGATGAGCAAATTGTGAAATTCTACGCAAGACATCCCTTGAATCAATTTATTTCTAACAAACCAATTCGATTTGGCCTGAAAAGTTGGCTGTTGTGTAGTTCATTTGGGTATTGCAATCTATTCAATCTTTGTTGTTGGAAAAATGATGGGGAAAAGACTAACGTCCCTCTTGGTCTGAAAGTAGTGCTTCATTTTGCTAAGCTTCTTACTAAACATGCACAACATATTCTGTTCTTTGATAATTTCTTTTCATCTCATCGATTATTTGTTGACTTAAAAGAAATGAATACGCCAGCTATTGGGACATTTAGAGAAAACCAACTAATGAAGTGTCCACTAAAAACGGAGAATGAGTTAAACAGGCGTGGCAGTGTCGACTTTCAGTTCTATGAAAGAAACCAAATTCAGGTTGTGAAATGGATAGACAATAAAGCAGTTGCTATTTCTTCAAATATTTATTCTGCAAATATTAACGGAACAGTTCTAAGATGGAAAAAATGACAAGGTCCTGTTGACGTTACCATGGTGTGGATTTGACAGACAATGCAGTGAACTATTACACAATATCCATCACTTCTAAGAAATGGTGTTAGCCACTTTTAATGAATGCTCTACAAATGTGTGTCACAAATGCTTGGCATTTACACAACATAGGACATGATGATAAGACTCCACTTCTAAATTTTACCAGAGCTATAGCCATGACATACATGAAACAATGACAACATCGATCAGTGATTAGAGGGTTACAGCTACCAAGCATTTTTAATACCGTAAAATGAGAAATTCCTTTATGTATTACAATATTGCCATGTTGTACGTGAATATGACATTTGTTATTTTATATATGATGACGTTGGTCACTTCATGGCCAGATGAGAAGAGCGAAGACGATGTCAAGGCGAGAACAGCAAGTTTGACTCACATATGGTGAAAATAATTCCATGAACTTTTGGTTTTCTATAGTTGATGACTAACTTAATTAAAAGACATCGAGACATACAACAAAATAAAACCTTAACTTATAACGGTCCTTAATGGGTGAATATTAATTAACGTATTTTTTGGGTATCATGCTCGCAAAGAAGAGGCAATTTGTCGGGTAATAAAATATAAAAATTCAAAAATGAAAGAAGTCATTACAATAAAAATAAAATTACTAAATACATATCTAAAATTCGTCAAAAAAATTCTATCAAACATCAATCATATTTTCCCAATTAAAAAAATGGCTAATTAATAATTAATACTTATTAAATTTCTACAGTTTTAATAATAATTCAAGTTTACAAGATAACATGTAAGCACTAAAATTCAAATTTTTTTCAAAAGATTTTATTTTATAAGATATACAGATTAAAAAAGAGTCGTTAGCTGGTTAATTTTTATTAAATTATATGTTAATTTTTAATTAAATTATATGTTTTGAATACAAAATAGAAAAAATATATTACGAATAATTAAAAATAATTGAATAGGAGTAAAATTGAAATTTTAAATGAGAAAGATGATCAGGTGAAAAATTCTAAATTCTTTATACAATATTGTAGATTAAATTACATTTGGGTAACTTATTTTTGTGAAATATTTTACTTGCTAATAATTAAGTTAATTATGAGTTTAAATAAAGTTTTTATTATTATTATTATTATTATTATTATTATTATTATTATTATTATTATTAGTATTATTATTATTATTATTATTATTATTATTATTATTATATTATTATTATTATTATTATTATTATTATTATTATTATTATTATTATTATTATTATTATTATTATTATTATTATTATTATTATTATTATTATTATTATTATTATTTTTATTATTAGTAAGCGCAATTTTTTGATGCAAGATGAAACTAAATGTAAAATAGTTTTGTTTAAAAAAAAGTTTAAATATTTTGTTAAAAATTGTATTTAAATTAAAGTCTCGGTTTTGTAAAATTTTTGAAAATTAATTTTTTATAAAATTTTTTAGAATCTGTAATTTATAAAAACAAGACTTTTAATTTTTGTTAAAATAGTTTGAGAATTTAAAAGCAGAAATTTGTTTAAATAAAAATGGTGTATTCTAAATAGTTTATAGTTCAAGACTACTTGACGAAGGCAGAAATTCCGTCGCAATATATTGTAGCTGAATATATATTTTGGATTGGTGTTTTTCTTTAATTTAAATCAAAACCAATTTTGTGTGATTATTTTAATCAATTTGAAAGTTTAAATTCGTTTGTTCCAGTATTCAAGAGAATGAGTTTGGAAATGAGAAAGAGATGTAGAACTTCAATGAATGAAAATTATCAATTACTGAATTAGCTTTGTTTGATTTAAATATCAAGGTTTTTTTTGGGATTGTATTTTGCATTATAGGATTGTTTATTAATATATTTCAAGTCTTACTTAGATGGTATTCAGGCTTTTGGTTATGAATATTTATGCCCTAGGTGTAATTCCACATACTTTGGAATGACTGCCCGTCATCTCCATTTTCAAGCTTTTAATAACTTTCGACTGAAAGAATTGAATAATATCAGTGAATACAATTTTTGTCAGAATTTTGTGTTTATAAGTGGATTTTGAGTCCTACTTAGATTTTGTTCGGATCTTGGTTTTCAGAATTTTGTGTTTATAAGTGGATTTTGAGTCCTACTTAGATTTTGTTCGGATCTTGGTTTTCAATTTATATATCATGGGTGTAATACCACACATGCATTGGAATGACTGGCCATCATTTTCGCTCTCAATTTTTCAATCACAGTCGACTGATGAAATTGATTGATATTAGTAAGCGCAATTTTTTTATGCCGGAAGAAACAAAATGCTAAATGGTTTTGTAAAAAAAATTTAAATATTTTGTTGAAAATTATATTTAAATTTTGTTAGTCTCCGTTTTGTAAAATTCTAGAAAATTATATTTTTTTAAAATTTTTTAGAATTTGTGATTTATAAAAACAAGACTTTTAATTTTTGTTAAAATAGTTTGAGAATTTTAGAGCAGAAATTTGTTTAAATAAAAATGGTGTATTCTAAATAGTTTAAAGTTCAAGACTACCTGACGAAGGCAAAGATTCAGTCGTAATATATTGTAGCTGAATATATATTTTGGATTGGTGTTTTTCTTTAATTTAAATCAGAGCCAATTTTGTGTGATTCTTTTAATTATTTTTTTTATTATTATTATTATTATTATGTCCAAAAATTCGTTTATTTGTATCAAATTATTTAAATATTTATTGTAAACCTTTCAGGATTTCTGTATTCAATGTATCTTTTATCAATATTATGTTAGCTAATTATAAAACTGAAAATCTTCGCGTTATTCCATTGAAATTGTTTCACTGATTAAACCACATTAATTAGTTTGTTTATATAAGAACCCATATTTTTTATTAATTCATAATTACGATTGCATTTGTAAGAATGCAAATAAATTTAGATCCATTAAATGTCCGTGGTGAAAAAATGTTATTAATAACAGTGTATTTAATTTGTAATTAATAAAGTGGTTTTTAGTAGCTTTTATTATTATATTTAAAATAGTAAACCATTTTTTTGAATATATTTTCTATAAAATTTTTATTCATAATTTTTTTTGAATTACATTTTCTTATTCAAAAACATTGTAAAGACTGTGACGAAAATATGTGATTATTTCTAAAACTTTTATTGATTTATTGTATAACTTTATATTAATATGCAATAGTTTATATTTATTTATTTAACCGGAATCACATATTTTGACTCAACCTATCAGAAGAAACACATTGACACTTCAAATTTGTGTCACAAAACCCATATAAGTATTATAATGGGATATCCCTGATACATTTCCCCCCCCCTCCTCTCTCTCAAAGTTATTTTACATAATCGACATTTTGATGAAGTAGCCACCCTTTTGAATTTTTGATTGAATGAACCAAGAAATTAGTTTTCAATCAAAAAAACACCAATTTTAGTACTAAAAAGCCAATTTAAGGCCAGAATTTAAGAAACATTATGAATTAAGGGTCAAAATAATGATTTAAAGGTACTTTAACTTGTTTTTCACTGAATAGATTTTGGATGAGTTTGGAATTATTGTTTTGTTGTCAGAAAATAGGGATCGTTATGATTAAAGAATATCTCGACATGTATGTTGTTGAAAGGGGTCCGAATGAAGTCAAATTTTAATTTTTCGTACAAAAAGGTCAGTAGTTCCCTGGTTTGGTGTCTAAAGTTTTATTTAATTAAAAAATATATTATTTAATCCTAGTGAGAAATTAACATATTGAAATTACACAATATTTTTACAATAATCATAAATTTCTTTTATTTTTATCAGTAATTTTTATTCAAAATATTCTTATTAAAATATTCAACATCCAGATTATTTTAGATTATAATTATTAATAATTTTTTAATTTTAATTATTAATAATTTGTACAAAAAAGATTTTGATGATATCTATTAATATTTCTCATTTATCACTGTAGAAAAACAATTTTCAATCATTTTATAAATATTTTCTGTAGATAATTTTTCAATTTTCTGATAAAATCATTCGTAGTATTACTTAATATTCTCCATATTCCGCAAAAAAGATTAGATATTATTGCATCGTAAATTGCGTTTTAACTTAACGTATTTAAGCAGTCTTTTGTGATGAGTAAATAATTTGAGTTCAAAAATAGTGTTGGGTTTTAATGATCGACTGCCAGTATTAAAGTCTGATTTCACAGTGTTAGTATTTAATCAAATCGAACAACCCAACACAATAACATAAATTCCGATTTATCACAATTAATTACAAATTGTACACACAATCACAACTTAAATGTAAAATCTTCAATAATTATTTGATTCAATAGATTTTGGTAAGCTCTGAGATAAGACTTCCTTTCTGATACGCTATTATTGAATGAAAGCTCTCTTAACTCTGTTCTAACTTTTGAACAATTTAATCTTTTATATTCGTTTTTGACCAAACTAGCAATTTTGTCTATTCGATTTCCAAGTTTTTAGTTCGTAGGCGTCCCTTTCGATGTTTGAATTAGCTCTTGCGTTTCCCATGTGGCCCATTTATTTTGGGTAATTGCATAAAACTTAATTTATAGTTGGATTTCATTTTTATCCCTGGATTTCCTTCATTTGTCAATTTAGTTCGCTCTAATTTTGTTGAAAATCGTGTTTCTCAAAATTCTCGGGCTTTCCATCAGCTCGGGTTCTCCATTAGCCAATTATGGATATCTCCATTAGCCAAAATATAAGTACAAAGGGTTTGGGAATAGAAGTATATAAATACTATAATATTAAACAAATTATTATATTTCAACTGGTAAAAATTCCTCTAAAGTTTAGTTAAAAATGTTTTAAATGATTTTCTAATGTAAAAAAAATAACTTTTGTTAAAATCAAATATGTATCATATAATGTTTAATTGATATTGTGCCTAGAAAGTTTAAAAAATTATTTCAAATTAATTAATTGAGAACCTGTTTATACCATATATCATTACAAGGAGGAATTCCTAACCCTTCAATCACACAGCTCATACGTTGTCAAAGACTACATCAGATTTTCCATAAATGCAAAAACTCCCGGATTTCAATTTAATTGAGAATATTTTGGTCTATTTTTCCAACAGAATAAATTTCGATTTCAAAGAATAGACAACCGGAAGCAATTAAGACTCAAAATTTTATTATTAAAAACAAAATAAATTAAATGATCAACTTATATTATATTTTTAAAAGTGACTAATATCAAAGAAAATCATATTGAAAAATATACAAATAAAAGAATTTCGGTGGACAAATAGGAATAAACATTATTTATAATATTGAAAAACCTCTTACACTTGGTAGTAATCATTTCTCACGTTTATTGAGCTAAGATTATTACACCCCTGCAGTGTCCAAAGTGCATCAACGTTTGACATTTGGAAGGCATCCCTTTCAGTCATTTTATTAAGTTGCATAAAATTCAGCAAAATCTTATTTTTCTTTTCTCTTTCTTTAAAACACAACCTAATTTTTAGTTTCAGCGCGAATTACATTTTTTTATTATATTGTTTTTCTCTAGGTTACTTTTGTATCGTGTATTATTTTCTCTAGATTTATTGGTTGTCTTCTGGGTTTTGTAATTATTGGTTCCCTGTTTGTTACAATCTTTTGTTCAATGGGATCATTAAAACATTAAACACATTTATAAATTTTTATAATCTCTAATAGTCTTGTATAGAAAAATAATAAAATATGAAAGAAATAAAATTAAATAATTAAATTAAAAAATGTCTCAATTTAAAATTTTTTTATAAATTTAAATATAACTAACCAATGAAATTTGACAAAAATAAAGTTAAATGTCTCAATTTAAATAATTTATTTAATTTAAATTTAATTCACCAATAAAATTTCAAATAAATAAAATTAAATCAAAAAATGTAATAAATTTAAATATAATTAACTAATAAAATTAAAAAAATAAGATTAAATCAAAAGATGTCTCAATTTTAATAATTTATACAATTTAATTATAATTAACCAATTAAATTAAAAATTAAATTTTATTCCCTTATTAAATATAATTAAGCAATAAAATTTTTTATCCATTTATTTATTGTCATTTTTATATTCTTAATTATTATTGTTATTAGTTATTTTAATCTAAGTAAAGTTAATAAGTAACAAAATATTGAATTGCTAATATTTACAACTTACATGATCATACATTTTGCTTCTATTTTGCTTCAATCACGAAAATAGATTCTTTATTCCCTTATTCAACCTTCAAATGTTCAATAATAATAGAAAAATCTAACATTATCTATAGTTTTTTTTCTCACTCAAACCTCATTTTAAGGTAACCCAAAGTTCTCTACTAAATTGTTTGATCAGGAAGTAGTTTAGTATTTGATCCATGATGGAAAGTATTTAATAATATTTTCATGACTTAGACGTGAAAGCATCATGATTTCATTTTGCAGAAGTCTACTTGATTTGCGTAGGGTTTGTATCTCATCATTATTATACGAGCTGATCTTAATGCAATATCAATGGAAATCAAATCTGTGCTTAGCACGAAAATATTTGAAACCAACAAGGCTGTGTAGTTTCACCATGTCACAAAATGTTGGAGAAACATGGAAAGAATTATAAGTCCAAATATAGCGATCATTTAAATCTCCTTCTAAATCCGGCTTCCTATACTCATGTTTATCCATAACTCTCAAAATTATGCTTCTTTCATTTAAATAAAAGAAATGCAGAAACATCAGTTTTATTTGTAATTTACTGTTGGCATTTTTACATTGTTCATTTTCATAGATTTTTACCTGACTGTAATTAATATATTTCAACAAGTTGCCTTTTCGAATTTCTAACACTGATTTTGTACTATCAATGACATTAGAATCATTGCTTCCAGAACAATCTTGAATATCATCCAAGAGGATTTTTAAGCCGAACAAAGTCTTAGTTCGAGAATTTTAGGAGGAGAATTTTTCGGTAAAAGGTGTCCGCCCAACATTCAATTTGAGCCAGTACTAGCTGTTGCATTTCGGTGAATTGAATTGGAGCTTTTCTTCAATCAATGAAGATGAAACTTATTTTATTGTCCAGAGAGAATAAAGTATTAAAATCCTTAATAAAGCAACTTCACAATTGTTTACTTTCATTTTAGGAAAACTCAAACCAGAAATGAAAATTTGTTCATAAGTATCGTCTTTATCTAATTTCTTAATAAAGGGGAATTTGTTTGCATTAGAAAACTCAGCATTTTTCCATAAACTATTATTTGAATCGTTATCGGAAAATAGTTCATGATCAGATTCAATATCGCTATTCATATTTCAGTCTCTGGTTATTGAATAACTTTTTATTAAGTTTTTAATGGAATCCAAGGGATCTTGAACGAAATTTTAAATTTAACAATAATCAATTATTCAACAAATAAATTCTATATATTTTAAATACCACTAATTTACTCATCTTATTAAAACACACATATTAATCCAAGTAAATTAATCCAAGTAAATTAAAAAATATCAAAGAAAATCCTAAATTGTTGTTCTTTATTCAATTTTAGAGAGTTTCAATTGCAAGGTCCTCTACAATTTATTTTCATTTACTTAATCATGATTTAATTTAGTTTAATAAATATGGTGCCTATCCATAAATGTTAATATTTTAAAATAACTTTGGTCAAAAAATATTTTAAGAAAAAATTTATTTCTGAAATGTTGTAGAGCATCTTAATGTGAATTATTTTTATGGAGGGTCTGTGAATTAAACATAAATCTGTAAAAGATTATGGAGTTATGTAAACCACAAGAAAAGTGCATGATAAACAATGAATGATTAACAAAAACATTACAATGTCAATTTGTTTGTTTAATGAACTGTGAAATATTTTGGACATTGACTCATAATGTATTTAACTTGTGAGCGGGATGCTTTTTTTTCATATTCTTTTTGTTCCTGACAAAAAGACAAATCATTGTCATTGTTCTTTCAAATTTGTCGACTTTCATAATTTTATATGGCTTCTATTAGGAAATTTCTATTGTATTAATTCACTTTTAAAAACATTTATTTGATTTAATTTCAATTAAATTAATTTTAAAAATAAATTATTTTTGAAATGATTTTTTAAAAATTAATTATTCCATTAAGAGAATATTTAAAATAGTTTGTAATCTTTGTGGGGGTGCGAACTGTTTTAATTAGAAAAATATATAAAAATTTTTATTTCGCTGATGAATAAAAAGGTTAAGTTATAATTTATCAAGAAATTTGTGAATAAGCTTCGACAAATGATGTTTTCCCATATGAAAAGTTACGGATTTGATCAAGAAGAAAGAACCTAACTCCAAATATGTACGTTTTAAAATTAATTTAGAAATTTAGCAATTATTTATTTGTTAATTTACTATAAAAATATATTGTAATTATATTACAGTTAAACGCGAAATAAAAAAAATAAAAATAATTAATTAAATAAATCAAGAATAACTGAGTTAAAATCGGGAGTTTCATAATTTTTAGTAATCTTTTTGACACTAGCTTTTTTGTTCGTTTATTTTATTTTTATAACTAATAAATAGTAGGATGTGTCACCTCCAGGACATATCACCTCTAGAACATCCTACCTGCTGAAGATTTTTATAAAAAAGCTAAGAAACTCAGGATTTTTAAGTAAGTATACTTTAAAAAATTGATTTTTTACGATTTTCAACAGCTTTTTACAGATTTCTTCTATTTTTAATATAGGTAAAATCAATTTACCGATGTTTACCGATACAGAACGATGGAATGGGTATGTTGTGAAAGACCAAATGATAAAGGAACCCTACAAGACGAATTTTGACTTCAAGTTAATAAAGATTGAATCATCGGAACAGAAATTATCTTGTAGGTCATGACTATATAATTTTAATAAACATGAAGTTCATATAGTTTTAATAAATAAGTCAAACAGACATACAATGTATAGATAAGACATTAAATAGCATCTTTATCAGAATTTTTCAACAATTATTCTGACAGTTCTTAACCTTTATTTTGACGAACAATTGCTCATTTTGAAGGGCTATTGTAGGGTTTACGATGTTAATCCAAATTTTTCAGTGTGTGTGTCTTTATAGAAAATCATTGATACGGTCAATATTTATTTAAAAATTCTAAATTTTTAAGAAAATATATGTAATTTTTCAAATATTTATGAAGTACATGTGTTTTATGGTTGAAATGTGTGTGTATTTGTTTAGAAAGTTGTAGATAGAAGACCAAATTTATGGGATATTTTTAACTTTTTAAGAAAATACATGCAATTGGTCGTCAAAAATTAAAGATTATTTTTCGGTAAAAATTCAATTTATTTTTGGTGATAAGGGACAAAATTTCAAGATAATTTATAATCAAATATTTAAAAGCCTATTTTTCAAAGTGTTAATGGAACGTAAGCAATTGTGTCATAATATAAACTAAGTAATTAGATATAAAACTGTTGTTAAACACCCAATAAAATTGAAGGCAAGAGAAGACAAAAAGTATAAGCTTTTATTGAGAGGTGACCATATACCTGTGCTTAAAAGACACGCTGGGTAAACTGGTAGTATAATAACGTTATCTTGATGATATTTTTCTTGTATTTAAAAGTTTATAACATGCTTTATGATTTATATATATCGTTCTTAGATGTTGTCATATTACAATTGCAAATCTATTAATAGTAGAAATAAATTGATTAAGTTACTTCATAATAATGAATATTCTAAGTTTGTTTTCAAAGTGATTGGTGTGGGAGACTGTTGATAAGTGTGTTAATAAGCTGAATGGGATTTATGACATAATTTATTTTGGTGATAATCTGTAAATATTCCCTTGAAACTGATCCTTATTGCAAAGAATATGATTGATGATTATCAGGTGGATAGCACTTATAAACATAATGCTATATATGAAATAAATAAAAGTGATTTGTCTATTGGAGTTGGTCCTGGTATAGTTTTACAGTTTTCTGAGAGTTTTAAATGTTTTAGAAACATTTTTTGAATAAATATATTTGAAATGTTAATGTTAAAGTTATTTTAAAGTATTGAAAAGTTTGTGCTATGTTAAATAATAAATCTGAGACATTCATTGGTCTATGTTTTGATAACGTATAAAGATTTCTTTTGAATTTCAGAAATAAAACTTTATTAGGAAAAGAAGGATTAGTTAACCTTTTGAAGTCAGATTTTATTTTTGAAAATTGCATAGTCTGGGTTAGATTAAAAAAAATTTAGTGAACAGAATTCAACGTTGAGCTTTGTAATGGTCTTATTCTTTAAAGTCTTCCACTAAAACTGTTGTCACCTCGATGTTGAAAGTTTAAGGATTGTGTTGAATTGTGCTAATTTTGACAGCAAGTTATTAAAATCTTAATGAGCTCCGCGTCGTTTACTTATAAAACAATATTGAATACAATTGTTAGCCAGATTTAGAGCTCTCCTTTGAAATTCTTAATGGATTCAGAATCTATTCTGTAATGCATGAAATAGTGATCGGTAAAAATCTCTGGATTTGGAATAATTGAGCCTTTTGAGATTTTTGGTAAATTTTTTGTAATATTTCAAAGACTTAGCTGAAAATATGGATATGTTCAATTCTTTGTTGACAAAAAAACTTTAAATAAATACAAAAGTGTATAATGACGTCAATATTTCCAATGCAAGTAATAACAAAACTTCATTTCCGTTCAGTTATTTGAAAATACAGATGTACGTCAATCACTGTCAAAATATGAATTATGCAGTCAACTGACCGCACTCAGAACCTCATTGTAATCTAGTCACCCAACCGACAAGATCAAATAAAAAATTAAATCTTTGTATTTTTTAGTCTTTACTAAATACATGGAAAGAAGATATTTTATATTAATTTTATTGGTTAATAATTTCAAAAACCAAAATGAAAAAGATTCAACAGTTTGATTATGTTACGGATGAAGGGTTTTGTTTTGTGAGCTGAGGCATTTTTCTAAAAAAAAAGCAAAACTTTATAATAAAGAGATAATTATTTACAAAAATAATTCCATGTGTGAGTTGGTAAATTTCAGTGAATAATATTATAACAATTTTTAACAGAAAAAATATCAAGAAAGATTTTAATATTTTTAAAAAATTTATAATAAAAAATTTAGCTAAGAAAATTGAAGTGTATTTTTGGTTTTGTATACGATGGAAAACTAATTTAGTAATACAGCTGAAATAATTAAGAAATTGAAAATGTTTATTTTGATGTTTAATCTTTTAGTAATCCTTTAATATCTAGAAATGCTGATAAATCGAAAAATATTTGAGAAAAAGTAAATTTTTAGTAAAACAATTTTATAAAATAATATTCTAAAAATAAATAGTTTCCGCAATAATCAGTAAAATCTTTAATTCACGTTTTAGTTTTGTCAGTCTTCGATAGAAAATCACAGTGAATTTTGTTTTATGCATCTCTTTCTGTCATAACCTTTAACCTTTGCCAGTACATTTGAGACTTTCTAATTAAAAAATATAATTTACTTGACAAAATATAAATATCTATAAAAAAATGTAAAAAAAAACTATAAATCTGTGTTTTGATTGTAACTTCTCTTTAATGTTTTTGTATTTTTTAAACTATGCATCAAGTACGTTCATTTATCTAAACAAATGTAATATTGAAGACTTTCCGACGTTCTCTTAAAAGATCGGTGGAATGAAATTTTGACTACTGCAGTGTCTCTGAACGCCAATTCATTACAGCACTTATCTCGGTTATACTGTTTACTATGCTTTGTTTGTGCTACTTTATCAAATTCCTTCTGAAAGCACTTTATCGATTACTTTTCAAGTAAATAATATAGACTTTCTTCCAAATACGACTTGAAATGGGAAATATCTGGTTGGTATTTGAGAATACATTCGTGTCCCTCATTCAACACCTGCCATTACTTAATCCCAATCTTTCCCCTTTTTTATTTTCACTTAAATCAATTCATTCATTAATTTTAACTTCCTTCCAATTATTCCATATTATTGAGGTGAAGACTCTGTTTTTTTAACTTTTAAAAGCTTGTAAATATATAATTCTTATTTCTGGATGTTATAAGCACCAAAGCCGCGGTAGCTAATATTTAGGATTTATTTTATATATTTTAAGTCAATGACGAGCAAAATGAATCAAATTATTGTTTATTGAAAAATAAAATTGAAAGTGGTGCATTTAGAAAACGATATAAATAAACAAAAACATATCAAATTTTTTTCAGAAAAATTTCATATCTGATGGAATATTTCAATAATTGAAACAAATAAATTAAATTTTGAATATATTTTCATATTTTTGGCATTGAATTCTTTAAAAATGAAACTTTTCGTATTTCTAATAAAACTAAAAATATTTTTATAAATTTATTAACAATAATGGATAGTTATAGGAAAACTGTTATCATATTATTTTTGCAATTAATTTTATAATTAACAATCGTTTGAGTTAATAATTAAAAACCATTCAGCAAAATAAAATATTTTCTCTGGAATTAAGTTAATTTGTTTCTCTACAACTTATGGAATTTTATTACGATTACTTTCTATCAATTATTAAGTTTGATTGTAAAATTAAAATAAATGTTTTGATGGAATTTTAATTAAACAAAGTTTACAGTGTTTTAAAAGTTGAATTTTATTTGGAAATGATTTTATTTCAATAGTTGTTTTAATTTTCTTTTCCATATTACTTCAGAATGAAAGAATTCGTATATAAATGACAATAGATTTAAACAATTCTTAAGGATAATAAGGGTATTAGGTACATGCTAAATCCACTTATGTAATCACAGATTTTATGTTTGGTTTTAAGTATATATATATATATTAGGTGTGTGTGTGAAATATTTTTACTTCTTAGCAATAAAGCATTTAATTTAGTGTGCTATCATTTTCATTTCCAAAGAAAATATTGGGAGGGTTGCTAGTTAGATGTGAAAACCATGACTTATAACCTTTTTGCCTCACTTTTATATCCTAAGTATAAAAACACTGCTAGCAGAAAGTAAAAAAATCATGAAAGCGTTAAAAGAAGAATTGGTAACACATAAGAAAATTAAAACAAAATATTCCTTAATCGCTTGTAAAGATAATTAAATAGAAAGAAAATTAATTCTCATTTAGAAAAGTATGTATAAAACTATTATAAAATTATAATAATAAATTTAAACAGAACATAAATAAGTTTTAATTTAAATTTTTGTATAATGAAATGGCTTGATTGTAAAATTAATATTGAAGAAGGTTTGAATTTTAAAAATATGTTTATTAGCAATTTGGTTCCGTTTTACATTTATTTGAATTCTACTCTTTCAGTAAATATATAGGAATAAAGGAGTTGCAAATGATTGAATTTATTGAGGGAAAATGATTTTCAGCGAAGCTTATAGTAGGACTAGAATTCTTGAAAAAAATCGGCATTACGTTAAACACGAGGAGTAGTTTATGAAAAGAAAATGCAAACATTGCAGGAGTAGTGAAAGTACAAGAACCTTTTGAATCTAACAAACCTAAAATGTTAAAAAAGGCAGAAAAATGTGATTTTATTATCATGAAACATTAATGGGATGTGAGTAAAAACATGTATATATCTTGAAATTTTCATATCACGAAGATTTAGTGTGATTAATTTCAAAGCGAAAAAAGGAGATACGAACATGTTTAGATTTTAGAGAGCTGAAAAATGAGACAGTGCGATAGATATTTGAAAAGAAATGCTAGTAATCAATTACTTTACAAACCATTTAACCCGTATGTAACCACCGGGGGGGGGGGATATTTTTACCCCCCGGGCTAATCTTTTTAGGTTAGTGTCAAAACCAATTGGATTTTTCTTAAATACTCTTATGACTTTTCCTGTGTTTGCCTGGTCTACAAGGGGATGCAAAATTTATATATATATATACATGGATGCGTTTGTAGAGTAATCACAGTGTAATCATGTCACGGTAACCGGAAAGTATGTATCTAGAAATGTTACTGGTAATTTACTGATGTATGTGCTAAGTATTCAAGTAATTTTCAGTTTTATTTTTACTAACTGCAACTTATACTCTTATTTACTTACTTTTCTTACTTATTTCTTTGTTTATTTATTCTTTGTATGACGTCATTGCCACCATTTGTAAACAAAAAATTGTTGTAATTATTTCATTGTAAAACAGATATACATCCATCCTGCAGGTGGAATTATGATTTTTGATCTGTAATAAATGCTGTCTTTTGATTTTTATGCTGCTGGAATAATGCACGCACACGCAGTATATGCGTTAATAACTGTTCCTTTTCTTCCTACCCTAGTGCCCAGTATATTACTGATAATGATAGGCAAAAATAAAAGATACAAACTGTAAATTATTCATGGATGCAACTCCATTTTATATGTTTTTAGTATAAAAAGTACAGTTATCATCACAACAACAACAATTTATGCATAAAAAATGCCATTCAACGTATTTTGCAGCAATATTTGTAATATAAGTCATCTGCATTAACCAAGTTTTGAACAGTTATTGGCCCTACTTTCAAATGGTATTTTGTATTTCCCGATATCTAGCATGAAATGCTTGATATCCAATGTAGGGTAATTTTACCCCCCTGGTGGTTACAAATGTAGGCAAAAAATCGTGGGTATATGAGGGTTAAAACATAATCTTTATGGAAAATGACTGTAACTACGTATGAACTATAAAGAAACAGCATATAAAACAATAACTCATATTTTATTATATATAATTTTTTTGTTAAATATTTTGATCAAATTATTAAAAAAAATTGGAAAACCCTGTAAAAAGTGGGAATCATTGATAGTTTTAGTAATTATGTTGCATTATATGTAGTAAAATCACAAGATGAAAACACCGTTACAGCAATCCTATTGAATAATTGGATTTTCACATTGTGACAGGGACACAGCATTGAAGAGTAAACTTGTGTATAATTGAATGAAAGATCACAACTTTAAAATTCTGTTCTTAAGCCCGTATCATTATTCGGCGAAAGACCTAATCGAAAGACAATTTAGAACTAGTAGAGACGCTATTCATATCCCTCTTAAACATCGAGATCAAAATAATTGCGTAGAATTACTACCAGAAATTAAATTTATGTTGCAATCCACTTCTAAAAAAACGATTAAACAAAAGACTAGCAAAACAGGCTTTGGAAAAATGAATATACAAAAAGTGGTTTACAAACATGTCAGATGAGAAAAAAACTTTTGACTTAACAACCAAGAAAGCATAGAGAATAAAATACATAGTGTTATTGCAGAGAAGGGATATCGATAAAAATTATGACATAAAGAGATGAAATACAGTAGAGGAGCAATGAAGTTGAACTAGAAAATTCAAGGAGTTTTATACAAAATATAGAGTTCCTAGAGCCTTTTAAAATGGAGATTGTTAGAATAATTAAATAGAAAAAGATTTAAATATCCTTTAAAAATTATGTAAAAATGATAAATGATAATAATAAATTTAAAAAGAACATAAATAAATTTTAATTTAAATTTGGAATGATGAAATGGATTAATTCTAAAATTAATATTGAAAAACTTTTGAAATTTAAAAAGATGAAATATTTATTAAAGGCTTGTGTATGAATATTTCCTATTTAATTTTTAACTCAAGCTTGCTAAAGTGTCCTCAAAAATATTAAAAAATAATATTTGTAGAACACTATTATAAAGTTCCAAGGTATTTTGTGTTCTAATAATACTGATTTTGTGGTAAAATAAATTTTATGTTATAAATGGATGTTATAAATTTTTGAAAATAAGCCAACAAGAGTGACAGCAATATTTTAGTTTTAATTATTGTAAAAATTCCGTGTAACTTTAAAAATATTTTTTAAAAATAAATGTTTCTAGACAGAGAACGCATCTCCGATTGTAGTGCGTCAGATGTGCAAAACATTCTATATTTAATAGATTCATAAAATATTTGAATGGCCTAAAATTAATTATTAATTGAAATTTAATTCTGGAATTGTATGTCACAATCTATAATATTTTTTTATTGTTTAAAATCTTTATATTTTTAATAAACATATTTGTTTTCATCAATTTTAACTGATATTTATTTGAATTCAGTATATAAAATTTTTCTTTTTCACTCTATATCTTGATAATATTCTGTTGAAATGTTCGATCCTTTGAGTCTTTATTTTTTATCGCAAATATGCATATTCATAAATAAATAGTAAAATTCCTAATTGCTTATATAGACTAATAATTTGCAATTCTTTGGAATATTTTCGATGGTTCAAAAATGCATAATTTTTCATTATTTCATCTTTTACTCGTGCTTTTATTAAAAATCCTTTATTATTTGTTTTTTCTTAATAATTTAATTGTTAGCGTTTGCATTTATTTCTATTAGGCCGTTGTTTCTTCAGACTCGAAATTAATTAATTCGATCTCATTAAAAAAACCGTAAAATCGATAATTAAATAAAATTGCATTTAATTCCGTTATAAATTGACTTTTTTCTTAATTATTAATAATAATTAATTTTGCAATTAATTTATGCTAGAATAATAATTTGTACAAAATTTATTTATGTATTTATTTAACTGTTTTGAAGAATTTAAGTCAAAATTTTAGGGTAGAAAAGATTTTATGTCGAGTCTAAAGGAGTTAGGCTCAATATCATCTAAATAGGTCCTTACTTCGGCCATTGTTTCTGGGGAAAAATAATATTTCTCTGTAACCAGTGATAAATTCTCCTTGAAGACCAACTTTTACTAAATCTTTCAGTTTAAAAAATACCAATGAAAAATCAACATTAAATTCACATTGCCTATTTTTAATAGTGTGAAAATATTTTGCATTTTCATCATGATTATTCTCATTTTTATTTTTCTCTTAAAAACAGCATTTCGAATAAAAATTTTTTAAATATTCTTGTATTTTCTCCACTATATTATTTCCTTGAACAATGTTAGCATAGACTTTAATGAATGAATTTATAAGATTCTTGGTATCAGTTCTTTCAATATTTTTAGCATTGTACGTCACAATTACGGAAACATTGTAAGATAATAATCTGTATTAATCGTAGTCATTAAGCCACTTTAAAACATAAATTTAACCCTATTTAGCACCGTGTTTCATATACGTAGCAAATGTCTCCAAAAATTATTAAAATATGATGTCCATAAACATTTAGGTGAAATTTTGTGTTTTAAATAGCTAAGACTCATTGCTGCACATGCACATGCTGCATATTTCACATTCTTTTTCAACACAACTACTGAGAAACATTGATTTGTTTTTATGAAATTTTTTCAATCATATTTTAATTTTGTTTGGAACTTTAACCACATCAAGAAGGCATATTCTCATTTATTATTATTTGCTATTAAACGAATATGTTGTTTGAATAGGTTTTTGACCACAAAATTGTTGAGGATACCTAAATAATAGAGTAAAATAATTAATAAACATGTAAAATGATTGGGGGAAACAATCATAAGTGATTAAGATGTGGTTCTGGAGCTTAATAAAAAGGGAATGAAAAAGAAATGTCGAATAACGAGAAAGCAATAAGAGAAAATCAATAAAAACAGACAATTAAACAAAAGAATCTCATTTATAATTAACAAGTGCAAATTTAGGAAAACAAAAACAAAAGGAAAATTTGACGTTATTTCGAAAGCTCTTTCAAGATAAGGGAAGAAATGTTGTTTGGGAATCCGGGAAAGGGCACCTCTAGAATGATTTATCTGGACAGCTGTCAGTGATTATGGAGGCCCAAAATTAATTAGCGTTAAAAGATATCAGAAATTCTATTCGACATCAGTAAGTATTATTGGATGACGGAGTATAAAAAGGAAGCGCAATTGGAATCAAAAGGACAAAATACGAGACAAAAAAGAAATTTGAAACAGAAATTAAGCGAAGTCAACTAAATCAGAGTTACCGATCTCAGAAACCCGTCACAGTAGTCAAGTGATTGTGAAATCCAATTGATCAGAAAAGTGCTATTCTTCCCGAAGGGTCGTAATAAGCACCAAATTGTGATTGATTGATAATTCGTTGTGTCATTTTAAAGTGGAGATAAAGTGTATTAATCAATAAAGTTTATATCGTTTGGAGTTCGTTACTGTTGTTTAAAGCACGTTTGGAGTCAGATTGACAATAATTCTTATTCGAATTCACCGACAACCCCAACAAAATGTTTACTGCATTTTTTGACACGATCCCTAAATTATCAGAGCAACACAGCCACAAATTAAAAGATGCTCCCTGATAACTAACAAATAAATTTTCTCACTTATTTTAACGAACATAAGTCTGAATATGCTGTGAAATTAATTTTTCATAACGCTTGGGCTAAATATGGTTAAGTATAATATAAATACCACCAAATTTTCAAAAACTACTTTTATTCAAAAATTACAAATTTTAATCAAACCTTCAATCAATCAAACAAATAAATCGGATACGATTAAACAAAATCACAATTTAAAATAATTTATCTACAAACAAAATAATATTAAACCTGAACCAAATCAAACAAATTAATTTCCAACCGTTAATTGTCATTTTTACATAATTAATCAGCTTTACATTCATAATTCAAAAGGTCCATAGTAAAATTAAAATTGAAATTTCCCAAATAATACTTAATACATTCTCTTTTGTAGTTATTTTATATTTCAATTCACTTTAGGGCAATCCTCTTTTATATTTTTTTTCTTCATTTCAAAGAGCAGATCAATATTATTTTTTTTGTTTTTACATTATCAGTAGGTAGTTAGTTGCTCTCTCTAACAACACACATTGTATAAAAAAATAGTGGGGGAGGGGTTCGCGACGGATTAAATTACACAATGATGTAATTAATCTCAATTATATAATTATGTAATTAAGATTTTGTGTAGTTTTTTTCAATTTATTTTAAAATTTTTTGGCGCATTTTTTGAATTCGAAATTTAAGCGCAATTTTTTCATAAAATTTTTTTTGAATTTTTTGCGCGAATTTTCGAAAAATTATTTTAATGTATATTTTTTATTGTACAATTTTTCATCCACAAAATTCTTTCGGTCACATTATAGTCAGGAGGTATTTTTGACTCTCGATAAAAAAACCTAAAATAAAATTGGCTTGAAAAGCATAAAAATATTTCTTTGATTAAAAAGCCTAAAAAAATTCATCGAATAAAAAGCCTAAAAATATTTTTTTCGAATAAAAAGCCTAAAAATATTTGTTTGGTTAAAAAGCCTAAGTAATTTTCTTGATAAAAAAGCCTAAAATAAAAATTGGCTTAAGTCGCCTACGATGGTCACATTATAGTCAGGGATATTTTTAACTCGCAATAAAAAATAATGTAATATTTGCTCTCAGTATTTTCTGTATGTAAATATAGGCATAAAATAAAAATGGCTTGAATCGCCTACAATGGTCACACTATAGTAATGGGGTATTTTTGGATCTAGATAAAAAAAGCCTAAAACTATTTTATCGATTAAAAGGCATAGAAATAATTTCTCAATTAAAAATCCTACGATGGTCCCAATATAGTCAGAGATATTGTTATTCATCACAAGTGTAAATTAAAGTGCATTAGAGTAAATTAACATACATTAGAGTAAATTACAGTACATTTAATTACATTTAAGTAAATTAAGGTTCCTAAAGTAAATTATGATATTTTAGAATAAATATAAGTATATTAGAGTAAAATTAATTACATTAGGGAACATTTAAGTAAATAAAGATGCCTAGAGTAAAGTATGGTAAGTTCGGTAAGAATTTTTTAAAATTAAATAGAGGGTCAACAGTTAAGTTACATAAGGGTAATTTTTAAAGCTGAAAATTTTAAAAGCAGTTATAGTTGGTAAATTATATAAGGTAATAATTTTTAAAAAGTAAATAGAGGGTCCAAAGGTAAGTTACATAAGGTAAAAGAATTTTTAAAGTAACTTAGAGTCAACAAAACTACACGATAGAATATTTTAAATAATATTTTTAGTATATTTTTATCGATCAAATTTTTAAATATTTTTTAAAGATAAAAGTTTTAGTATAATTTTATCGATCAATTTTTGTACATAATTTTAAATGATGAAAATTTAAGCAAAATTTTACAATGAAATTTTTTATACATGTTTTTAATTGATAAAATTTTTAGTCTAATCTTACAATAAAATTTTCTATATCACTTCACAATGAAATTTTTAGGTATAATCTTTTACAATGACTTTTTATAGATGTTGATAATGATCAAATTTTCAAAAAAAACTTTTGCAAAGAATTTTATTAAATAAAATTTTTGAGTTTCTGTGTTACATAGTAATGTCTAAGGAAGTAGTAGTCATTCGCAAGAGCAGCCCATCTCCTACACTCTGCAGCAACACACCCTTAAAAAAATAATAATAATAATAAAATAAAATTAATAAAATAATAATAATAATAATAATAATATAAAATTAATAAAATAATAATAATATTAATAATAATCATTATAATAATAATAAATTCATAAAACATAAAAAGTTGACTAACTTGATATTAAATTTTGAATACCAATAACCCATACACACTAACAACCCAATGATAATTCACTGAACAACCGTGACCAGGTATGGTATACCAATGACTGAGAACTGTACAACATTAACTATATACATACTATGCATTGATTAATTGAATACCTTATTCATTAAAATTCCATATTTAAATAATAATTACCCTTTGAATACCGATATTCAACCAACTTAACACACTTAAAATAAAATAAATGTTTCTCTCAATCAATCATTTCCCTTAAAATACTTGTTTATTCACTATACACACACTCACAATGTGTTATCAATAACTAGTTACTGAACAAATCAATATCAAAAATGTTTTACTGACCAAGAAATCTTTAAATAAAAGCACATAAAATTTTGAACAATCAAAAGAAATACAAGTTCAAATGCAAATTTTATTAACAAAAATCTTCTTCACTGTTTTAATCGATCATTGATGTCTTTGAATCGGTAAATCAATCGGTTGCTTAGTTACCTGGCTGTTATCAAGTGACTATTAATCAAATTCATCGAAGCTCAATCCATTGTTATTGCTTTGTTTTTGATTTTTGAAATTATTTTTTAAAACTTAATAGTTTTGTTAAAAAAACATTGGAAATTTTTTACTATTTTTGTAATATTTTTAATTGCATCCAACAATGAACAATTATTAAAAAGTTATTTTCAAAAATGAATGCCAACTTTTTTATTAAATTCTCTCATGCCACTAAGTCTAAAATAATTCTTTTATTTGCTAATACCTCAAAAAATTAATTTTATTTACACTAAACACATTTCCTAATGTTTTCACTCCAACTCTTATTGTCTACTGAATGATAAATTAATTAGTAAGTATAAGTGTATGTTAATCTAGTTGCTTATGAAAAGAAACTTGATTAGAAAAATATTCTCAAAATTATTTCACAAAACTTTAAATATAATACTTTCATAATACTTGGAATAAATTTTCATATTTTTATTAAAAATGATTCGACTTTAAAAATTAAATTCCTAAAGATCTTTGAATAAAATTGATAGATAAAATAATTAATATCTACCACATTACTAAAATATCAAATAATTACCAACCACTTAATAATAAAAATTTCTGACAGTGTTAATACTATGCTTCAACATATACAAAGATTGTTGTATACTAATAAGTACTGAAAATCCAAATTTTATACGACAAATGTATGTGATTGATGACTGTCTATTAGCTTTTGTTGAAATATTTTATTTTTTAAATTGTGATTAAATAGTTGTCTGGTGAATAAATTGCGAGTAAAGTAGTGGGAAAGATGTAAATTTTAAGTAAATTTTATTAAATTTGTAACGACTGTTCTTGGTACTTGGAATAAAACTTTAAAGAAAGCTTCGACCTAGTAGCAAATTATTAAGAAAATATTACTATATCAATAAAAACTAACTTATTTGTAAAATATTTCAGAAATTGTTGATTAAATTTGTTAATACTTTGAATAAAAATTTTGAATAAAGCTTCAACATAGTAACAAATTGTAAAGAAAATAGTATTTATCAATTAAAAAATTAATTAAATTAACTAAGCTGTAAAATAATTGAAAAAAAAATTGTTAGATAATTTTTTTAAATTTTATAATTGTACTTGTTGAATGAAAATTAATGCATCTTATCGACTGCTCACAGCATTTAAATGTACAATTTCCGATAAGTAAATTCTTGATTCCTGGAAATTATCGTAAATATTTAAATTAATCAGAAAATTGTCAATAAAAACATAAATAATAGGTAATAAAAAATTTTTAAATACTAGTCAATTTTAGTTTTTAATTTAATTGAATTGCATATATTTTAATAAAATCAAATAAATACTTAATTGAATACATGAATCAAACAATTTTTTAAAACCGAAATCTTATAGATATATTCTGATTAACCTTAAATCAATAAAAAAGTATTAATTTTCCTAAGTATCCTAAAATTTCAACCAATCGTCTTCCTTGAAAATATTAAATGCTCCTCTTAACCAATGATTTCCCCCTAAAATAATATAAAATTTAAACCAATTATTTCTAATTAAGTGATAATATTTACACCATTCTATCAAAACATTTACCGACATCAATATTTAACCTAATAAATTCCTTTAAAAATAGTATATAATCATTTCTCTTCAAATAACAATATTTCCATCTATATTCATTATTTTTCATAAAAATCATAAAGATACTCATTTAGATTGTGTTTACATTTTAAATACTAATATTTAACCAACTCAATCCCATTAAAATTTTCAATAAACTTGCTCTTAATCGATCATTTCCGGTCTTGATCATCATTTCATCAAATAACGCTTTTCCCAATTGTACCAATTATATTCATTATTTTTTCATAAAAATCACCTATTAAATAGCGATATTGAACGGACTCAGACCTTAAAAAATATCATCAAACTTGTAAATCGATTATTACCCCTTAAAAGATCATAAAAGATCATTTCTCTTTAGATAACTATATCTCCACTCCCAGCTATATTCATGATTTTTCATAAAAATCACCGACTTATTTCGATATTCAACTGAACAAATTTCTTGAAATCCCCTAAACGATTATAAATTCATCCCTTGATCAATCATTTTCCTTTAAAATAAAATAAAATTTACTCTCAACCAATCATTTCTCTTTAAATTACAATATTTCTTCCAATTTAATTCATTATTTTTCATAAAATTCCCCATTTAGATAATATTTACTCTTTAAATACCAATATTCATCCGACTCAACTCCTTTAAAATATCAACAAATTTATTCTTAATCGATCATTTTCCCCTTAAAAAATATCCTAAAATTTATTCTTAACCAATCATTTCCCTTCAAATGACATTTTCCTCCACTGTACCAACAATATACATATTTTTTGTAAAAAAACCTACAAGGTAAACTTCTTTTAAACATTGATATTAACCCGAATAAATCTCCTAAAATCCCCTTAAAAATCCTTCATTCGGGTCATATTTACTATATTTATTCAACTGATCAAATTCCCTTAAAATTATCATAAAAATCTAAATTTTACCAATAAAAATAACTTTTCTTTAAAGTATTATAAAATTGTTATCGATATTCAACATTTTATCAAAAATCACCACAATTTGATTCTGGTAACAAATTCAAGCAAATAAAAAATTCTTCAAAAAAGACTAAAATCGAATAAAATCTATGTTTTCCTAATAAATCAATAAATTTCATGAAACAGATCATATTTTCTCATTAATTGTTTAATAAAGTAATTAAAATAAATTGGAAATTCAATAAAACCTACAATAAATCTTTAGTATTTCTAAAGGGTTATCATAAAATTTACAAGTATACTGTTAACCACACTGAGCTTCCTTTAAAAATCTCTAAATTATACTACTTTTTTGATAGATATCCATGAAATTAATAAAATTAAAAATGAAAGTAAATAATTGACCCTTTATCTCAAAGATATTTTATTCTTTCTAAGTTTCACTAAAATATTTTTAAAAATCAACTGAAATCGATAAAAGTTTGGTTTAATTAACTATAATTTTTAATTAAATCTTGTCTCTGTGTGTCCAAAAGTAGATTGTAATTTACTGTAAAATACATTAATCACTACCCAATAAACCTCTGAAAGGCTTTACTTACTTTCAACGAATAAATACAATACAATTTCAACTTTCTAAATAGATCATAAAATTATAATTAAAATATCATTTACTATTCAAAATCTATCAGTCAAATTGGATTTTAGTTGGTAAAAAATTATCCTAAATAGATGTTTCATGTTTCGTAAACATTTTGTTCCTAAAATAAACTTTTATTTAAAATAATACTAAAATCAAGTCAAATCTATTAAATTATCAAGACATTAATTGCTTCTAAAATTATAGATTCACCCTCTATAATGAAACCCTAAATTTCCTAAATCCATTAAAATTCAACAGAAAACCCAAAATTTCATAAAATAAAGATGATTCAAAATTTAATAGTAAATAATAAATATCGCTTTAAACTTGATATTTTTTTTACTAAAAATTATCATAACATTTCTCTAATAGCTCTAATTGATTTACATTTCCTAAAATTACTTTATTTTAGCCCATTACAACCTAATCTATTGTAATTTATTTTAAAATTAATTAAATTTTCATTGAAAATAACTAGTCAATCTTTACATTTATTAAGTATTTTTCAATAGAAATTAAAAGTGGGCTGGGGATTTTAATTAGTAGTCAGTGTATTCTATGAAGCAAATTGTCGTTGAAAAAGTTGGGATATTGATGTGAGAGTACATTAAGTGACTAAAATCATTGAAATTACTGAAAAGTTGGGAAAGCTAAAGATATCGACTAAATAGATGAAAAATCAAATGAAAAAATTGAAGATACACATACAAGTGTAATATATTTGGAAGGGAAAATGAAGAGGAAAAACATTCATTGAAGAGGGAAAAAATCATTAAATAGGTGGAAATATGAATTGAAGATGACAAATATTCAATGAAACAAGAATTAATTATAACAAATTAGAAGATAAAATTACTCAATGAAGATGTGAAAAATCTATTAATGTTTCAAATTATACTTTAAAAATATTTTCTGATAGTGAATTGTACTTTAAATAGTTGGTGAATTACACTTGAATGAAAATAGATTATCTATTAGAAATTATTTCTATGCTTTTTAATCGATAAAATAGTTTTAGGCTTTTTTTATCTAGATCCAAAAATACCCCATTACTATAGTGTGACCATTGTAGGCGATTCAAGCCATTTTTATTTTATGCCTATATTTACATATAGAAAATACTGAGAGCAAATATTACATTATTTTTTATTGCGAGTTAAAAATATCCCTGACTATAATGTGACCATCGTAGGCGATTTAAGCCAATTTTTATTTTAGGCTTTTTTTATCAAGAAATATTACTTAGGCTTTTTAACCAAACAATTATTTTTTAGGCTTTATAATCGATAAAATATTTTTAGGCTTTTTATCGATGAATTAGTTTATTAGGGCTTTTGAATCGAGATTTTAATTTTAGGCTTTTTAATCAAAAAAATATTTCTATGCTTTTTTATTGATAGGCTTTTCAAGCCAATTTTTATTTTAGGTTTTTTTATCGAGAGTCAATAATACCCCCTGAAAAAATTGTGTGGATGAAAAATTGTACAATAAAAAATATACATCAAAAAAAAATTTATGAAAAAATTGCGCTAAAAATTCGAATTCAAAAAAAATGCGCCAAAAAATTGAATTTTTAAAAAATACGCCAAAATATTGAATTTTAAAATAATTCTCTAAAAAATTATAAAATAAATTGAAAAAAAATACACAAGATCAATTATCTTAATTATGTAATTGAAATTAATTACGTCATTACGTAATTTAATCCGTCGCTAACCCACCTCCCCTTCTTTTTCATTAAACAATGGTGTGTTTCTCCAGAGGGCTACTAACTACCTACTATTATTTTTTACTAATTGCGTACTTATACGTTTCTAATATATGACTTCAATGAACGATGAGCTTCTGTTTTCGATTTGAGGTTTTGAGGTGTAAACATTTCATTTATACACATATATGTGTTACGGGAAGAATGCATTGCCATTGTTAAATAACTTTAATTTAGAACCCTTCAAATTTTAAAATAATCCATATAGAAAGGGTTAAAATACATTAAAAATAAAAATGGAGGTATCAGGTTAGTGATATAATAACTATAAATGAACTATAAATGAAGTTACCGGAAGACTTTATTGTTTATATAAATTCCATATGAGAATTTTAAATCTCCCTTTTTGCAAATATTAACAAAAGTAAATTCTTAAAATAAAACAAAAGTTTGTTTTCTGAAAGAAATCGAGTTTGTTTTAAATTAATTAAATCAGAAAATAGTTTCACTTTCTCTGAAAGGGAAACTCTTCACAAATTAATAAAATTATTCATATATTGAGGAATGCCTTCGACAAGACAGTGAAAATGAAATGTAAAATTTGAGACGAAAGGATATTGAATTAAGCTATTTTGATCTCTTTATCAATAAATAGAGACTACAGTAAAACAAAATGCCTTTCATTTTAAATGTTAAATATTATAAGGTTTTTCTTAATTCTATTTTTCTTTCAACTAATTTTGCATAGTTTCCATGAAAATTATTAAACATTAAGTAAATGAATAAAATACTTTAAATGAGTAAATATGTTAACCTGGACATTCATAAGATTTATTAGTTAGGAGGAATTATTGTACGTGAGATTATTTCTGACCATATCACTAGGAACATAAGTTCTTTTCACTGAGAGACCTTTACTGCTTGATGTGAATTTTTAGGAAAAAGACCATGTCAAAATATTATTCAAAATAATATTTGCAAGTGGTTATGTTGTTAATTATTTTTATACATAAAATGACTTTGGAATCTGTCAAAAGAATCATTAGTACACATTATTCCCTGGAGTCTTTATAAATAAATTGACCTGTTTGCTACGAATCTTTAATTATATAATCGTTTTTATCACCGTTTATTCCTCACTGATTATTCAACCCTATTTTGTTAATATAATGTATATTTAAGACTTTATTTAAACAAATTCATTTAGTAATTTAGTAATTTATATAATAAAAATAATAACAACTACATATATTAGCTATAATATATCATATAATATATTAATTAATTACATATTTATTAAATAACAATTTATATATATTTTTAATATTAACCTTAGATTAAATCAAAACTTTACAACCTTTTAAAAAATAATGAATTCTACAAAACCTCAAATTTATTTTAAATTTTTATTAAAATAATATATTAATACTATATTCTTCGTTTTAAAGAAAAAAATCGAAATATAAATTACTGAATCCAGTTTTGCGTAAATATAAAGTAATTTTTATTTTAAAATTTATTTATCTTAAATTCAATTTATTAAGTTGGAATCTATTTTAAGCTTTGGGTGGATGAAAAATAAATAGTTAATATAAAATGATACAATAATTCAAAAATTTTATCATTCAAAATTATATTCAAAATTACATTTTTTATATCTATTTCAATATTTACTCGGTAAAATCAATGATAAACAACATCAGAATAAAATCAAAGAAATTTTTTTCTATCAAATAACTAAATGTCTGATTAAAAAATAAAAGTTTATATTTTAAATAAAAAGTTTTCATTTATTCATTTAAAAGTTTTTCTCAAGCAAGCCCGAATAATAATTATTTTCAACAGATAGAGTTATTGTGTTTGTTTATATGAGTGAATGTAAATTATTCATTAAACTATCTTTTTATTCAGTTCAAGTCAGTCTAATATATATTGTTTAAATGAAAATATTTGAATTTCGTTTTTTTTCTTATATTTTATTTGCTTTATTGAATGGAAGTTCATTTAATGCTTTGATTCATTCAAATGGGAATGAGATTATTTGACCAAAATTTAATTTCGATTGGGAAAATAGTTTAAAATTAAATAAATATTGATGTACTATTCCCATGTCGTTTAATTAAAACAAAGCAAATTTTTATTTTAATTTTCCGATTAAAATTTCAAAAGAAATTTACTTTGATAATTTATATGGAAAAATAAGTAAAACATTTAGATTTATTGACATTAGTGATGTTGAAAATAATGTCGAAAAACAAAATATTGATTGAAATAAAAATAAATAAACATAATCTCAACTGAATAAAACTTTGTTTATTTACTAACAAATGAATAATGGCTTTAATATAAATCGTAAGAGTCATAGAGAATTCGCAGATTACACAAAACAAATCATGCAAAAAGTTAGCAATTCATAAATTATTTTTTTCATATTTTACACTCACTGAAATACCGGGTCAAACTGGGAGAATTATCGCAAGAAAGCTTTCACTTTGTTAAAAATTGAATTTTAACAGAACTCTGAGATTTTAAATTATTATTATTATTATTATTATTATTATTATTATTATTATTATTATTATTATTATTATTATTATTATTATTATTATTATTATTATTATTATTATTATTATTATTATTATTATTATTATTATTATTATTATTATTATTATTATTATTATTATTATTAGTATTATTATTATTATTATTATTATTATTATTATTATTATTATTATTATTATTATTGTTATTATTATTATTGCTATTATTATTATTATTATTATTATTATTATTATTATTGTTATTATTATTATTATTGTTATTGTTATTATTATTATTATTATTATTATTATTATTATTATTATTATTATTATTATTATTATTATTATTATTATTATTATTGTTATTATTATTATTGCTATTATTATTATTATTATTATTATTATTATTATTATTATTATTATTATTTTATTGTTATTATTATTATTATTATTATTATTATTATTATTATTATTATTATTATTATTATTATTATTGTTGTTTTATTATTATTATTATTATTATTATTATTGTTATTATTATTATTATTATTATTATTATTATTGTTATTATTATTATTGCTATTATTATTATTATTATTATTATTATTATTATTGTTATTATTATTATTATTTTTATTGTTATTATTATTATTATTATTATTATTATTGTTATTATTATTATTGTTATTGTTATTATTATTATTATTATTATTATTATTATTATTATTATTATTATTACTATCATTATTATTATCATCATTGTATTTTTTAAGTTTCAAATAATAATAATAAATTTCCAGTCTTACATTTCAAAAGAAAGCTAATTAAAATGGTAATAAAAATCTCTGAAATTATCACGTTCCATGGGAATAAAATATATTACTCACTAACTCGATTCTTTTATTGCACACTACATTATGAGACGAAATATTTCATTTGTAATAATATTTGATATCAATTTTAGTTATTCTACATCTTTTAGTAATATTATTTATCTGAAAGGTCTGTCACAATTTTGATGAGTTGCAATTATTTTATCAAAAATCTTGAAAATGTTAATTTCTTGATGAAATATGTTTGATAAAAATCAGTAGACTTTAATTCTGTAGCAAGCCAAGTCCACTAAAATTATTCCATCGGTACTATATCTTTAAGGGACTCTAAACCAAAATGTTTACTTTGCTGATATAATAAAAAGAACCAAGATTTTTTAAAATTTTTATATGAATTTCGCTTTACTAATTAGATAAAAAAAAACAAAGTTACACTCGTGCACGATTAAACAGTAGGTTGGAAATCACATCGGTTGGAGCTGTTTATGTTTCTGATAGATCAAATGTATATTTTCTAATTGATAATATGCCATTTCATTTATTGCAGAATTCGATATTTCTTCACAAGACTTAATATTTAGTTTGTTCGCCAATTCCATTGGTGATGATTCCATATTAAAGCTAGACTTGTCGAAAATTGAAAATTAAATTAAGATTTTAATTATAAATTAATATAATTATTTAAAATTTATACTTTAATGTTAGATATAATAAAATTTTAGTTTTGTATTATTTTTTCGGATTATTTAATAAGTTTCCAATACTTAAATAGCGGTAACTAGTGAAAACTTTTGTAAAATTGCTAATTTTAAAAATAAGTTTAGAAAAAAGATATTCCAAATAGATATTTTAAAAATAAACGTTTATTTGACTCTGGTGATATAACAGTGAGATTAACTAAAATATTTTTATTATTTATAATGATAATATTATTTGAAATACATAAATAAGTAAATAATTATCATAATAATTCAAGTTCAAGTTTAACAGAATTATAAAATTTTTAAATATTTATTTGATATTATTAAATATTTTTATTTAAATAAAACTAGCTTAATTTATTTAGTTTATATTTACTAAACAAATTGTTTTTATAATTGAACACAAATAATAATTTAAAGTAGTGGAATGTGTCACCGCTAGATCGTGTCACCGCTGGATCAACCACCCCCCGGGGTGGGGCAAATCGTTTTTTTCTAAGTCTAAAAGTACAAAAAAAATTTTAAGACAAAGACAAAGACTCATTCAAGGTCATTGAAACAAATACCATGACTCATGCAAGGTCATTGGATGACTTATCAAACACTTTCAAGGTCATTGAAACAAAGGCCATGACTCATTCAAGGTCATTTGAAATTTCTCAAGGTCATTGCATGACTCATCATATTTTCCCAAGGTCATTCAAACAAAGACCATGACTCATCAAAAATTTCTCAAGGTCATTCAGAATTTCTCAAGGTCATTCGAAATTTCTCAAGGTCATTTAAAATTTTTCAAGGTCACTGAAACCTTCTCAAGGTCATTCAAAATTTCTCAAGGTCATATTATTTTTAACAATTTTTAATTTTAAAATTACTACTTATAAAAATAAGTAGTGTTTTAATTATTAATATTTTTTAATTTTTATTCTATTACTTATTTTTATAAGTAATGTTTAACTATCCCTTATTTTATTATTATTATTACTTATTTTATTATTATTATTATTATTATTATTATTATTATTATTATTATTGTTATTATTATTATTATTATTATTATTATTGTTATTATTATTATTATATAATAAAAAACCAAGACATGTACAACAAAAACTTTTATTATAAAGAAATAATTCTACTATAGTAATATTGTCGAAGAGCTTTATACAAAGCCCATTCCACATACCTCCGATATTGGGCAGCGCAGCAATGACATCCATCACCATATGGATATTCAGGTTCCATATCTTTTGACAAATTGTTTTGTTCGATATCCCATAGGAACTCATCAATTACAGTAAATATCCATATTGATGTATGATTGAATATCAAGTCTGGAATTATTGATGCTGGCTTATCCATAATTTCATGTATTTCTGGATAATAGAATTCCAGACGTTCTTTAATAACTTTAAAATAATCATCTAAAAACAAGTAATAATAATAATAGTAATAATAAATTACCATAATGTTTAATTTCATTCATAGCTTGAACCGCGCTCGGGACATCCATTATAATGATAAAAAATTGAAATAACTATTACTTTTATACTAATTTAAACCAATGAGAAGTTAAACACACAAATCTTTTGCTATAAACAATAATTATTAATTTATACAGATTTGAAAATAATTAAAGAAATTTTAATAATATTATTAGTTTTTTAATATGGTCAACTCAATTGTTGTAACCGTTCAAGGTAAAAATTCAACAAGATGTGTATGTCCTGATACAGCAGTATTGATGGATATTTTGTATATGATAGATAGGCCTAGATATTTGAAAACTCCAGTCAAAAGATTATCTGAAAGAATAAGTAATCTAGAATTCCGATTTGAACATACATATGAGACTTTAAAAAGAGCTAAAAACGAATTATATGATGATATTATATATCTAAATAAGACCATTGGTATTATCCAAAATGAATTAAGAAAATCAATATTAGAATTGAAAGAAAATCGTAAACTTAATGAAAAAATGATGAATCGAGTTCAATATAGTATAAAATTTTATTCTAATAAAACAACTGATCAGTTCAATCGTATAATGAAATTACAACAACCGGTTACCAAAGAAGTTAATGTTAACAGTGCCAACAAATCATCATTACCATTTCCATTATATAATTTTACATATTTTCTTAGTATTGCATAATTCTGATTGGTCGAATATAGTATAAATAAGCTTAGACTTCCAAATATTTTTATAAAATGCCAGAAACTAAATTTTTTATAACTTTCTTGAATGAGCTGGTTTCTAATAATAGAGAAGAAGATGATATCATTAAAAACATAAAATTCATAGTAAACCGTACCGAGAAAATAGTAGAAGACATCCCATTTGATTATGAAAAAATTCTCAATTTGCCAACATTAGCGAGAAAGAATGCATTCCAATCATTATTTAGTTACATGTTCGATGAAAATAATAAATGGATGCGAATAATAGTAGGATTAATGTATATGAAACACATGATATTAAAATCTGGATCCGACTACGAAAATTATTTCCAATGGTCTATAGAGGTAAATTACTTTATATTGTTATTAATTTATCATTATTTAGGTGATAAAAACAAAAATTGATCCGTGGGTAGAAACAAACGGTGGATGGTCAGCGATTATTCAAGTTGCCGCAGAAGCCAAACGCTCAGATATTTATATCGCAAATTGTAAATTTTTATTAAAACTATTAACTGTAGCATCGGTTTTATATTTATGTAATAAAGTTTATCATAGATTTTAATAAATATTTCTTTGTTATTATTATTAATAAAAAACTACATTTTTAAAGATTTATTGATTATTACATGTACATTCTTCATCACCACAATATTCTGTCATTATATTTTCTATAACATGATCAACACAAGTCTTAAATTCGGTAGGCTCAACTTTATCATTGATAATTTCGGTATCTGCAGTATCATTCATAATTTCAGTATCTTGAGTATCATTAATAATTTCAGTATCATTATTAATTTCATTATCAATTTCTCAATCGTCACTCTGTCATTCAGAATCACAACATGAATTTTCTTTAATCAATGCTTCAACTAGAGTCAACATATCTCTAATTTTTACACCGGTTATTTCTTCGAGTTTATCAAAAAAAAGTTTATTAAATATTCTAAACAAAAAATTAATTAATTATTTTATATTTTATATTTTACCTTTTTCAGACATCATTTTTAAAACTATTTTAAAACTAATTATAATTTGTTTATAGAATAACAAAGAAAACATTAATACATTTATTAAACACTAAACATTAAAATATACATTAAAATAATTGTGAAAGTCTAGCAGTAACAATTTTCCAGATTGGAGAAAGCACATCATTTTGATCAGCTTTATATCCTTGGATTGCTATTGTTAAATGCCAGTTTTCCTGTTCTTTGAAACCTATTTCTGTAAATGCATCATAATATCTGGTATATTGACTGGTGAAGAAAGCATTTTCATTGCATTTTAAATTGGAATTGATCTTTTTGAAAACCGTATCAATATCCTTGATATCTATCATTGAGAGAGTCCCAGCGAGAGATTGAAATTGAGTTTTATTGAGTTTGACTGGATTTGCCAATTGCATATTGATAGGTTCCTTTAAAAAATACATTTTATAATTGTGGAACATCTGAACTGGTTGGACACTGATAGCACTTATTTTCTTGGTCATGTTTGATTTATGATCTTTATAAGGTGGTGACGAGCTTTTATACCCTTGACAGATACTGATTAACCAATCAGAATAATGCATATTTCTATTATTAATTATAACAAAGGCAGTGCATGATCAGTGCATGATAAGTGCGTGATAAGCGCGTGACTGCATATATACACAAAACTGAATAAAGAAAACCCATACATTGAGTCTGTATATGATTTTACATACATCAAAATTTCTCATCTATATAAAATTTCTTTATGTGATTATTATTAATATCATGTTTTATTATTATTATTATTATTATTATTATTCTATTATTATTGTTACCATAAAATAAAACTATAATAAATAAAAATATTATCAACAAATAAAATAAAACAAAACAAAAATCAAAATTCTAAACATTTATTTTTGTAAAAGTTTTATTTTTTGTTTCTTACCGAGTTTGTTATATTCCACTCAACATATCGCTGATACCGAAAATTGCAGCAACTGCAACCCATAATACAAGGGTATTCCGTTTCCATTTCCTTTACCATGCGGTTGATTTTATTATCCCAAAGAGCTTGCCTAATCAGCTCGGAAATCATAATTCCTGATTCTTCATATATTGCCGGTTCGATCATTACTGGCTCTTTGATATTCAAAATTTCCTTCATTTGAGGATAATAATAAATAATTCGGTCCATTACCATCGGAGCATATGTGTCTAAATAAATAATAAATAAAAGAAAATAAATAATAATAATTTACCATATTGACTGGTATTTTTCTTCTGCATATTTTTCTTCGGTGTAGTATTTTCCATTTTAAAAATGAAATTAAATGAATATGCAAGTTTTTTTAATCAATCATTAGCCAATCAGATGTTGACCAATCCCGTGATTTCATTTTGTATGTCACAAACAATATTTTGTACTCTAGATTTCGCAACCCTAATATGACTATTTTGCCACTGGCAAACACGTTAACACACATTGGGTTGTATTTTAAAAGCTTCAGTGCAGGAAATAATTCTGGCTCGAACATACAAAGACATTTTGTTGACATGTTGTATAGATTGATAGATTGTCCAATATCCATGGTAACCGTAATTGGCTGTATTTTAATATCCTTTATTCTATATTGTAATTTTTTTGACGTCTAAAGGTTTCTTGCATCCCATGATTCTGCATTTGCCGGATTTGAAAAATATTATAGGGTATTTTCCACTCCTATCTACAATTTGCTGGGGTTTACCAATCGGAAACGTCATTTTTGACACATCGAAAGTTCTTTTATAATTTATATTCGATAACATAATTAAACAATAAAGAAATATTAATCTATATATATGATTTTTTAGAAAGAGTTCATTAAATTATATAATATAAACAAAAACCTATAATTATACAAATTAATAATGGAATTAGGAAATGATGCAGTATATCAAATCGTCGGCCCAAGTGGTTGTGGTAAAACTATGTTTGTGTGTAAATTACTGAAATCTAATTTATTTCAAACAAAATTCAACAAGATTTATTGGCATAGGTGTGCAGATGAAGAACATGGATTAACTCAAGATAATTTCTGTAAATTGAAAAACATGAAAATAGTAAAGGGTTTCGATAAAAACTGGTCAAGTCGTTTAAGGAAAGATGATGTCATTATTATCGATGATTTGTATCAGGAAGCTAATAAAGAATAGGATTTTAATAATTTATTCACAAAAATCAGTAGACATGTTGGTGTTACTGTGATCTTTATTACTCAAAATCTATTTCATCAGGGTGGCGCACATCGAACAAGGAATTTAAATGTTCAATATTTAGTTATTTTCAAGAATCCTAGAGATGCAACAGTTATTGATTTTCTTGCTCGACAAGCATATCCTAATAATCGTAATTTTCTCATCAGTGCATTTCAAGATGCTACAAAACCACCACATGGATATATATTTCTTGATTTCACACAACAATGCAATGACGATTTACGGGTAAAAACAGATATTTTCAATAAAGAAGGTGCCATGGTATATAAACAAAGTTGAAAACATTAACATGTAAAAATGTTTATTAAATCCAGGCTTAAAAATATCCGAAAACTTAGACAAAGTATTAAAAGGAAAAACAAAGTTCCACCAAAAACCAGTTATACACCATCTAAAAACTAATAACCGAGAATTACCCTGCAATGAATCTAATTTCGAAAAACATTATTAAAAACAGTAAGAAAAAAGTTAAAATTGTAAAAAATCATAGGAGTTTCCCATATTTTAATGCATTGTTAAAGGCTTCGAGTATGAAAAGAATGTCTATTTTAACATCATTTCCAATTTTTGTTGTCTATGATTTACTCAAAATTCTATTAAAAGTAGTCAGAGGTAAAATTAAAATTAGTAATTCTAAGAAACTAGTGTTGAATAAACATCATAAGCCTTTGTTGTCACTAGTAAATAATAAAAATCGTCAGCAAATGAGAAAAATCATATATAAACAACAAGGTGATTTTATCGGAGCAATGTTACCATTAGCATTATCATTATTATCACAATAAACGATGGGGCAATCATTACCTAATGTTAAATTAAAATTTAAATCATTTTGTTGTAATGGAGAAGATTTGGACGAACCCAGAAGACGAAGCAGGTTTCGGTGGAGTGGCAAAGTTAAAGAAAAGAGTCCCAAAGTCGAAAAAGGAAACGCAAAAGTGGTTGTCAGATCTGCTTGCGTATAGTTTAAACAAACCAATGCGGAAAAGATTTCCAACGAGAGCTTATAAGACATTCGGAATTAATGATTTATGGCAAATGGATTTGATGGAGATGATACCGTATTCGAAGATTAACAAGGGTTATAAATATATTTTAACGTGTATTGATGTTTTCAGTCGTTTGGTCCGCGGTGTACCAACAAAGACAAAATCTGCATAGGAAATATCTAAAGCAATTAATAATTTATTTAAAAATGGGCATCCAGACAATTTGCAAACCGATTTAGGTATTATTATTATTATTATTATTATTATTATTATTATTATTATTATTATTATTATTATTATTATTATTATTATTATTATTATTATTATTATTATTATTATTATTATTATTATTATTATTATTATTATTATTATTAATATTATTATTATTATTATAATTATAGGAAAGGAGTTTTACAATAGTAAAGTTAAGCAAATCCTTGATCGTCTCAAAATAAATCATTATTCTGTACATTCTCAATACAAAGCAGCCCATGTTGAAAGATTTAACCGAACATTGAGTGATAGATTGAAAAAATATTTCGTGCGTCAAGGTAATAAAATATGGATAAATGTATTACCGAAAATACTTGTTAGTTATAATAATTCATCACATCGAGGTCTGAATGGTTTGAGACCTATAGATATCAGCTCGAAAACATTAGCTAAATCAGTACGGTCTAAAAAAGTTGCTATTACAAAACCAAAATATAAAGTTGGTGATCACGTTAGAATTAGTAAAATATCTGCTTCACCTTTCATCAAAGATTTCGATAGTAATTGGAGTGATGAGGTATTTCAAATTACTAAAATTAATACTAAACAGAGTCCTGTAATGTATGTTATTAAAGATAGTGATAACAATGTAATACAAGGGAAATTCTATGAACAGGAATTACAAGTTATTTCCAAACCTACAGTGTTCAGAATTCAGAAAATATTGAAAACTAAAATGGTGGGTAAGGATAAAAAATACTATGTCAAATGGCATGGATATCAAAAACCCTCATGGATATCATCAAAAGACCTAGTAAAATGAGTTTCTATACAATTTTACCCAGCAATAGTTGCCCACTAATCCATCCGGAAAATCAAGCAAGTAAATTTATGGTTGATCTTCAAAATCCCATTTATTTACATGGAAATTGGGAAGTTGCTAACCCATTTTATAGTCATTGTAAAATCGGTTACAAGAAACGTGTTCCCAAAACCCGTAGTGGTATTTTCTCAATCAATAATTTTGAACGATATTGTCATATTCCGAATCAAATTTTAGATGAAAATAGTGGCATGTTTTTCAAACATAGATTAAATATAAGTTGCGATTTTAGCCCATTTACAATAAAGTTTGAAAGTATTGATGATGCCAAGCGAATGGGTAGTGATAAGCTTAACATAGTTGTTCCTGGGACTGAATACTTATTACGTTTCAAGACATTTGATGAGAAAATGTAACGACCGAACACATCAAAATAACTGTATCATATATTAATGAAGTTGAGGATACATTTACATTAACTAAAGATTTATATATTGAAACGCTTGAAGAATTACATAAATATATTTCATTCAATTGTTTACATATATTTAAAACAATTGAATTTGTTAACGATGGATTATGCAAATTCAGTCTGAATAATAACATTTGTGAAGTTACATTTGATAAAAATTTGGCTAATACATTGGGATTAGATAAGCAAACATATAGGGCAAGTGCTTTTGGTGTACGCAAACCAAAAATAATAAAACTTCATAGGCAAATGTTCATATATATTAACATCATCGATCCTATAATTGTTGGTGATTCTTTGGTTCCTCTATTGAAATCTGTGTGGGTTGATAAACATGACCAGGATGAAGTTGTCAATATAAATATCGATAATCCCATGTACTTACCGGTATCAACATCATGTATAAACAATATAGAAATAAATATTCGTGATGATAGCGGTAAATTTATTCAATTTAGTAAAGATACAAAAACTCATTTGACATTACATTTTCGTAAATTAGATGGCCAATAACGATATTATTAGTATGTATAGTGGTAGTCAAAGTGGTGGCGAATTACCATATTTTATTAGTAAACAGTATGGATCAGGATGGTTGAAAACTATCGATAGATTTGCACTTCCTATTCTTAAACGCCTTGGTAGTTTTGGTATGAAAACCGCTAAAGATGTGATAATGAATGAGCAGAAAATATTACCATCGCTGAAATCAAATGCATTATCCGAGTTAGGGAAAGTTCTACCAAGTGTTGCAGGTATGTTTCAAAAACAAGAACCTGCACCGACTCAAAAACGTAAAAGACATCATAAACATATAAACAAACGAATGAAAGGACATGGAACTATATTTCAAAAATGATTTGTGGTAAATCTTAATTGTGCTTATTTGATAGACCATCTCCCCAAGCAGTAATTGAAATGGGGGCCTTTGAAGAAGTATTTCCGATGGATTCTATTATGGATAGTAGAACTGATATTGAATTTTATATTAACAGTTCCCAAACTGAATATTTAGATTTGAATGATACATTGTTAATTGTTCAGATCAAAGTTGTAGATAAAGATAGAAAACCGTTGGGTGAACCTAGTGATGTAATACCAAATAATGTCTTGTTTCATACAATTTTTAAAGATGCAGTTCTCGGATTAAATAATATCAAGATTGAGGGTGGTAACAGTACATATATTCACAAAGCTCTAATAGAAACTATTATAAATTACAATAGCGATACTAAAAACGCATGTTTAACTCCTATGGGTTATGGTAGTGATGACGTTAGGAAAAAGTGGATTAAGGGTTTGAAATTATTCTCCATGTGCTCATCATTACAACTCGATTTTATGGATCAACCGAAATATTTACTCCCAGGTGTTAATGTACATATTAGATTGAAAAGATCAGAGTTGGCATTATCACTAACAAGTGCCACCACAACACCAATTTTTCAATTAGTTGATGCAAAATTATTAGTAAGAAGAGTTCGTGTTGAGCCTTCTGTATTAGCCGGTCATCAACTGGGGCTTAATTCTAAACATGCAATATATCCATTGAAAACAAAGGAAATTGTTCAATTTGCAATTGCTAAAGGTTCAGCTTCTTTCTATAAAGAACAAATATTTGGAGATAGAAGAATGCCAAACTTTATATTGGTAACATTTCAAAGTGAATCTCAATATAATGGATCATACTTAACATCGAGCTCAATTTTCAAAAATTTTGGAGTAACATCGCTAACTTTATCGAAAAAAAGTGATTATAGAGAAACATATACTCAAGATTTCGATAATGACAATTATTGTGCTACATACATGCAGAGTATAGTGAGAAATATGGGTTATTTGGATAAAAACCTTAATTGCGGTATAACTCTTGATGATTTTAAAAACAAATATCCATTCTTTACATTTGTTTTGGCACCCGATTTTGATTTAAATCAGAGTCAATTACCTCAAAATGGAAATTTACGATTAGATATAAAGTTTGCTAAAGCTACATCTGAACCGGTTCATGTTGTAATATATGGAGTATTTGAAAATGAGGTTCAAATAACTGCAAACAGAACAGTGTTGGTATAAATGTATAGATAATTTATGATAATTTGTCATGGAGTAAGTTTTTAAATGTATTATTAATATTATTGATGTAGTTCTGTTCAGGTCTATCGAATTGGAAAACAAATACTAGGACATGAATTTTTAGGGGTTTTTCCTCTTGATAAAATTCCATATTTACGTGATAATCAAGCCATAATCGTCAATACTCAATCGTCTCATCTCGGTGGAGAACATTGGTTAGCAATATATATGAAACCTAGCAAGATATTTGTATTTGATCCTATGGGTTTCTATTATCCTTCTTTAATGGTTTCAAAACTGCAAACAATGGGTAAACCTATTGTCTATAATAAAACTATGTATCAAAAACCATGGACCTTAACATGTGGTCAACATTGTTTAGCATGGTTATTATCCAAGCGATTTGATGTATAATAAATGTATTAATGTTTGTGTTATGTTTTATTATTATTGTTATGTTTTAACTATTAATATTTTTTTTTAAATTATTATTATTATTATTATTATTATTATTATTATTATTATTATTATGTGTTTAATTAATTGATGTTAACATTACTTATAAAAATAAGTAATAGAATAAAAAAAAATTTTAATTTAAAAATATTAATAATTAAAACACTACTTATTTTTTATAAGTAGTAATTTTAAATTTAAAATTTTTTAAAAATAATATGACCTTGAAAAATTCTGAATGACCTTCAGAAACTTTAAATGACCTTGAGAAAATTTGAATGACCTTGAGAGATTTTTAATGACCTTGAGAAATTATAAATCACCTTGAGAATATTTGAATGACCTTGAGAAATTTTTCTATGAGTCATGGTCTTTGTTTGAATGACCTTGAAAAATATGATCAGTCATCCAATGACCTTGAGAAATTTTAAATGACCTTGAATGAGTCACGGTATTTGTTTCAATGACCTTGAAAGTGTTTGATGAGTCATTCAGTGACCTTGAATGAGTCATGGTCTTTGTTTCAATGCCCTTGAATGAGTCATTGTCTTTGTCTTAAAAATTTTTGTACTTTTAGACTTAGAAAAAACGATTTACCCCCCCCCCGGGGGTGGTTGATCCAGCGGTGACACATCCCACTACTATTTAATAATTATTTAATATTATTTTTAATTATTATATTTTTTAAATGAAATCTTACTCCATCTATGCTAACATTTCCTTATAATTGTATTTTTTTAATTACAAATTTTGGATAATTTAAGATCCTCTTTAATTTATTGTTTTTATTCCTTTTATGCTCATTTTTTTCATTGAATTTTTAAATATATTTTAAGGTAATAAAATTAATTTATTGTATTTAAGTAATTTCCTATTATCAGATATAAACTTTAAGTTTTAGCATTATTAAAAGTAATTGTCAATAAATAGGTATTTAAAAAAGACAATGAAAATAACAATGAGATTTTTAGCCGTGAGTTTATTCAAGCAGAACAATAAGAACATAATAACTTAATGTAATTAAAGGAAGAGTGAGCAATTTAATTTTACAATAAATGGAATTATTAATGAGACTTTATTAGGAAATATTTTAGGTTATTTCTTGTGAGAATTGTTTTGCCAATTTTCTAATATTTATAATTCCATTTCAATTTATTTTTTATCGATAAAGTAAAACAAAAGAATTGTTTTTTTTTCCCAAATTGTTTTTAATTTATTTCAAAATCCGAATTGTAATATTTACTAATTTCTTTCCTGTATCACTAAAAATTTAATTAAAATGAATAAAGATTTGTTAATTTAATTTCTAGCAACTTCAAACAAAACACGATTAGAAAATATTTTAATTTATTTTCCATTGATTATTCTATTGTAAAAATTCAAAGGAACTGTCTTTGAAATAAGTGCAAATTCTCAAATGTTATTTTTGTTCAAATTAATTTTTAAATTATTATAATATTTTTATTTTTTTTGTTTTTATTAAGATAAAAGATTTTTAAAAAACTTTAGGGATCATTTTATTCAAAGTTTTCTTCAGGTTTTCAAAATTAGATTCTTTGATACTACAATACTTCAATACTGTAATTCTTCACTAATTTTAAAATTCTGACTTAAAATGGATGTGACAGAAGCACTTAATAAAAATGAAAAATTTATATAAATAATAACTATAAACGAAGACATTGGTCACTTTGGTCATACGAGCGTATCAAGTAGAAAAATTAACAAACTACTAATCAATATCAGAATGCAGTTTGATGTCAGAGGTAAAATCTTTTGAACCTATATCCCAAGAATTAAACTTAGAATCATTGTGGACAGAATGTGCTTTCTTGTGATCAATAAATAAATTCAAAGTAACACATCACATAACTTCCCCCTATAAATCCGGAGGTTAATATTTAAAATAAAACTTTTTTTTACCTTTTTTTTAACAAAAACAATTTATTGATAGCACATCGCACTAACACGTCACAGGTTTCGTGTCATTTCTTTACTGAGCACAAGGAATCAATAGATGTTTAAACTATATTTCGCTACCCCTGTTTTAAACATTACGCTGTTATGTTATTATTTTTACTGAAATGATTCGTCAACTTTAAAAATTTGATTTTATCCATATTTTGACATAGAAAAAGGCTTATAACAATGGAGTAATATTGTTTAAATATGTAAGTTAGCTTTTTTTTATCAATTTACTGATTTAATTTTTCAATTTAAAAGCGGCTTTTTAAATGTCATTATAATAGTTAAAAGAAAAAAAAGCAAATATCTCAGCAAAACATTTAATATTAATTCAACATTGAAACATGTAAATAACTACTAATCTGGGTAAATAAAAGAATGAACAAAAATATCTGACATGGTAAATAAAATAAATAAACTCCAAAAAAAGTCGAGTGCAATCTCAAATGGAATCTTCTGTTTACCACTGCTGTTCGTAATCGGTACTCTAAAAAAAAATATAAATAAATAAATTTTATAAAATATAATTCTGAAGAAAAATCAATATTGAAAGAGAAACCGAGTGAAATAACGATTTCTTAATTAGAGTGACTTCAATTTAAACAAGTCTGTCTATTTGATTCCATAAATGTGAATTAACAATAAAATTGGCAAGGCGTGTTAAAATTAGTTTGTTTTAAATGTCATGTTAATTTCGTCTAAATCTCCTTCTCGACAATGTATTGAAACAAAAATATTTAAAACTTTAAATTGTTTTCCCATTGTTATTCATTTTCTTTTGGCTTAATTTTGATTCCAAACTAATTGAACGTTCAGTGTTTTTTTATTTAAATGTTCAGTAATTTTTATTTGTTTATTCATTATATAATAATTTGTTTTGTAAAAAAATAAAAAATGTTTAGTAAAATAATACAAATTTTCAGTAAAAAAAATGAATAAAAATAAATTATTACGCAAAAAGGATATTTGAAATGAACTTTTAAATATTCTATTATAACAGTGGTTCCCAACTGTTTTAAGATGTTGTACCGGTATGTAGTATACAATATAATAGCGTACCTGTAAATAAATATTTTTGAACATACGAGTCCTAGAAAACCGGCGTAGTCCTAAAAGAAATGTGACAGGGCACTTACGGTAAACAAAAAACCTAATAAAGTTCAAAATCATGAAACATTTATTTGAGAGTATTTGAATATACTTGCATATTTAATTTACGCTATTTTGGATATACACTATATTTGTTGCGAACGAGTTGTACCATTACATCCATTGTTATTATTAAAGTATTTCGGATTGAAAAACTACAGACAATACGCTTTCGTTTGAAAATTATTGTTTAAAAACACATTATTTTACGCAAAATATTGTTTTCTTTATTATTTATCGCGTGCCGGTAGCTCAACATGCGTGTACCGGTACCGGTGCTCGTACAACAGTTTGGGAACCACTGTACTATACAATAGATATTAATTACTTTTAAATTAGTAAAATTACCGAACAATAAATTAAGTTACTGAACTTTTAAAATATTTATTGAAATAAGAATGTATTTTACTGAAAAAAATACTGAACAGAATTTAAAAATATACTGAACAAAGAAATCATAGGCTTTTTTATTACTGGAGAGGATCAAGTTCATCGTATAATGCATTGCTAAACACAATTCTCTTTAGAAATAATAGCTTTTATAAAATCAACTAGATAAATTTGGTCAGATTTTATAACATTTATAACTTGATTTATGTATTTATTTTAGGTTTATGGTCAAAAAGTGATCGTATATTTTGTGATGAAAAAGTATTTATGTACAAATATTATTCAAATATTATTGCCATAAACGAGCGGGTACATTTTGGTTAGTAAACATAATGGCCATCCATGTCCTAGTTGAGCATGTACAAAATTGACAGTAAGAAGCACTTAAGTTTAACATTAGCACTTACATTAAGTGCTTCAGTTTTAATAAAAGAAATATTACTATATATTAAAATATTACTTATATTAAAAATATTAAAATTTTAATTCACAAAATGTCTTTACTTAGTGTTATCTGATGCAACACAAATTGCTTATCAAATCAGGTTCTCAGGAAATACATTATGTTAAGAGTTTTGTCCTTTTTGCCGGAAATAGACCCTGTTGCAATTAAACCAGCGAAAAGGAAAGCCCTTTCTGATTTTACCCTAGTTGGGCGAACTGTAGAAATAAACTTCATGGCTATGTGTAAATATTTACCATTAATATTTTGTTCCTCAAAATATAACATTTTCTTTTCTTGTTATATTTTAAATTTCGGATAGTGTCTTCGATCAATGATCTCTTCATCTGCATTTATATTTGTTTTGTTTTGAAAAATAAATTTTAGTTTTTCATTCCTTGTTAGTAGGTGTAGTGAATGCAACATTTAACTTTTAATTAATTTTACTAAATTGTAATTAAATTACAAAATGCTTTAAAAATAACATTTTCTTTTCTTGTTATATTTTAAATTTCGGATAGTGTCTTCGATCAATGATCTCTTCATCTGCATTTATATTTGTTTTGTTTTGAAAAATAAATTTTAGTTTTTCATTCCTTGTTAGTAGGTGTAGTGAATGCAACATTTAACTTTTAATTAATTTTACTAAATTGTAATTAAATTACAAAATGCTTTAAAAATAACAAATATTTAATTTTGTTTAAATATATATATTTTTCACTTTTTAAAATGATCGCAACCTTTATCAATTTAAAAATGTACCAATAACTCATAGTTAAATAATAAAAGCTTCTTTATGTCATTGCAAAATGAAATGCAATCAGAGTTAAAAACTAAAATAAAAAGTTCTTTTAACCATACATCGATAATTTTTAACAAAATTCAATCGTGGAAATTGATGTTTTGTTTATTGCTCGTTTCCACATATTTATGCCAGCTTGAAACAAAAGCAACTCGTTTCAAAATCGAAACTGTTCGTACTGATTCAGATAACAAATTATTTTATTCTGCTAAAAACGTCGGAAATGGAAGAAATATCATTGATATACGATGTGCACACTACAATGTCATCAAAGTAATTTAATTTCGATTTAGCTCCACCAAACGCTAATACAAATTTCAATTGTACTGATTTAGTAACACAAGAATATTATGAATTTCTTATATGCCAAGTTTGTAATATCTGAAAAGTATTTATATTTATTATGACAGGTATAGATATGATATTCGATGTAGCCTGTGATTTGATGAAAACCAAATAAGTTTGAACTAGTCAGCCAATACAAATGGCATTTAATATAACATCCCAATTTTTTATCATAATATTTTTTATGGAATTTCAATTAATCTTATAAATTATAAGACAACAAATTACATTTCCAAATTTTAAAATATATTTTTTAAAAAATTCTCAACATGCATCGATATAAAAAACTAGAAAACATTGTCAGACTCAGTATTTTGTATTATATAATAACAACATATTTTCGGGTATTTTATTCGTATATATTCTGGTATCAGTCATTGAATATTTTGTTCTTCTTTCAGAATTATTTTAAGTAAGACGCTTTATGTCAGTATTCAGATGATATATTTAGTTATATTTTGAATGTAATCATTTAAATTCTTAATGTCATTGAAAAATGAAAAGAAATCAGATGTGAAACCCAAAAAAGAAGTTCTTATAAATTTAAATTTATGTTCTTACTTGAGAAGTATTGTCAATTTAAATGTTCAATATTTTTTGAAAATTAAATATTTTCTAGTATATTTTGGTTCAAGTATATTATCCTTGAAAACAACTGAAAAACCATTATTAAAAATATGTTAATACATTGATCTGTAGTCAAAATTAAAATGAGGATGAATGAAATTAAATGGAAAATAACATGAATAAAAAGAAAAAAGATTTTATTCTTTAAAATACGTCATTGTGGCACAGCACAAAAATATAAATAATCTGTACACAGTATAAATATAAAGCGTGTCATCTTGTTAGAAATCATCTTTATATAAGAATTTATTAATTATAATAACGTTATATGAATAAAAAAATAAATATTTAAAATATTTTTTTTAAAAATATTAGATATTCATTATTCCGATAATGCTGTAGAATCATTTGAAACCAAAACAAAAGAAATATTTTTGTCAGCATCAATTTATTTTATATGTTTTATCAAATCTTATCGAAAACCAGAAATATTTATGTCGATTTTTTGTTTACAGAATTTATTTTTACAATGATTTGAATTACAACTTTAATTATAATAAAAATCAAGATTGTTTACCTAAGAAATGTTTATATTTATCTAATAGATAGAAATAGGTTTATAGTTAATTATAGCTGAATCCCAAGAGGTTCAAAAAATATTGGTACTTAGAATGTAGTTTAACATCTTCAGTGATGAATTTTTTAAAATAGGAATTGATTATTTAATTATATTTATTATTTTAACAGCGCTACCAAACAACATGTTTTTACTTTTGCCGTAAGATTACTAGCATGATGTGTCACATCCAGCAAACACATCCCTCCCCTCGGGGGCAAAAAAATTCTAAGTCTGAAAGTGCAATGTCAAATTTTAAACAAAGACCATGACTCATTCAAGGTTATTGGATGAGTCATCATAATTTCTCAAGGTAATTGAAATAAAGACCATTTCTCTTTTAAGGTCATTGGATAAGTCACTATATTTTTTCAAGGTAATTTAAACAAAGACTATTACTCATTAAAAATTTCTCAAGGTCATTAAAAATTTCTCAGTTCATTAGATGAGTCATCATAATTTGTTAAGGTAATTCAAGTTTCCTCAAGGCCATTGGATGAGTCACCATCTTTTTCAAGGTCATTCAAAATATATTTTACTACTTAATTTATAAGTAGTGTTGTATTAATTATTTTTATTATTATTACAAGTTACTATTAATATTATTATTGTGATTATTATTATAATCATTATTATTATTACAAGTTTTTATTACAAATTATAATTTTATTATTATTATTATTATTATTACACGTTTTATTTAATAAACTCATTTTGCAGATTTCCTTGTTACTAATGCACTCTTATTGATCAAAAAATGATGAGTCAAGTTCAATATAGTATACAAGTTTATTCCAATAAAACAAATGATCAGTTCATTCGTATAATGAAAGAAGTCCAACAACCGATGAAAACAAAATCGATGCAACCAGTTATGCGAAACAGTCGCAACAAATCATCAATATTCGAATTTCCATTATTTACTTTTACCTATTTTCTTAAATAAATGTATTATGTATGTTACTTATTTTGAAATAATAATTAGCTATAAACAATAAATATTAATTTTAGAGGGATTTGAAATGATTAAATAGATTTTAATAATAATATTAATTACTAGTTATTTCAAAGTGACTAATGCAAACAAGTCAATTGTTTTAACTGTGGAAGGTCGAAATAAAACAAGATGTATTTGTCCAGATATCGCTATGTTGAAGGATATATTACATATGATAGATAAGTCGATACATATGAAAATTCCCGTAAAAAATTAGCTGAAAGAATTGAAAATTTAGGTTACAGATTTCAAGTGAAATATGAGAATTTTAAAAGCACTGGAAAGAAAATATATTACGATATTTAAATACGAGCATTGGTATTATCAAAAATGAATTAAATAAATCATTATTCAAATTGGATGAAAATGGAAAGCTTTAATAAGAAATGATTAATGAACTTCAATTTAATATAAAACCTTATTCCAATAAAACAAACGATCAGTTCAATCGTATAATGAAAGAAGTCCAAATACTAATTCAAAAAGAAATCCTCAATATTTCCATTTTTTATTTTAAACTATTTTTCTTAAACAAAGTTGCATGATTCTGATTGGACAAATATAGTAAAAATGAGCCTACACCTCAAAGCCTTTTTATAAAATGCCAACAACTACATTTTTATAACTTTGATGAATGAGCTGGTTGCTAATAATAGAGAT